>JAOTNS010000469.1:0-173583 GCA_028476615.1 Culter alburnus | reverse complement strand
TTAACAAACTTCATCTGAATGCTATAGTGGCAACATTGCGCGCAATAGGCTATTTATAGCTTATTACATTGCGCGCGATGTTGACTATATAGACAGCATTCAAATAATAATAATTTCTTAATTCCGCCCTTATTTTATCATTCTTAATTCCAGGCTGCTATGGTAGCGCGCGTTGTTTACACATGCAACTCGTGGTCATGAGAAATATATGTCGTTCTCTCAACATAATGAAGTCGTGGCCACGAGAAAAATATCTGGTTCCCTCACCATATGATCTCGAGGTCACGACATAAGGATGTCGTTACCTCGACAAAACGATCTCATGGCCACGACTTATTATCACGTTCCCACGAGTTTAATATGTCGTGGCCAACTTTACTGAGTTAAGCACTGACCGTATTCTTTATGCTACTTAAGTCCAAATTAAACTCTATGAACAGCTCAACGTACTGTACATAATAGTGTAGGGCAGGCGCTAAATTATTGCTTGGCCAGACGTGCCGTAGATCTATCCATAACTGTACAGCGCTCTGGATGAATATAAACACACGCTCCA
Source organism: Culter alburnus (assembly GCA_028476615.1). Lineage (NCBI taxonomy): Eukaryota > Metazoa > Chordata > Actinopteri > Cypriniformes > Xenocyprididae > Culter > Culter alburnus. The sequence goes on along the minus strand of JAOTNS010000469.1, from coordinate 173,027 downwards.
CCCCCGGCGACACTGGTGGTACAATCCACCCGCGAGCGCTCATTATTAATGGAAAATCAGAATAATGAGTCATATTTTATGTTTGTTCAAAAATCAGATTCGGACGCAACAACCCAAACATGTAGAATCGAAAATTAAACTGAGTGACAATTATCCGTTTGTGAAGTATTCTAAAAAATGAAAAAATGAAAGTTTGAAGCCAACTTTTCATTTGGTTCATTTTGATGGTGCAAATTGAACAAAGAACTGCAAAGCGTTACACGGACCAAATTGCAACATTGATTTGTTAACATTACATTTCAGTTGAATTTTCAAAATTAGATGAGGTTGCAATCCTGATGTTGAATCAACATTTCAGTGTAACATTGATTTGATGACATACCAACAGATTTTGCACTTTTCTTTATGTTCATTTGTTCATTTATTTTCTGATAATTGGGAACTGGATCTCATAATTGTCATGTTCAGCTTTTCCGAGACGGCATCATGGGGGGCATTTACGGGACGTTATATTTTCTTTTACTTACTGTGAATCATTTACGGGCTTTGCCAACCAAAAGTGAGTTACTATTCTCATTTCATTTTCTTTCACTTGCTGTGAATCATTACGGGCCTTGCCCCCACAATAAATTAGTACTGTTTTCGTTTCATTTTCTTTCACTTGCTGTGAATCATTTACGGGCTTTGCCCCCAAAATAAATTAGTTACTGTTTCGTTTCATTTTCTTTCACTTGCTGTGAATCATTACGGGCCTTGCCCCCAAAATAAATTAGTTACTGTTTTCATTCATTTTCTTTCATGAATCATTTACGGCCTTGCCCCCACAATAATTCTATTTTCGTTTATTTTTCACTTGCTGTGAATCATTTACGGGCCTTGCCCCCCACAATAAATTAGTTATTTCGTTTCAACTTGCTGTGAATCATTTACGGATTAGTTTTCGTTTCATTTTCTTTCACTTGCTGTGAATTTACGGGCCTTGCCCCCCAATAAATTAGTTACTTTTCGTTTCATTTTTTTACTGCGTGAATCATTTACGGGCCTTGCCCCCACAATAAATTAGTACTGTTTTCGTTTCATTTTCTTTCACTTGCTGTGAATCATTTACGGGCCTTGCCCCCAAATAAATTAGCTACTGTTTTCGTTTCATTTTCTTTCACTTGCTGTGAATCATTTACGGGCCTTGCCCCCCACAATAAATTAGTTACTTTTTCGTTTCATTTTCTTTCACTTGCTGTGATCATTTACGGGCTTTGCCCCCCAAAATAAATTAGTTATTGCTTTCGTTTCATTTTCTTTCACTTGCTGTGAATCATTTACGGGCCTTGCCCCCACATAAATTAGTTACTGTTTTCGTTTCATTTTCTTTCACTTGCTGTGATCATTTACGGGCCTTGCCCCCCACAATAAATTAGTTACTGTTTTCGTTTCATTTTCTTTCACTTGCTGTGAATCATTTACGGGCCTTGCCCCCCACAATAAATTAGTACTGTTTTCGTTTCATTTCTTTCACTTGCTGTGAATCATTTACGGGCCTTGCCCCCACAATAAATTAGTTACTGTTTTGTTTCATTTTCTTTCACTTGCTGTGAATCATTTACGGGCCTTGCCCCCACAATAAATTAGTACTGTTTTCGTTTTTTTCTTCACTTGCTGTGAATCATTTACGGGCTTGCCCCCCCTGTTTTCGTTTCATTTTCTTTCACTTGCTGTGAAATCATTACGGGCCTTGCCCCCACAATAAATTAGCTACTGTTTTCGTTTCATTTCTTTCACTTGCTGTGAATCATTTACGGGCCTTGCCCCCAAAATAAATTAGTTACTGTTTTCGTTTCATTTTCTTTCACTTGCTGTGAATCATTTACGGCCTTGCCCCACCGTTTCATTTCACTTGCTGTGAATCATTTACGGGCTTTGCCCCCCCTGCTTTCGTTTCATTTTCTTTCACTTTGAATCATTTACGGGCCTTGCCCCCCACAATAAATTAGCTACTGTTTTCGTTTCATTTTCTTTCACTTGCTGTGAATCATTTACGGGCCTTGCCCCCCAAAATAAATTAGCTACTGTTTTCGTTTCATTTTCTTTCTTTGCTGTGAATCATTTACGGGCCTTGCCCCCAAAAATAAATTAGTTACTGTTTTCGTTTCATTTTCTTTTACTTGCTGTGAATTTACGGGCTTTGCCCCCCAAAATAAATTAGTTATTGCTTCCGTTTCATTTTCTTTCACTTGCTGTGAGTCATTTACGGGCCTTGCTCCCCAAAATTAGTTACTGTTCTCGTTTCATTTTCTTTTACTTGCAGTGGTTCCTTGGACTGTTGGCCTCCAAACATATTTGGACTGTTCCCTCTATTACTCTGAAAATGCTTGTATTCATTATATTTCACTGAACCATCAAATAGGACATGAGAATGACCAATGTTGAAGTCTGAAGCTGAAGAAAGAGAATAAATGCACACTCATACACACACATTAAGACAAATAACATTGATATCATTGTTGCATTCTGTCATACTCACATTTATCAATATTGTCCTGCATCTTCTGTAAGACATTGAGCTTCAGGTTGGTCAGATGATTTGGGAAAGTAATCATCTCACTTGGACTGAGATCTGGATCAGGAAGGCTATACTGGGCTCTGAAACAACATTCAAGAGTCAGAGATGCTGCTCACCGAAAAAAAAAAGGATATAGAACTCGAGGGTTCTTGACTCAACTTTAAGAACCTTTAAGAACCAACTTTAAGAGTTAGAAAAAAGTCTAAGTAGAAATGTCTTCTTTGGTGTCCCCAGAATGTGCCTGTGAAGTTTCAGCTCAAAATCATTTATTATAGCTTGTCAAATTTGGGTGTGAGCAAAAACACGCCGTTTTTGTGTGTGTCCCTTTAAATGCAAATGAGCTGCTGCTCCTGCCCCCTTTCCAGAAGAGGGCGGAGCTTTAACAGCTCAACAACAACAAAGCTGGAGAATCTCACGCAGCCAAAATGAGGATTGTCAGTAACGGTGTTCAGCCTTACATTGTTCAAACCGGAGTCGACACTGATGGAGAGACTCAGGAAGAAGTTACAACTTTTAGATGTTTCTGAATGATTAGTGGATAAATTTTATGTAGTTGCTGTGCCAGCAATCTTTAGTGAAAAAGTTTACATGCTGTTTAATTCATAAAATTTGAACGAATGAATGAATGAACCCATAAAATGATTGGAACTTCTGAAAGTTTCTATATATGAAGCATCTGATTGAACCATTTAAGCTTCTATATAGAACCTTTTCTTTTAAGAATGTGATGACTTGAGATCAGAAGGACAGAGAGAAACAGACATGACACACAAACCTTTGCAATGTGGCCTTAAAGTTCTGTAAAGAAAAAAACAATAAGATGCTAATTATTCAGCAAAACTGAGTTTGACTTAAATCTCTCAAATTGACATTCATATGGAGAATAATGAAGAATCATTGACACCTGCAGGAATGAAACATCTTCAGCCTTCATCTGCTCCTCTATGTCTTCGATTGTGCTTGTGAGAGATGAAATTTGTTTGGTTGTCTCCTCCATCTTCTGCTTTATCTTCTTACTCTTCTGCTCTTCTTCCTCTCTCAGTGCTGTTAGTCTGACTGCTTCTTCATTGTGTAGAAACTGGTGAAGCTCCTCAAACTCCTCTTTAATCTGTGTCTCTGTGAGTTGAGCTTGAAACTGAAATTAAAGACAACAATATTGGCCAAACCAGATCTTCATCAGTCTCTTCCAGAATTGCAATAATCCCATTGTTTATTTCAAACCTTAATATCTTCAGCAGTTTTACACAGATTCTGTTCATGATTCACAGATATTCTCAGTTCCTCCCGTAAATGTTCCAGTGAATTATTGAGTATATCCTGAAAGAGAACATAAATATAGTGTATAATTTTTTTTAGGATTTCTGATGATGCACTAAACTGAAATATGAAAAGTGTCTAGTTAGTGTCTGTTAGTGTCTAAAGACTTATTTAAAGGATTTTTTTCATGTCAGTTGTTTATTTCTCTCTCAAAATCTTATTTCTGTAATGCAGATTTTTTTTTTCCACTCATTATCTGTAATAGGGGGACTGGAGAACTGGATCCAAACAGTGAATTTTATTAACAGAATAAACAAAAAAGAATTAAACACAAAGAGAGAGAACCAGGAACATAACATTACATTACATCCAAGAAGGACAAGACTCGACAAGTAAACAAGAAACACTGGGGTTTAAATACACAAGCGGTAACAGGCAAACAAGACACACCTGGAAATACTCACAGAACTAATCAACAAGAACTACAAAGGACTACAAAACATGGTGCAGAACAGGAAATTACATAAAATCAACACAAGACCAGGGGAACACAGGCCGGGATCAAGGCATTATCTTAAACCAGACACATTTATTTTAGTGATGTTGAAAAGAAGTTTTGTGAAGCACTGTGGCTTTCCCATCAGCTGTAAAATGATTCATTACTCAAAGCTTTTCAACACCGTGCACACTAACAACATCTTGTGGTCAAAAGGTGGAAAAGATGCCTCTGTGTCCCAGATGACCCAGCCATTTTTCGATTGTTTCATATATAATAGGATAAATCAGTTTATGCTATGAAAAACATAAAGGCAATAAAAATAATTAGCCTATATAAATACTCTTTCAAGTGCCATTGTACTTACACAATGTATCATTAAATGAGACTGTGAATGAATTTATGAAAGGTACGCACGGATTCTTGAGATAAGGGACAAAACATGTTCTACACACTGTTAGGGTTGAGTTGTGTTAGTTTGGGCATTTTATTTTTTTCTTTTGTTGCAGTCTTGTGATTAGGGCATGAATTGAGCTATCTGTTGCTAGTCACAGATCTGATTTAAACATGGAGCAAGAGTTCGCCGGGACAGCTGCTCGGGTCTTGCTTGGGTGCAGCTTGCCAGGACCGCGCTCTAATGTTGTGCTATTTGTGTTTTGTTTTACATCCATTCACTTGCACTGACAACATTTCATTTGGTGCATCCATTCACGTGCAATTGATATGGATTGACTTGACTGATACTGACTTTTTGATTGTTATTTTGGTTAATAAATATGGTTATATAAATACTGGATACTCAGGACATTCATTGCTTTTATTTTTAAATAATTTTGTTAGTATTATTTAAATACATGCTCTATATAGGCTACATGTAATTTAACTTGTCCTCAGCATGAGGTCACAATGTAAAATTGCCAAACAAAGTGTTTAAAAATACAATAAATTCAAAAATATACATTTAAATTGAAAGGCAGAGATCTGTAATATATCAAACAATAAAAGTAAGCCTTGAATTATATTTTCCATAAAAAATGCCTATCAAAGTTGTGTCCTCACTTTGCGTCAACTCCGTTGGAATTTTTTATAATTATGAATAAATCAGGCAATGTCATGGTCATCTTCATCTCTGAGGACCCCTTTTCTATTTCCTGCTCATTGTGGATCTCACAGTAGGACACTTTTTTTTTATATATATATATATTTTACACAAATGGTGTTGAAGTCTCTGTGGTCACAGCTTTAACATGTCAACTCCATCATCCCGGTGTATTCGTTTCTGTAAATATTTGAAGAATAAATCTTGGCATTTTTGATATGTTTATTAAGGCAGCTACAACTGAGAGGGAAAAAAAATACTCCACTGTACAACACATGGTTAGGGTGGAAAATATTCAGTTTTGTCAAATTCGTCAGGTTTTATGTCTGATGGTAAGTCCTCTCAAAAAGTCTATATGATTTAATATGTTTTTTTTGCATATGGGGAATTCTTCTAATGTTGTTCCATGATTCTCTTTACATATTTGGCCCTAGCTGGACCTTCGTCAACACCATCAGTATTTAACACTGTCAGGTGAAGGTTTTTGCTAATTTTGAAAGAAATGAAAAGGAATAAAAATGAAAAAAGAAAAACCTGTTCCCTTACAGTTCATCAGCCGAGACCTTTGTCTACAAATATATCAGTTTTAAAATACTGTAATATTAAATAATAAAAACTAACTTCTAAAACATGTTTTGTGCACTGATCTCAAGAATCAGTGTACTGTAGTATTGTATGGTAGTGTTGTACTGTAAATTTGATTTATTCTGAGTAAACTTATTAAAAAAAATTAAACATTTAATTCATTAGCAAAAAATTAACAGGATTACAACTTATACAATTTGATTTTGGCTTGAAGTCAGAATAAAATTATTAATTAAAGATGTAAAGACAAATTAAGCAAATTCAGTTTTGTTTTTAAATTGCACTTTGGTTTATCTGGTCTTAGGTCTCAAATCATTTAATAAAAAAACAAAACAAAAAACATGTCTGCGTATTTTTTTCAGTAGGTTTGTGAAAATGTCTGTCAATAAGTATATATTTGATGCTTAAATAAAATGTTTGAACATCATTTATCTGACCTTATTGTCCATCGCAGCTTCATCTACAGGACAGAATCTGTGGTTGGAGTGTTTTCTGGAGTCTCGACACACCAAACACACGAGCTGTTGATCATCCAGACAGAAGAGTTTGAGCTTCTCTTTGTGAACACTGCAGACCGTTTCATCTTCAGATGAAGATCTCTGCTTTCTCTCCTGTTGAAAACTCTCGCACAGGTTTCTCAAAGCCAGATTTAACGGGGGACGATCATTTGAAGATGTTGTTCGGCAAACCGGACATTCTTTTAATGTTTTATTTTCCCAAACTTTCTGAATACAGACTGAACAAACACTGTGGCTACATGACAGAAGAACAGGATTTATATAAATATCACAGCACACTGGACAAGATAAATCCTCCTCAGAAAAAGATTGTGTCGCCATTTTTCTAAGTAGAGCTCCAAAGTTTCACTTTCAGTTCAGTAATAATCGTTTCCTCCTTCTTTTGAGTTGGTGGTTGACAAACAACAAATTGGTATTACCGCCACCGACTGGTGAAGTGTAGATCAGAATGACATATTTCCCTTCCCTTTTTATATCCTCTAACACAAACTAGTTATTTTAAGATACTGAAAAAGAAAACTATATTACATTCAGTTCCTGCGTTATTTCGTAGAATATCTCCTAGTCTAAAATGATTTTTTTATTTATTTATTTTTTTTTATCTTTGCTAGATTTTGTATAAGAATCCTTCTTTCAGGATTTTGAGGAACTTACTGAAATCCTATTCAAACTTATTAATCTTCTGAGACGACATTTTTTGACTAACTTCTCCTAGCTTTAACTCTATAACCACCAAACTCGACTCCGACCTTCAGACTGTCCTGACTTATAATCATAAATATAAAAAGTGATATAAACTCATGGGATAGCTTTAATGTTTTTATTTTTTTTTTTTTGTGACTGGGTATGTTTACGCATAAAGTAATAATTAAAAGAAAATAAATCAAACAATATGAATCATTAATTCAATATCTCTGATAGGCTTTGTGGAGAAGAGAAGATGAGTATTCTTAACTGAACAGCTGCTCACATATACATGTTCCGTTAAAAAGCGAAAAATACATGATTGGTAGGAAACCGGTTACAATATTTAAAGTTAAAATGTATAGGCATTTTAATAAAGAAATCATTTACCTGTTGAGAGTGTGTTGACAGTCTGTGTAGTTGTAGCTGAGCTCCAGAAAACCAGTAATGATGTGGCTTTGACAGTTACAGATTTGAAAAACAAAAAGGCGGGAAAAGAGAACCCTAAACTCTAACACAAAGAACCATTTCAGCACATAAACAAAGTCCCTTTAAAGGGTTAGTTCACCCAAAAATGAAAATTCTGTCATTTATTACTAACCTCATGTCGTTCCACACCTGTAAGACTTCGTTAATCTTCAATACAAATTAAGATATTTAGTTGAAATCCGATGGCTCAGTGAGGCCTCCATAGCCAGCAATGACATTTCCTCTCTCAAGATCCATTAATGTACTAAAAAACATATTAAATCAGTTCATGTGAGTACAGTGGTTCAATATTAATATTATAAAGCCACGAAAATATTTTAAAAAAAATAAAAATAAAATAACGACTATAGTGATGGCCGATTCAAAACACTGCTTCAGGAAGCTTCGGAGCGTTATGAATCAGTGTGTCGAATCAGCTGTTCGGAGCACCAAAGTCACGTGATTTCAGCAGTTTGGCTGTTTGACACGCGATCCTAATCATGATTTGAACACTGATTCATCTGTGCTCTGAGGCTTCCTGAAGCAGTGTTTTGAAATCGGCCATCACTAAATAAGTCGTTATTTTGGTTTTCTTGGCGCTCCAAAAATATTCTCGTGGCTTTATAATATAATATTGAACCACTGTACTCAATGAACTGATTTAAATATGTTTTTAGTACTTTATGGATCTTGAGAGAGGAAATGTCATTGCTGGCTATGCAGGCCTCACGGAGCCATCAGATTAATCAAAAATATCTTAATTTGTTTTCCGAAGATTAATGAAGGTCTTACGGGTGTGGAACGGCATGAGGGTAAGTAATAAAAGACAGAATTTCATTTTAAGTGACAACTGTAAGACACAGTAATTTCACTCGGTGGCCATCTTTGAAACGCCTCCCGGGCATTAAGTGCAGCTCCTATCTCTTTGAATGGGGAAACATCAAATTCTCCAAAGCTGTTTGCCAAGCTTTCGATTCAATTTCATATTTGAAATCACCAATGAAATCTGACAACAACTGTCTCATAAATTTTGTTTCTAAATGCTCAAATCATGACAAAAAAAAATGTATTTTTCAGGCTGGATCAAGCTAATGCGCATGCGCAGTCCTAAATGCACGTCTCTTGTGCCTCATTTCAGAGGCGAGCTTCTGTTTCTATAGAAACCAGAGCTTCTAACGGCCGCTGCAGTGACGTGATGACTTTACCAATCGGCGATTGGCTCTTATTTATAAGGCAGGACTTACTCCTTTGTAAGTATGATAAACTTATAGACCCCTTAAAAGTTTGTAAACATTGCAACGTTTCCTGGTGGGCGGGGCTTAGCTGGAGGCAAAAAAGAGACGCTGGACTCAATGTTGACAAGCGTAAGCTAGCATGTTTTGGGAGGGATTTATTAAACATAGATGCAGAAGAAGGTTCAAAACTGTAAGTTTTGGATATTTCCTAGACAACATATGAATTACTTTCGGGGGTTCGGGGAATTTGTCTCAAGGCTTATTGTCTAATGTAACCTAACGCTGGGCTAACTATGATTTGGCTAGCAATGTGGATTATTTTAAGAGACCATTCAAGGATGGCACACACATCTATCGCTGTATGTTTGTTTAACATTTAAACAGCTAATGCGCTGAAAGTTGGCGACTTTTCACCTATAAAACAGAAACTTGCTGATTTGTACTAGATAAAACCAACACACCATTACATATGCATAGATTATTTTACCTATATGAAGTGTGCACTGCAAACACAAGCATTATTTATGATCGTCCGTCCAGTCGTACGCCGTATTGCATTCAACCACAATTATCTTTTTTGATTTCTGTGAAGGTATGTCTGTCGGGATCTGGTAAAACTTTAGTTTTGAACCAAAAGTCCTGTTCCTTCTATTCTGGCAGCCAAAAACACCAACAAGACGACATTTTAAAGTCAAACCTCAAACTTTTAGCGCGCCTGCTATGAGTTCTTATTTATGTTTTGCCTCCAGCTAGAGCGGTGACGTCACAGTGACGTAGGCGATTAAGGGGTCTATTTACAAAGACCTTAAACACATTATCATTGGTGATTATCAGTGTTATTTTCTGGGAACTATGTTTAAGATTTACCCAGTAGTGACTTTATACAGATGTGATTTAATTTCGAGGTGAATCCTTGTGGCTTTTGCTCTTCTTTTCCTGAAACACTTGATCACCTCTTTTACTGTGAGGTTATTTCTAGATCTTAGTGTGATATACATATAGCTGTTGTCAGTAAAATGGAGTATATATGGAGAAAAATCCTGGAATGTTTTCATCAAAAACCTTAAAGGTGCTACAGAGGATGTTTTCAACGACTGAGAAACCAAAGACTGTTAGTGAGTTTTTGAAATGAGCGCATGCGTAAGAACAACCCCCTCCTTCACAGCTCATTTCAAGGGAACGCCTCCCAAAACTCGTGCACGAGTATTGGAACATGAGTGTTTACCACCGGCATTCGCTGTGTCGTGTTAGTGGATTCATTATGTCGGACTCACCGCAGGTAACTCATAATCTGCAGTTGTTACTCCTGTCTCCTGACAAAAACATTGCATGCGGCGCCTGTGGAGTGTGGAAAGTTACTGGAGAGCGCAGCCGCGCTCGTCTCTCACAAGGAACGTCACGGCAGTGATTGACAAGCCAGAGGGCCAATCGTTTACGAGATGATCGCGTAAACGATTGGCTGATGTTTTTAAGGCCCTACCTTGTGCACAGATGATGTATATTAATATTATTCCTTTCAGTGCACCTAATAAATAGTCTTTTATAAGTTAGTAAAGACAGTTTCAAGTAATATTGCAAAAATGTATAAAACAAAACATCCTCTATAACACCTTTAATTTCTTTTCGACTGAAGAAAGAAGGACATGGACATCTTGGATGACATGGGGCTGAGTAAATTATCAGGAAATTTTAATTTAAAAGTGAATTAATCCTTTAATAAAAGATATGTCAGTGAAGTTTTTTTTTTTTAGATGTTTCATATAGTCATAATGTGAATTTCCCGCCAGTGTGTTGATTCCGTACTTTTTGCCAGGGGTTTAGAAGTTGTCACCAAGAATAATCGTGATGTCCACAGGAGGGCGATGTTGTTATAGAGAGCTGTCAAGTATATAAGCAAAGAAGTAAAGGGGAAAATGGTAGGTAGCTGGAGGACAAGTGTTAAGCTGTAGCTTTCCTTTTTTGCTAAACAATTTTGTCAGATAGTGTTGGAAAAATACCTTCAGTAAGTTTAGTGTTTTATTCTTCACCCGTATTTTAAAAATTATAAATATAAAAATATTTTCCTAATATTTTGATGGTTTAATCAGAGTTTTGGGGTCATAAAAAAAATTCTGCACATCACTTTTGGCCACTTTGGTGTGGTCTGTGCCACAATAGTGCTATTTAAGACCCTGCTTACTGTGGACTGAAGGGCATACGTCATCATCGGTTGACTGCTGCAGTTTTCCTGTCAAACAAAATGCCAGTCCATGAAAATGTAAAAAAAAAAAAATAAAATAAATAATAATAGTAATAAAAAAAATAATAATCCAGTTCACAAAAATGTAAATATTACCTTCATTTCTACAGTGAGAGCATTGATTGTAGAGTGGGGGAGGTTATTAAATTTCTTACCAGGTCAGTTACAACCTTGACAAGCTTTTATTGTTTATCAACTTCCTGTCATCATATAACTCAATACATCATATCTTTATTGTAGAGCGTGTGTCTCCTCATCTCAGCTGCCATCGTGTTACTTCTAGGTTAGAAGTAGTCACTCTCCAGCTCTCCTAATAATGTAGGAGCTGAGACCTAGTTTTAACACTCAGGAACCTTTATGATTTTTTTAATTTTATTTTATTTATTTATTTTTGTCAGTTGAAAATCTGACAGTGTTTGAAATTTACTAAATTATCAAAGTTCACAGAGTGTGTTAAATACATTAAAGACTGCTAACTACAATAATCATAACTCATAACCACAAGGCATTATCAGAGCTTTTCTCAAATTTGGCTCATAATCTCTGGCTTTTCTTAAAGGGATAGTTCACCCCAAAATATAAGTCCTGTCATCATATACTCACCCTCAAGTTCTTTCTTCTGTTGAACAAAAAGAAAGTTATTTTGACAAATGTTAGAAACCAAACAGTTTCTGGTCCCATTGATTTCCTCATAACAATTTGAGGGTGAGTAAATGATGACAGGACTTTCATTTTTGGATGAACCATCCCTTTAAAATATTTGTTGCTCAGAAACACACTCTCGGTGTTTGAATCTAGATTAAAGTCATATTTCTCTTTTTTCTCATAAACTTGTAGTAGAATGATCTGATGAATTAGTATCAAACACACTTGATCATCTTCTGTCTGAAACAGCAGCTCCACTAATTCTCCTGCGTTTGTGTTGTTTCTCTCTCAGATCTCAACAGATCCAGTCTGGATCCAGCCTTTGTGAAGATTTCAGATCGTGCCAACATACATCTAATGTAACCATCAAAATAGAAATAGAAAACATTTATTGCCATTGTACAGCTGTACAATGAAATTTTAGTCTCTCATTCAAAAGTGCACACACATATGAAAACATTACATTTAAAACAAATGTAAACAGTGCAAATGTGACAGATATATACTGCAAAACAGTGCAATGTGAATGGATATACAGAACATGCAGAATAGAGCGAGTGTAATGTAAGCAATATGTACAGCTAATGAAAGAAATATATTATAAATAAATATTAAGAGAAAAAAAAATGGTAAAAGAGTGTATTGCACATCAGAATTGCACAGTGCCCCTATTGCAAATGGGGAAAACCTTATTGCAAAAACCAGAACATTAATTACACATCGCCGAACACGTTCATTATATCTGCTTAACTAAATACATCATGTTGACAAACTGCATAATCTGTATTATCTTTTAGTACCACTGTATATTTCAGACATCTGAATCATTGCAATGATTATAATAACAGATTTACTTCTTGATTGTTGAATTGAATTGAGAAAAAAATATGGTACTTAAAGAAGATTTTCACTGCAAACTCAAAGACCTGTAGTTTCAGTTTCAATATGAAATATGAGAAATAGAGACATGAAGCTAAATGAGGATCATCATGTTTCACACTGTCACTCATTACACTGATGGTTATGGTATTATGAGAACTTAAACACATCTAAAATAAACCTCAATCTGTTTATTATTAGTTAAAGTGCCCCTATTATGGAAAATGACCTTTCATGTACAGTACATATAGTCTACCTGAAGTGATTCATGGGATTCATCTTAGGCTTTTTTTTTTTTTTTTTACTTTTTCGCTTCTCATTGTCAGATAGCTGTTGTCTTTCCCAGGTGTCAGCCAGCAGCAAACACAAGGTGGGACGTGCTCGCATGCAGGAATGAACGCCGCCGCGTGTGTTCACCTCAAACCCCCTTTGATGTGCACACGATTATTTTCATGCTAAGACTCGTCTCCTAAACTGAACAGCAAATCTCTCTCACTCGACGGACGATTCTACATACTGAATAATCCCCCCAAAAACCCAGACAGTGTCCAACTAGAGCCACTGGTGCAGAACACACCAGGAAAATGTAGAACTGATAGGAAAACACAACCTGAAGCTTTCGATAAAGATACAGTCACTTTAGCTTTCAACATCATCCATAGTAAAAATAAATATTCTCAAAGTCTTTGACGTAGGCAAAGTTATTTAAGTTGCATGTTTAATATGGACAGTGGAAGAACATACTGTAGAAACACTGTAATAGTTAATGCACTGCTGTACAGAAGAGGCAGAGTAAAGAAAGGAAGGGACCCAGGGGCGGACTTAGTGATTTGGGGGCCCTAAGCGATTCCAGGTTTGGGGCCCCAGCAGTCAAACATCGAACTTAAAACACTCTTTTTCTATATACTGTATATTTTATTCTATTGTTTTTTTTTTTTCTACATTTGTAAATAAACTGCATGTTAAACATATCTGTAACCTGGAACTTTTATTTTCTTAATGTACAATTAAATACAATTGAATTCACACACACACACACACACACACACACACATACAAAAATAATAATAATATAATTTCACAAACAAATTATTTACATTTAATTAACCATATTTGTGATTTCTCAGTGTTTTCCACACCGTCGACTGAAGTTGGTCCTCGATGGCTTTATTTCAGCCGATTTGATGTTGAATCTGTATCGGAGCTTGTTGGTCCGTCGGGCCATCTGATTGGCTGTTCAGCTACTGACACCTGCTGGTACGAAAAGGCATTTCATCTTACACAGAGGCAGAACGGACATGCTACTTGGCTGTCGGCTGTCTTTTCTTTATAGTTCTTTATTTACCGCAATATTGTAAACAAGCAGAGATCTTTCTCCAAACAGCGTGCGGCACTTCATTCACGATATAGAGGCGATGAGCTATGGGGTCACAAGCTCTTTTTAATACTTTTCATTGTGGGTTTTGAATTATGTAACCAGAGACGTAAAAGGTGACCAACAGTAATAATGTTGAAAAAAATAAATAAATAAAAAATGATGAAATTTGGAGATACAAGGTTTCTGCATAGCGACAAGATGAAGTAATGTTTAGAATCTTTTAAATATAACTAGGCTATACACTATAAATGTTCGTACTAACCTTTGCATGTCCTTCTGCAATTTTAGAAGACAAAATAAGATGACAAGGCTTCTAGTTAAACATTTCATTTTGACAAGCGTGTAAAATGCACCTATAGGGAGAGGGGAAACGAAACCGCCTGCAATTGACCATGAAAACTGCATTCAATCATTCTTTTAACTAAATAAATACAGTTATAGTGTAATAAGACTATTAAATTATTTCATACATCTTTTGGGTGGGCCACAATTCAAAGTGGGTGGGCCCAGGCCTACCTGGGCCCACCTGTAGCTTCACCACCTCTGAGCATGTGAAAGTGTGCAGATAAAGGAAGGGATGGTGGTGCTGGCGGCTGGCGCTCTGATGTGCACAAGCAGCAAGATAAAAACCTTTAGTCTGTCGTGTGCGGGCATGTCGATACCTGTGCTGTGTGTGGAAGTGGCAGAATAAACTCTTCTCTATATAATCAACAGTTATCTTTCTTTCTTATGCCCTGAACAAAGCAATAACATGGAATACAAACACTTCCGGGAGGTGTTCGGACAAAGTACCGCCGATCTCTCTGTACATAACCAAATATTCAATTTATGTCAAGGTGATGAATCTGTGAGTATTTATGCCCTCCGATTTCGTACACTAGTGGCCGCTAGTGGCTGGAACAAAACGGCCCTGATAACAGCCTTTCACCAGGTCTTGAAAATCCTCATGTGAAAGAGTTAATGGTCGTGTACAACGATACTATGGGGCTGGAAAACCTTTTTCAAAAAACCATCCGCGTTGCCCAACGCTATTCAGCATGTGCGCTCCACACACCCACAGCCAATCTTTTGCCTGCCACACCATCTGTCGCCCTTCCAGCACCAGAAGGTGCTGATTTCTATTGCCTGACTCGTGTGGAGCGTCAGAGAAGAATTCAGCAACATCTCTGTTTGTACTGTGGGGGAAAGGACCATGTCATCGCTGCCTGTCCCATCTGATCACCACGCCCAGCGGTGAGTACAATCCAACTGCCTGCTCTCGTATTGGTCCTCTTACCAGAACCACTGTGCATATCCTCAATTCTCATGTCTGTGTTTCAGCACAAGCCTTCATTGACTCCGGCTCCGCTGGGAACTTCATCAGCAACCAGATTCTCCTGAAACTGAACGTACATCGTAAATGCTGCCAACAGGATCTCTGCATCCAAATTATTCAGGGAAAACTGGGCCGTGGTCACATTCAGAATTTCTGTCTACACACAGAGGAAATCACATTCATGGTGCTGGAAGGATCCACCGTGGACATCATCCTGGGATGCCCTTGGCTCATGCAACATCAGCCGGACATCTAGTGGAACACGGGTGAGATCCACAAGTGGAGTGACAAATGCTTCAAGAACTGTTTATCTCCTATCAGAAAGCCTTCTTTGAATCTCCAATCTTCTTCATCCGAGTCCAACGTCCTTCCTATCCTCTCAACCTCCATTGAAAGTCCTGAAACTAACCCCAAAGTGGAAATTCCTCCTGAATACCGGGCATTTCAGGATGTGTTCAACAAGCGGTTGGCAACGCAACTACCACCTCACCGGCCATAGAACTGCGCTATTGACCTGCTGCCTGGGGCTACTCTATCCAAGGGTAGGGTTTACCCATTGTACATCCCGGAACAGAAGGCCATGGAACACTACTGGTGGCCATCCATGATGCAGGATGTCTCCCGCTACATCAGAGGATGCTTACTCTGTGCCGTTGCCAACACTCCTAGGAGGCTTCCTGAGGGTAAACGGGTCCCCTTAACGATACCTCATAGACGATGGACACACCTGGGAATCGACTTCATGACGGATCTACCAACATCAAATTACTTCATCTGTGTGCTGGTAATAGTGGACCAATTCTCCAAGGCTTGTAAACTCATACCCCTCAAAGATCCTCCCACTGTGTTTGATGCCGCCGAAGCCTTGTTCCACAATGTATTCCGTCATTTCGGCATTCCTGAAGACATCGTTTTCGACAGTGGACCACAGTTCATTTCCAGAGTGTGGCAAGACTTCTTTAAGCTCATAGGAGTGTCAGTCAGCCTGTCATCGGGATACCATCCACAGACCAACGGCCAGACTGAGCACAAGATCCAGGAGATCGGGAGATAGTTCCAGTTCCTATCCTGGGCAGAGTATGCCCAGAATTCCCTCCGACAGACCACCATTCCAGTGTATCCTGGGCTACCAACCTCCTCTCTTCCTCTGGTCGGGTGAGCCCTCAGAGCTTTCAGCTGTGAACCACTGGTTCCAGCAGAGTGAGAGAGTGTGGGACTCAGCTCATGTCCATCTCCAGCATGCAGTTCGGAGACATAAGAGGCATGCTGACGCCAGAAGGGGCCCCACTCCTCGTTACCAACCTGGCCAGAAAGTGTGGCTCTCGACATGGGACATCTGTCTCTGACTGCCCTGCTGCAAGCTGAGTTCCCAGTACATAGGTCCATTCACCATACAGAGGCAGCTCAACGAGGTCACCTACCGTCTCAACCCCCTGCACAGTATCGTATCTCACCTTCATTCCATGTCTCCATGTCTTCTCCTTCCACAGATCCTGGTGACGATGTGGTACCTCCTCCTGAAATCGCTGAAGAAAAGGCCATTTACCGGGTGTGAGCGATCCTTGACTCATGACGCCGGGGTCCCCAGCTTTAGTTGGCAAATAATTTCTTAAAATTAAATGAGAACAAAACCTAAGTCTTTATCTTGGGCTCCTCCTTGTCTCGCTTACCTGGCCTAGCTTATCGTTGAACGTACAAGATCATGTGAGGAATCTCAGAGTGACTTTTGACTCATCTCTACTTTTCAATAAGCAGATCATTGCTGTTGTCAAGAGCAGTTTTTACCACCTGAGATCAATCGCTAAAATAAAACATTTCCTTTCCCATACTGATTTGGAAATTGTGATCCACTCACTCACATTATATTTAGATTAGACTATTGCAACTACACTAATTAATAGCTTAGTAACAGGATCAACAGTTTAAGACATTAAATTTTCCAGCACATAATACAAGACACTTTCTTTTAAAATCTACAGGAGACTTTATTTATTCTAACACAAACTAACACAAACACACACACAAACATTCATACACGTTGCAGAAAGAAAGGAAATGAGAGAGAAAGAGTTTTAAGAGAGAGAATGAAACGATGAGCATGATTTCTAGCAAAGTATGCACTTCAAAAGACCAGACCTGAACAAACCATGAATCATTAATTCAATGCACCAGTTCAGCTTTAGAATCTGGAGGTACTTGCTTGTCGACTTTAAATGTGTATCTCATCATCGGCGTCCTTAGCTTGGAGAGAAGGATTTTTCAGAGTCGAGGATTTTTTGCAGGATCTTTTCAGGTCCGGAATTTGGCAAGGTAAAACCAATAACATTTGAGCGTGCTGGCAAATGAGAGGAAGTCTCTTGTTGTGGCTGGAGTTAAAGTTGAAGCGGCAAAAGTTGTTGGTTAAACTTTGCGGCAAAACTTAGAACACGAGACTCTCAACGGAAAAGAAAATTAAGTAAAAGAAAAGGAAAGTGAGTAAAAGTTGGATGGCTTGAATGAGCTGCTTGTCTGTCCTTTTGTCTTCAGCTTATCTGGTCTTTTTCTTTGTTTCTTCTTTTCTTCTTCTGGTCTAGTCGTAGTCTCTATTGTCTTTGTGATGTGACTATTTAAAGGTGCCATCGAACGTTTTTTCACAAGTTGTAATATAAGTCTAAGGTGTCCCCTGAATGTGTCTGTGAAATTTCAGCTCAAAATACCCCATAGATTTTTAAATAATTTTTAAAATTATTTTTAAATAATTTTTTTAACTGCCTATTTTGGGGCATCATTAACTATGCACCGATTCATGCTGCGGCCCCTTTAAATCGCGCACTCTCCGCCCCCTCCTGAGCTCTCGACTCTATCACTGCATAAACAAAGTTCACACAGCTAATATAACCCTCAAAATGGATCTTTACAAAGTGTTCGTCATGCAGCATGTCTAATCGCGTAAGTATGGTATATATTTGGATGTTTACATTTGATTCTGAATGAGTTTGATAGTGCTCCGTGGCTAAAGCTGACATTACACACTGTTGGAGAGATTTATAAAGAATGAAGTTGTGTTTATGAATTATACAGACTGCAAGTGTTTAAAAATGAAAATAGCGACGGCTCTTGTCTCTGTGAATACAGTAAGAAACAATGGTAACTTTAACCACATTTAACAGTACATTAGCAACATGCTAATGAAACATTTAGAAAGACAATTTACAAATATCAATAAAAATATCATGTTATCATGGATCATGTCAGTTATTATTGCTCCATCTGCCATTTTTCGCTGTTGTTCTTGCTGCTTACCTAGTCTGATGATTCAGCTGTGCACAGATCCAGACGTTAACACTGGCTGCCCTGTGTAATGCCTTGAACATGAGCTGGCATATGCAAATATTGGGGGCGTACATATAATGATCCCAACTGTTACGTAACAGTCGGTGTTATGTTGAGATTCACCTGTTCGTCGGAGGTCTTTTAAACAAATGAGATTATATAAGAAGGAGGAAACAATGGTTTGAGACTCACTGTATGTCATTTCCATGTACTGAACTCTTGTTATTCAACTATGCCGAGGTAAATTCAATTTTCAATTCGATGGCACCTTTAAACTTTTTCTCCGCCCCAATCATAAAATAAGCGTTATCTCCGGTCTCTGGAATTGCCAGCTTCGGAAGAGAGTACCATTTAGACATGATTTCTATTTAAATGGAATATGATACATTTTACACATATTTCATTCAAGCCATGAATTCAATGAGAAAAAGAGATTTAAATATATATCAAACATTAGATACTTTCATTCAACCATTCAATAGTTACATCGTTACATGAGTTGTGGGTGTTCTAAAACATAACTGGTCACATGTAGCATGTGTAGACATGATGTAACATTTATGCAGTTAAAAGATGTTTGATAAGTATGTTTAAAATTGTTTGGAACAATTTCATACAGTTTATTTGTGTCTCTGAGTTTTCTGTGTCATTCGGTCATAGGTCACTCAGAGAAACAGGCCTGCATTGTCTCTCTGTCTCTTTTGATCTGGAGATCAAAGACTCTTTATCTTCTGGTGACCATTTGGTTTCTAAAAATGGCTTAAAATTTCCTTCAGGCAGGAAGCATAGGTGTCATAAATGTACCTAGCAGGGGGTTGTTCTGTAGATGGACTGGAGCCAAAAATTAGATTCTCTGAGTTTGGGTTTGTGGAATTATGTTTTGAAAGAATCATCTGAACGATTCATTTGTCTGGTTCGCCCATGGTTCCTAAACCCTAGTTCTGTATAATTTATTGTATTCTATGCAGAGAGTCGTATCAAGCATTTCACTACATGTCGTTCTGTGGTTGTGTAAGCCATAAAAAAAGAAACTGTTGCATATGACTTCATTGGAATTGGAATGCGTACATCTGGCATTATTCCAAAACTTTCTGACTCTAATCCAAGACCATGTTGGTACAAACTCTCAGGAATGCTGTTTATCTGTTGGATATGATCTTAGGAGGAGTTCCCTGAATTTTCCCTCATGCGTCCCTCGTGTTGCTTTAAATGCTCAAGCTCTCAGAGCCACAGGCAGTGGAGATTCCCTCCAGAGCTCATCACAGTTATTATCTGTAATTGTTTATTAACCTATTTTACACATTGATGTTTTTACTATGAAAATAAAATGTAAATCTGAATTGCATAAGAATGAGTGGCAATTAAAGAATGAGAATTAAATGAGATGAGTGGCAAACTTTACTTTGATTCCGAATTGTACGTTTTGCAACAGAAATGAATAGCAGAAGATGGATCATCAGAAACTGCAGGAATCAGAAAATAAAGTTTCATCTGATGAGTAGAGAAACCGATCCTGACACGAGCTCGACGGAACAGCTTTGTGACAGAGACCAAGCTGTGAGTATCTTTTACATCCTTTTACAGTTTTACATCTACAATCTGAAAGATGTGCACCAATCAATCAGTTATCGGTGATCATGCCTAAATTCAGAGCCAATTTTTATTGCTTGAAACTAATCGAACCGTAGTATCATGGCCACTAAATGGTGAATTATTAGCAACTGTAAGCATTTGTGATTTCACAGATTCATGAGAGACTGTAATATGATGGTTTATTTTAAAAAATATAAATAGGAAATGTGTATGAAGTGTAAGGTGTGTTTTCTAGGATCATACATGGTTTCAAAGGTCCTTTAAAAATACATTTTGGGGATTGAAAGTGGCTGATCTTAATGTTAAAAGTAGTGAGTCAACTGTAACATCTCAAATTACACCAATCTTATCTCTCTCTGCATGATAGAGGACAAGCTTCTGACTCATACTTGGTAAAGTTTTTCTACAAAGACTCATTTTTGATTTTTATTTTTTATTTTTATCTACACCAAGAATGTCTATGAATTTAAATTTGTCTTGTTTTGATTCTGTTGTCTAACATTTGATATCTTTGTCAAACATTAGTTTCGTTGTGTCTATCAGAGTAGCTTGTCATGAGGTGGTTCAGTCGCGACACCATCAAAGTCCAGGGGTGAGTTTCCCGAAAGCATCGTTGGTGAACCATGGTCGCAAGTCCCATTGAACTCTATTGGTAACGACGGAACTTGCGACCATAGTTCGCTTTGGGAAACGCACCCCAGCTTAGTAAAGACATCAAAACAGATGATTTGTTCCAGTAATTTAAGAAAAGTCTTGTGTGTTCAGTTTAAATATCTATGTTTACTCTAAATATTGTAGTGTGGTAGCATAGTCCTTTTGCCTCTCAATCTGGGCACCGGGGTTCATTCTCATGCTTTTAAAATCTTCAGTGTTTATGAATCAGAAGTTGTCTTAAAGGTGCCCTAGAATCAGAATTTGAATTTACCTCGGCATAGTTGAATAACAAGAGTTCAGTACATGGAAAAGACATACATTGAGTTTCAAACTCCATTGTTTCCTCCTTCTTATGTAAATCTCATTTGTTTAAAAGACTTCCGGAAAACACTCGGATCTCAACATAACACCGACTGTTACGTAACAGTCGGGATCATTAATGTATGACCCCAATATTTGCATAATGCCAGCCCATTCGACGCATTAGACAAGGAAAGGCAGTATTAACGTCTGGATCTGTGCACAGACAAGGTAAGCAAGCAAGAACAACAGCGAAAAATGGCAGATGGAGCAATAATAACTGACATGATCCATGATATCATGATTTTTAGTGATATTTGTAAATGGTCTTTCTAAATGTTTCATTAGCATGTTGCTAATGTACTGTTAAATGAGGTTAAAGTTACCATCGTTTTACTGTATTCACGGAGACGAGAGTCGTTGCTATTTTTCATTTTAAACACTTGCAGTCTGTATAATGCATAAACACAACTTCATTCTTTATAAATCTCTCCAACAGTGTGTAATGTTAGCTTTAGCCACAGAGCATAGCCTCAAACTCACACAAAATCAAACGTAACCATCTAAATAAATACTTTACTCACATAATTCGAAGCATGCATACAGCATGCATGACGAACATCTTGTAAAGATCCATTTGAGGGTTATATTAGCTGTGTGAACTTTGTTTATGCGATGTATATATAGTCGAGAGCTCGTGGGGCAGAGGGAACGCATCTCTTAAAGGGGCCGTGCTGAAAAAATCAGTGCATAGTTAATGATGCCCCAAAATAGGCAGCTAAAAAAATTAATTAAAAAAAATCTATGGGGTATTTTGAGCTGAAACTTCACAGACACATTCAGGGGACACCTAGGACTTATATTACATCTTGTAAAAAAACAATCTAGGGCACCTTTAACTTTAAATACTGCCATACTGGTGTTAGATCAACATATTTAGTATATATTTACTTTTTTTTTTTTTGGGGCTTGTAATAGTAGCATTGAAACTCAATATGGA
Organism: Culter alburnus; assembly: GCA_028476615.1. Taxonomy (NCBI): domain Eukaryota; kingdom Metazoa; phylum Chordata; class Actinopteri; order Cypriniformes; family Xenocyprididae; genus Culter; species Culter alburnus. The sequence continues at coordinate 150,813 of JAOTNS010000469.1, read as the reverse complement.
AAATAATAGATTGTAATAATAATAGTGTAATAATGTGAAAAGTTTTATTGTGTTCAGAACTATAGTCTGGCTATACTATACTGTGTTATCATCAGTATATTCAGTGATATAGTCCAGAGGTTAAAGTTTTTGCCTCTCAATCTGGCGATCCAGATGTAATGGATATTAAATAGTTTTAACTATATCCATATTCTCTGGAGTTTATTGTGGTCCTCTGTGTTTATGTGAAGGTTTTACATGTGTTGTTACAGATGTAACAGACTTCTAATGTTTCAGTCAATATTGTGACTCTAACATTACATTTGGTGACTGTTAACAAGTAGAACACAGATACACGTTACTGACATAAAAATTGTATTAAAATATTTCAAAAGGTTTTTAGTAATGACAGCATAACCGAAATTTGTTACATTTGCCCCGTTTCTCCATTGATCGGTCACTGCCTCAAATTTCTTGATTTACAGTAAAATTTATTCTGAACTGTAACATTTATCCATTATATATGAACTGCATGAAAATAATAATATATTTGTGTTTTTAATTAGTAGTTTCTCGTGATCCAGACAGAGCTGTAAAGATTCAGTCTGATGTTTCAAAGAGACGCTCACAGACGAGGTGAGACACTGACTGATTATACAGAGAATTAATAGTTAATTAAAAACTTCTGTTAGTCTCTTCTTAGAAAGCAGCAAAAATAATAATAATAATAATAATAATAATGTGCACTTAGTCAATCAAAAGTTTGAATTGATAGAAGTCAAATATTTAATAAAAACAATTATTTTTATAAAAAAAAAAAAATTATATAAAAACAATTATTTTTATAAAAAATATTTTTTTTATAAAAACAACTGCATAATGAAAATAGCACTAATAATAATATCTTGGTTTTTCATTTTCACATGATGAACCATTATGGTTTTATTTTGGCAAAAAATTCTGATGTGTGTTTCACATTATTGGATCAGACAGCAATGTTTACTGTAACACTGCAAGAAATTGGAGCTATAAATCTAAACAAGTTGAGTTTCAAATTTGAGGTTGATATCTCAAAAAAAAAGAAAAAAAAAGAAAAGAAAAACAAAAGAGCTTTCAAAAAGATTTTGTATGTGCAGTACCAAACGCTTCCACTAGATGAAATTCATTTCTCATTCATTTCAATGCGCTCATGTTTGATTGTGAGAAGCAAAAGTGTGACTAATCTTTCCAGAAGGGCCATTTAACTCTTTCAAATCATGTCTATGATTTATTTTTCATAAAGCAAGTGCCAAAAACTTTACTAAGTTCCACACCATTCTGTAGAGGTAAAAAATCTAAAAAAACAAAAATGAGTGAAGAGCACCAGAGGGTTAACACGTTCACACAATTCTGATTCTCTTCTTTTGTATGCATGGAAAGTGATGACGATGACGATGAAGATGAAGATGAAGAAGAAGAAAAAGAAGATGATGTATAGTCAGCTGTGAGAATAAGTGTTTATGAAAAACAAAAACAGCATTTAAAAATGAACAGCTGAATGAAGTGTATTTAAATTGCAGCTTTTGTAATTTCATAAATGCACTAATCAGTAGTGCAATAGATTATTCTTTGATTTATCATGCAGTCAAAGACTAAACTGTTTTTTTTTTTCACTGCAATGTAAATTGTCTATAGTTTGGATTTCATTTGATTTGGTTTTGTGTATATTTAAAGATATTAAATGATTTATTAGTACAGAATTCATTAGTGAATGTACATTAATAAAAGTTAGCAGATCCGTTCTTGCACTTTTTCTGGCAATGAATGTGTATGAAAGTATTTGATATTTGTAAATATAGTACATGTTTTTCTGAATTTGATAGTTTTATAGTAATCGCTGATGTCATCACTGTATCTCCGTTAGAGTTGTTTAAGAATTTATAGACTTGGTCATTCTGAAGCTACAGATCTTAAATATGATGATCTTCTTGTGAAGAAACACCTTCCTAAAATATAAACATCTGTGTTTGTGAATAAAGAAATGACATTATTTCTCTCTGAAATCTGAGATGTTCAACCTTTAGCATCTTCTTGACACTGGACCAGTTTGAAAACCTCTGCTTTAAGACACAGATGTGATTATTTCTGTAAGATGTTCTGAAGTGCTTCTGATTTCATTCCAATCATAATAAATGGAAGAAAACGACTGTCATGAACTGTGAAATTATTGGACAAGATCCGACAGGAACACACAAACTCCTCCACACATCTACTGCAGAAACACCCTAAAGTCTAAATATATTTAACACTCAATTCAAAGATTCACAGTTAAAGATATAGCTATATTTAAGGAGCAAATCACAACACAAACGTATGAAATCCTAGTTATCTTTACAGCAAAATCACTGGTGTAAAAAGAACACCCACAGTGTCAAATTTTACACCAGCAAAGTGTCTATATGTGTCCACACTATAGAGGGTAAATTTTACACTTTTGATAGTGTTAACTTTTTGACACCCTTTGAGTGTAAATTCAACTCATTATCGTTAATTCTAAACCTAGTCAACACTATTATTGTTGTTTCTGCACTACACCAGTGTTAGTACTCAATTACGGTGTTAAAAATTAACACTCTCCTTTTAAGATCAACACCAGTGTAATGTCAATATAACATTGATGAGTGTTGAAAATACTTATTTATAATAGCACTTTTGGTGCTTTTAAAAGCACCAAAAGTGCTATTATAAATCAGTTTTGTATTCAGTATTGAGTATTTTACATAGACCCCTAGGATTTATAGTTACAACAGTTACCATCTATTAGTGTTACCATCCCAATAATCAGATCATAAAGTACTGCAATGAATACATTTTATTATTTTTCCTTTAACAGGGCTTCACATTTCATTTAAGCCAGGGACAGGGCACTCAAAATACCCTGTACAATGACCTTGTTCAACATTAAACTTCATAAAACAAAGCTCATACCTGCTGCTTGCGGTCTATATGATGCAGCCGTACAATATATAAAACAGTCTGTAAGCATAAAAATAATCAAAAATCGAAGAGCTATAAGTATCATCAAAAGCTTCACATAACATGACAGGTGCATTATGGAATACTCTGCAAACCTAAAACTTAGTTCCTGTTCATGAGCTTGGCTCTCAGTTTCTTTCACCTTTGGACTTTCTTCAGTGGTGTCAACATCTATACTGTAGACTGTTGTCTGGAGGAATGTGTACATGTTGCTGAGAGCATCATCAGAGCTTACACTGAAAAAGAAGTGCGCTTTAAATAGTTCAAAGGCTGCCAACGACGTGGTTCCCTGACATGGAATGAGCATCGGGTCAATCACAACGTAGTAACTGCTGATGGCCCACTTGTGAGTTCCTGAGGCAAGGAGATATGGCTGGCGATGTCCCTCCAGTTTCTCCAAGTGTTATTCTACGCTGCCGCTTCACTGTGGGAAAAATTATATATGAATTTACATAATACTATTCTTACTAGTTCAGGCTTTCTGCAAATATCATTAAAAGTAATTTAACCTGTTAGCCAGCACCCCCGCTTTTGGAAAATCCCAAAAAATGACATACTCAAACTAAAACAGATACAGTTCATGAACCCTTTGCACTAAAAGCATAAGTAAGGTCTCATTTGAAAGCAGACACTTTGCAGTTTATGGTAAACTCATAATTAATTATTGTCACAATGAGGAAAATAGTTAAAAATAGCTTTGAAATTTTGAAAAGTTATTAGAAATTTATTTTTATGAAATATATTTATGAAAATAAAAGTGAAGTTGACCTTGTGGCAATCTAGAAATGCACTGCAGCTAAAGCCACATGTCTGACCATGTTATATTTCAAATCTGAAGATGATAGGTTTAAAACTCTGAGTTTTATTACATGTTTTTCAAGACCATGTCATGAGACTTTATTTAGAAAGGACTCTAAAATGTTAACTGATGTTTATTGTCATCTATTCAAGGGTATTTTCTGTATTGTGTTTGTGGTGCTAACAGCCCCATTCAGTTTCAGTCTCCCCTGAATACATTCACACCTCTCCAGCCAGCTTATGGCTCTTATTCTTTTCTTTTGTCTCTATTATAATTACTGATGTTCTATTCAAGATGATTTAATCCCTCATTTCATTCACCAAACTTCTCACTTCACCTTCTTTCAAACTGTATCTAATGCCCTTCTTGGAAAAAAAGAGAGAAAAAAAGTGAGCTTTACGATTAAAAATTATTTATTTGCATTAGCTCAGAACAGGTGCATCTCTGGGCTTGTTAGCATGTTAGCTTAGCACACCATCAAAACACGACAATTTATAAGATTAAAGCCACGTTTTTTCTCCAAACTTACTAGTCGATTGTTTTAAATAACCTTTTGATGTGATGTGGCTTTGGATCAAAAAATCAGACAGAAATATATCATTTTAGGCTATTCTGCACAATGAGAAAAGCTATCTCGATTAGCATTGCATTATAAATATAATCTACTATTATGAATACCTGACATGGCGTGAAGAACACAGATAAACCACATATCGTCACAATCGTGTATTTATTACTTTCAAAAGTGACGTTCTGTATGTTTATATCAATGATTATAGCGATGTCTGGTAGCCTCTGTTAGGTCCGTGTATGTCACATGACTGCCTCTTGTTCATGATGTATTATTATGGACTAAAGGTGCACAGAGCGCCCTCCGGCTACTGGTATGGTTTGAACACACAGTAGTCAGTGTATACAGAGCTCATATAATGACAACAGCGCGTTTTGGGTAAAAATTTAATAAAAATTACTCCTCTGTATAGAAAATTGGCATAAACGTATGACAGTCCATCAATATTTCTCCAAATGTGCATGCTTTTAAGCTAAAAGCCCCGAGGGATGTTATTTTGTGGAGTTTTTTCATGATGATCGTACAGAGTTTTTTTCAATGGCTGAAGCTGACGCTCATATTTCAATGAAAAGGTAACGACTCCGTTTCTCATATTCATAACTCCCGACGCATATTAACAAATACGGTCACTATACGATGTTGAGAATAAAATAAAGATTAAAAATTGAAGCTCGAGTCTTAGATCTTTTTAATGATGTATAGTTTTTCAAGGTAATTACATTAAATCTAACAGTAAATTTGAGCTAATTTAAACAAAGAAGCTTTGGTGCGTCGGCGTGCCAGTGCTGGTTAACAGGTTAATGCTCTTTAAAGGGTTAGTTCACCCAAAAAGAAAATTCTGTCATTTATTACTCACCCTCATGTCGTTTCACACCCGTAAGAACTTCGTTAAACTTCAGAACACAAATTAAGATATTTTAGTTGAAATTTGATGGCTCCGTGAGGCCTTCATAGGGAGCAATGACATTTCCTCTCTCAAGATCCATAAAGGTACTAAAAACACATCTAAATCAGTTCATGTGAGTACAGTGGTTCAATATTAATATTATAAAGCGACAAGAATATTTTTGGTGTGCCAAAAAAACAAAATAATGACTTATATAGTGACCGATTTCAAAACACTGCTTCAGAAAGAGTCGAAGCATAATTTCAGCAGTTTGACACGTGATCCGAACCACCGAAACAAAAGCTTCGAAACAGTGTTTTGAAATTGGCTATCACTAGATATTGTTGAAAAGTCACTGTGACAAGCAAGGGCAGGGCGAGAGCCGTGAGGGAACGATGCAAGGCCGGTGAAGTGAGCGATCAGCTGTGCGTTGCACCGGTCTCTTATCTCTCACCGAGGAGCTCCAGAAGCATTAAAAAGGAGGAGCGATGACAGTGAAGGACAAGAGAGGATTAGTTCTGCACTTTAAGTTATGTTTTATTATGTTTGTGTGGGCGGCAGTCGTCCGTGAGGAACTGCCACCATTTTAATTTTCTAAAATGCCCCACCCTACTCGTCACAGATGTTATTTTGTTTTTTTGGTGCACAAAAAGTATTCTCGTTGCTTTATAATATTAAGGTTGAACCAACCTCACATGAACTGTTTTAAATATGTTTTTAGTACCTTTATGAATCTTGAGAGGTTCGGTGGCTTTGCTCTCAATAGAGGCCTCACTGAGCCACCGAATTATCAAAAATATCTTAATTTGCGTTCATTTTTGGAACAAACGTCTTATGGGTGTGGAACGACATGAGGGTGAGTAATAAATGACATTATTTTCATTTTTGGGCAAACTTAAACTTTTGAATTAAACAACTTTTGAATTAAAAGTCTTTAATTATAAGACCCTTTTTTTATTTGTGAAATCCATGTAATGACTTAATGCTTTTCAGTGCCCCGTGGAAACCATGTAGTTTGTGCTACCCACTAAAAATCACAAACTGTAGCCTGGAACATACCTTGTGAAATACAGCTAGATGGTCCATGGCCTGAGCTGCGCTGATCTTCAGTTTTTTCTTTTTTTTAAAGGTTGTGGTGGCAGGATATGCAGAAGCAGCAGAAAATATATGTCAAATCACTGTCCCACTGTAAAAAGAAACAAAAACAAAAAAGTAATTTTTTTTTCAATCCGTGTATCATTCGTTCACTCATTTTTCTATATAAAACCAAACATCAAAAAAACAAACAAAAAAAAAAATGTTTTTTTAATTTTCCTTTTTAAATCCTAAATGAAAAAAACAGATAACGAGCCCTCAAATTACATTTTGGTTTTCTCATTGGATGCAAGTGGCTTACCGGAAGTGATAGTTATGCGCGCGAGGAAAGCGTCAAAGCGAGTGAAGTGGCCGGACTGAAGTAGTTAACAATACATATACTAAAATACAACAGTTAGAAAAATATGAGACTAAATATAATATAATAATAAGCCACTTGCATCCAATGAGAAAACCAAAATGTAATTTGAGGGCTCGTTATCCATTTTTTTCCATTTTTAATTTGAGCACAAAATCGAAAAACCGGAAAACGAGTCGTTTTACGTTTTTTTCATTTTGGATTTAAAAAGGAAAAAAAAAAAAAAAAAATAGTTTTTTTGTTTTGATTTTATATAGAAAAATAAGTGAACAAATGATACACAGATTTTTTCCCTCCCTTTTTTGTATTGTTGTCACGTGAGTGCTGTGAAATTAATACCTGGGTGATCCTCTGAAATTCATCATGGTACTGATTCCTGGCAGACTTCAGCAAACTCTGGAGCAGTGAGGTGGTAGTAAGGTCAAGATTCTCTGCTTCTCTGATCACCTTTTCCTTATAGAATGTAGGCCACTTCTCCAGCAGTTTGAAAGCTGTTTGTGGACCAAAGAGGAGTGTAAAACCTTGAGCTATCTGCAGCAACAGAAACAAAAAATTTAATTCGTATTTCTGACAATCATATACTAAGTTCAGAGATATTAATTGTAATTGAAAAAAAAGGATGCCAATACTTACCAGATCAGCAGCCTTGGAAACACTCTGAGGATGGTGTGTGATTCATCAGGAAGGATTGTAGATGGGTGATCACCAGTCAACTTCTAAGGATGACAGCATTATCTTTTTTACCCTGTTTAACAAATGCACTTACCAAAAATAAATAAATAAATAAATAAATAAATCCCTTTTATGAAAGATATTTCACAAAATTTATATATACACAATACTTTTACAATACATTTCTTGTGCAGAATTCATATTAATCATATTCCTTTTTAGGACTTTAACACACTATTAAATATATAAATTCACATGGTTATGTTAGCCTCATGGCAACTTTACAGATAAAAAAAAAAATTACTTACCTGAAGAAGAAAATTTTAAAAGTAGTGTCTCGTGATCCGGTTGGTTCCTACACAAGAGAACGTACATCAAATGTATTGTTAAAATAAAGCAAACGCCATCAGAGGCATTTTATTAGTTTATGTGACACGTATCTCTTCAATGATAATAAGTGATTGACGTTGACGTTGCTGAATAACGTTAGATAGCGCGCGATATTACACAAAACAAAACCCCGGAAATAGCTGCCCAGCAAAACTTTAAAATCTCTCTTACTCGAGATGAAAGCGAGTGATAGAAAATTGTGTCTCAAATAACTGTAATTTTATATTATTGTTGGAATTATCCCTCAGGCCGGATTGGACGCCTCCGTGGCAGAGCCGTTGAAAAAGGACTGCTCCGTGGGCTAACTTTATGCTCAGCCTGCAGGCCGTATGTTCGACACACCTGCGATATCAACTACTCCGATAAACTTCGTGTTTGCACAAAAACAGCCATACACTGCAAGCACAGAGTAAAACGCTTTCCTTGAGACACTTCTTATTTATAACCGACAGGAGCAATATTTATAACCGCTTCAGATGGCGCGCCTTGTGTAACGAACAAGGACAAATACATCATTTGCGCGTTAATACATCCCCGTATGTAAAAAATATTTAAAACCAACACTAAATTAATAATTTTGATATAAAATATCCCTTAAACGCAAACTTTAAAGTAGCTTTAACTCACCAGTTGTCGTTTCTCATTCTCCGCATGGCACGAGAAAATGGCGTCTGGAAAAATCTTTCAGCGAGATCGCTGAATAAATGCCCGGATGTTGCAAATAACACTAGGGGGTGTTGGATACCTGTAACACTGTGATTACCATGGAGATTACACTGAAGCAAACAAGCTTTTAACACTGATAGTGTTAATTTCTCTAAATTTTACACTAAACTTCAACACTTTACTCTGAATTGGCTTAACACTTGAAATTTAACACTGATGAATTTGCTGTGAAACCTGTTTGATAACTTTTGTGCAGCTTGTCTGAAGATCCTGTGAGCTGAATTCAGTGAAGATTGATGTCAGAACGACTGATATGACACTGATGATACCAGAAGATCATTCAAAACTTCAGATCATTACTGACACATTATAAACCACATTATGACCCTTCAATCATTTCATTTGTTGGCCTGCATTCAAACCCTTTTGATTCCTCACTTATATTCACACAGGTTTGTCTACTGTAATATCTTTATCTACTGTAATGTCTTTATCTACTGTATGTAATATGTTTGGTGCAGCCCAAATGCTTCAGCTTTAACTGAGATCGCCCTCTACTGGTCACACACATTCACAGCTACACATCTGTCTTTATATTGGACAGATTTTATACCATAGACTGTAAAAAAAGAAAGGCTGGAAAAAATTAGTTGTTCTGAAAAGCCATCGATTGGTCGAGTCACTACAGAATATTTCTAGCATGAAACAGAATTAGGGCATTATATCAATCAAATAAATACATTAATTTATTGTATATTTATCATTTTAATATGCAGAAGATTACCAAGAGTTTAACTCTGTCCACTAGATGGCGCTACTAGATTTACTGAAAGTCTTTTAGTTTCAGGATCAGAAACAGTGAAGAGAAACTGAAGATGAATGAGGATCATCATGATATGGAAGGCCGTTTCAGCATAAAAACGTTCCAGCATTACTCGTCGTAATTATATTTTTACTAGTAACAATTAAATTAAAGAGCTCTATAATTTAATTTGTACTAGTAACAATTACAATTATAGAGCTCTATAATTAAATTTTACTAGTAACAATTATGATTGTAGAGCTCTCTAATTGAATTATAGAGCTCTGCAATTGTATTCTTACTAGTAACAACTGAATTGTAGAGCTCTATAATTCAGTTTTTACTAGTAACAATTCCAATTAGAGAGCTCTACAATTCATTTATTACTAGTAAGAATTCAATTGCAGAGCTCTGTAATTCAATTGTTACTAGTAATAATCCAATTGCAGAGCTCTACAATTCCACTAGAGAGCTCTCTAATTCAATTGTTACTAAAAACTGAATTAGAGAGCTCTCTAATTGTAATTGTTACTAGTAAAAACTGAATTAGAGAGCTCTTTAATTCAATTCTTACTAGTAACAATTCTAATTACAGAGCTATAATTGTATTATTACTAGTAAAAACTCCTATTCATGAGATGCAAAACAGATTGCAGATTTCCCGCCTACAAAAGTGCGTTTCAAAATAAAGCCCTGTGGTTCTAAAGTATCTGAAATATTTTACAGACTTAGGTAACATATTAATCATGTTCACATTAAGCAAAATTAAGATGATGCCTGATGAAAGCCTATATTTAGTCGTTATATTCATTCACCTTTGTATATTGGTAAAGCTAAGAGCCAAGAACACTCCATGTCACTGGACATAATATAGGGTGAAATGCCCTAAGCCACCCAAAGTGTTTGACAAACTTGATATTAAGGAGTATAAATTCATTTAAATATTTACAGTGTTTAGTTGTTATGCAATAATAGAATGATTATCGCGGATATCTAATACAAAATAAACACCTCTAGTTGATTATCAATTTGTGTTAATAATAGGCGATTTGGCGCTGGGATGTGTTTTTTTGAAATTATGTTGTTGAGTGCTCGTTGTCACTGTTATCAGAGGCGCGTGCAACAGGGTTCACAGCGCTCGTGCACACGGATTAGCACTTCAATCTATCGCTGTTGCGGAGACTCTATTCGATACGTTGAAATCACAAAAAACAAAATACATATAAACGTGTCTCTGCTCTTGATATACAATCACTGATGAAAATATTGGTTTTAAGAAAAAAAAAAAAATTACACATGGTTGGATTAGAACCGGGAACCTCTTGCACCCTAAACGGAGAAACTGCCACTAGTCCATCAGGACATTCAATTATCAAAGGCGGATCGTCGTATTTATTAACTAATGTACATACTCTCGAGACTAACGACATTGTATTATAGCAGATGTAGGAAAACTATCATATTTGAACACATTTATCATTTTAATATCATATTATTATTATTATTGTAATAATAATACAACATACCCCCCCCATACACATTCTTGTCCCACCCACTTTGTAAAACAAAGTTACGCCACTGACCCCAGTTGAATATGCATAAGGCACGATTAGCATAATAATATGTCGCCGAATACAGAGCTCTGTAATGCAATTGTTACTAGTAAGAATTGCTATTGTAGAGCTCTGTAATTCAATTTGTACTAGTAAGATTGCAATTACAGAGCTCTCTAATTCTAATTGTTACTAGTAAGAACTGAATTATGGAGCTCTGTAACTTAATTCTTACTAGTAACAATTCAATTAGAGAGCTCTGTATTCAATTAGAGAGCTCTATAATCAAATTGTTACTAGTAACAATTGAATTAGAGAGCTCTATAATTTAATTATTACTAGTAAGAATTGCAATTAGAGAGCTCTACAATTGAATTCTTACTAGTAACAATTTGATTATAGAGCTCTAATTCAATTACAGAGCTCTCTTATTCAATTGTTACTAGTAACAATTATGATTAGAGAGCTCTGTAATTCAATTGTTACTAGTAACAATTACGATTAGAGAGCTCTCTAATCAATTGTTACCAGTAACAATTGAATTAGAGAGCTCTGTAATTCATTATAGAGCTCTGCAATTACACATATCTTAATGTGTATTTTTACTAGTAATAATCAATTAGAGAGCTCTGTAATTCAATTGTTACTAGTAAGATCAATTAGAGAGCTATATTGTAATTGTTATAGTAAGAATTCAATTAGAGAGCTCTATAAGTAATGTTACTAGTAATTTAGAGAATTGTAATTGTTACATTCATTTATTAATACTAAATTGAATTAGAGAGCTCTATAATTAATTGTTACTAGTAGAATTCAATTAGAGAGCTCTATAATCCCAATGTTATATTGAATTACAGAGCTCTATAATTAAAATGAATGGAAGTCAATGGAGACATATGACTAGTAATAAATGAATGTAGAGCTCTCTAATTGGAATTGTTATAGTAACAATTGAATTAGAGAGCTCTCATAATTGTACTATAGAGCTCTAATCATAATTGTTACTAGTAAAAATTGAATTATAGAGCTCTATAATTAATTGTTACTAGTAAAATTCAATTAGAGAGCTCTATATAATTGTTACTAGTAAAAATTGAATATAGAGCTCTGTAATTGTAATTGTTACTAGTACAAATTAAATTATTGAGCTCTTAATTTAATTGTTACTAGTAAAATATAATTACGACGAGTAACGCTGGAACGTTTTTATGCTGAAATGGCCTTCCATAATCTGAAGCACATTTAATGTGTCTTTGAATCTATTTGATCATGAACTACAGCAGTGTTTCCACTCTTTCTGAAAGTAAAGCAGCTTTAGATGACATAAACCACAATAAATCAATAATAAAATAATGGATTGCACATGACCTTTTAAAGGATTAGTCCACTTTTAAATAAACTTTTCCTGATAATTTACTCACCCCATGTCATCCAAGATGTTCATGTCTTCTTTCTTAGGTCGAAAAAGAAATTAAAGTTTTTGATGAAATCATTCAGGATTTTTCTCCATATAGTGGACTTCAATGGGCACCAAAGAGTTGAAGGTCATCATTAGTTCACTGCAGCTTCAAATTGTTCAACACGATCCCAGATGAGAAATAAGGGTCTTATCTAGTGAAACCATCGCTCATCGCCAAAGTTTGAACTAATTGTTATTATACTATTGCACTAGCATATTGCATATAAAAATTAGTTCAAACTTTGGCCTGTGGAGGGCAGTATTACGCTTAGCAGCATCTACACTGCTGGAATTCTAATAGAGGAGAAGAAGAGAGCTAGTTCATGATGAACATTTCTGGTTAAAACTAATATAATTTTCAAATTTTTTTCAGAAAATGAGAGATGGTTTCACTAGATAAGACCCTTATTACTCATCTGGGATCGTTTTGAACAATTTGAAGCTGCAGTGAAACTAATTTTGACCTTCAACCGGTTGGGCTCCATTGAAGTCCACTATAAGGGAATAATCCTGGAATGTTTTCATCAAAAACCTTAATTTCTTTTTGACTGAAGAAAGAAAGACATGAACATCTTGGATGACATGGGGGAGAGTAAATTATCAGGAAAATTTAATTTAAAAGTGAACTAATCCTTTAAGTGCTTTATACATCCAAATGTGTTTTCTAAAGTTTTTGACCATTTTAATGCACATTTTGTAAATTCAGTTATTCAAATACCAAAAAATATGTGTGTTAAATGACAAAGTCCTATTAGAGGATAGATTTGTTCTGTATAACTGCACTATTGATCATTACTGGCAGGCAGAATAACAGCCTTTTTCCTGTGTTTTAGGTTTATTTTAGAAAGTTTTATAGAACAAAGAGAGTAAAAGTTTTTCCAGAAAGTATTGTTGATAGCGATGACAGAAAATAAGGTCATAGTAAGAAAGAAAGAAGTTAGGACATTGTCAAAAAAGATTTTAGCCTTGAATATAAATAAAATATAAAGTCGTCATTTTTTATAATGATTTCATAATTCATCCTATAGAGGATGAGGTCTATAGCTTTAGGTCTATCTGAGTTAACTCAAGATTACAGAATATTAATTGCATGAATTATAGCTTTATGAATCAAATAATACATTATTGTATATTTTTTTAAGATTTGCATCTTCACAGAAGATTTGCAGCTGTTTCCATCTTTGTCCACTAGATGGCGCCACTAGACTTTCTCAAACTCAAAGTCTTTTAATCCCTAAATCAGATAAAGATCCACTTTTAATTGAAAACCAATGTTGATTACAAGTTACTTTAATATTCACAACTCATATAATATCTGGTCTTAACACAATAATTGTCGAAACACAAATGGATTTATGTAAAATAGACAGAGCTCCAATATAAGATTAGTACTCGACCTCATTAATTATTCAGAGAATACCATAAAGGGGATTCCCTTAAGAAGAACGACACATCTAACCAAACTCAGAAACATGCAGTGGGATGATGGGTCTATGCTGTCAAAAATAATACAGATGGTACTCAGACGTACAATTACAGATATGTCACCAAAGGCTGTGGTCAGGTGATGGGTGTAGATTACAGAGACTTTCTCCACATGAGCAAATATCAATTCAATATGAACCTTGATGCAAATGGCGGAACAATACAATGGATGTTCTGCCATTTGATGGAAAAACTGCTCATTAAATGACTGGAGATCTGGGAAAGCTCAAACATTTACTAGTAACTGATTTTCAGCAAAGTGGAGGAGTTGTAAAAATGAATATGAAAATTTCAAAGCTAATAGGGAGATTCAGTATGTCAGACTGTAAACTCATGCAGGTCAACACCATGTGAGCAAAAGCTTCCCAATATCTCAATATCTGTCTGATCCAAATGAACATCACTGATACAGCTACTTAAGGCACAATCGATCATGAAATTAAACTTGAGTCTTGGGCATCAGATCTTAATGACAGACGGTTTTTATCTTACTCATATCGATCCTCTGATTTCCTGGAAGTTAGGGTTAGGACCATGTATCTTGTTAAACCACATGAAAAACGCCTGCCTGTACGAGTTGGTACCTCTGAAGATAACTAATGTGTCAAAGAAGCCAGTGTGTCAACAGATGTAAATAGAGTCATTTCAGTCGATCAGCACTCAGTGATGGTAAAGTGACAATTGAGTATCGACCCATTGATGTTATGATAAACCTGTGACAAATTTTGAGAAATTCTAAACGCAACACAAGATAAATACAAGACTGTGTTCATGGATTATGTATAATGGTATACTTTACAGGAGGAGAGCAAGTGGGGATGTTGATGTTTGTAATGTGTGTCCTTATATGTAATGATATGTGTGAAAAAATAAAGAGGTTCCGGCTCGACAGAAAATGATACGACTGTTTTTGACCCATGTATAGCCTATATTGTAATAAATAAGGTTATGACACCCAATATTTTAGATACCAGTGAAATCTAACAATTCTCGATTTCATTTGAGACCACAGCTATAAAACTACTAATATAAATTTCAAGGATTATTAAAGACAAGTGTTAACAGAGTACGCGCAAATAAGACACAAACAACTGTGTACTCTTACCCATATAGTCGCTCTGACTGGAACACGTTAATTAAACAGAATAACCACGTGCAATCAGTGAGTCATTGATTAGGCCACATGACATGCACTTGGCACTCTGATTGGATTGCCTGTCACACAGAGAAAAACAAAGCTGGGAAAACAAATAAAATACAAATATAAATTAATATAAATGAGAGCATAATACTTATAAATCTTAACAACAAGTAAATAGTCATTAATAAAAGAACAAATAATTAAACTACCAGCAATAGCACAAATAAACACTATATAATCTTCACTGTACAAAATAAATAAAGGTTAATCATTATTAAAGTTTCAAAAACATTATTCAGTGAAGATCGGAGTGATGTTTTTTTTTTTACATTAACACACAGACAGCTTATGGCATTTTAGGTGACTGTCACTTTAAAACGAATTTACTGATACATACAATAATGACACACATGCGTTCTTTCTCTACATAACCGTAACCGACTGTGTTTACCGAGAAGATACTCGCAAAGGCGGAGATTTTGAGATACATTTGTGTTATTTGTCCGTTTAGACGCAATTAAGGAGAGGTGAAAGAATTACATTTCTATAGATACAGATTCTATAGATATAGTTTCTCTTTGTTTGCAATTTCTGATATGGATAACAAAAGTAATTAATTCTTTACACATTATAAGTGATTTATCTTAAATTATAACCATTATGTTCAAAGTGTGTGTGTGTGTGTGTGTGTGTGTGTGCGCGCACGCGTTTTGTGTCATATCAGGACACAAATGTGTATAATGACAGGGTATGACATAGGTATTACAAGAAGAGGTGACTTATGAGGACATTACCCTGTCTCCACTTTTCAAAAGGCTTATAAATCACACAGAAGAGTTTTTGTGAGGAAGTAAAAGTGTGCACAGTTTCCTGTGATGGTTAGTTTAGGGGTAGGGGTAGTGTAGGGGGGAGAGAAAAATACAGTTTTACAGTTATAAAAACCATTACGCCTATGGATGACCCCATAATTCACAAAACGAACAAGTGTGTGTGTGTGTGTGTGTGTGTGTGTGTGTGTGTGTGTAGACAGGTCTGAGTGTCACAGGTGTTTTTGTAAAAGAAAAAGATGCATGATGAAATGCAGTAAACAGGAATGAATTTTTACACAGTCTCCATCCATCAAATCACATTAAAGCGTTAGTTCACCAAAAATGAAAATTCTGTCATTCAAGCCACGAGAATATTTTGGTGCGCCAAAAAAACCAAAATAAAGACTTATATAGTGATGGCCGATTCAAAACACTGTTCAGGAAGCTTCGGAGCGTTATGAATCTTGTGTTGAATATGATTCAGATCTGTGTCAAACCGCCAAACTGCTGAAATCACGGGACTTTGGCGCTCCGAACTGCGATTCGACACGCTGATTCATAACGTTACGAAACTTCCTGAAGCAGTGTTTTGAAATCGGTCATCACTATAAGTCGATTTGTTTTTTGCCGACCAAAAATATTCTGGGCTTATAATATTAATATTGAACCACTGTACTCACATGAACGATTTAAATATGTTGTTTTAGTACATTAATGGATCTAGAGGAAATGTCATTGCTCAGGCCTCACTGAGCCATCGGATTCAACTAAAAATATCTAATTTGTGTTCTGAAGATGAATGAAGGTCTACGGGTGTGGAAGTACGAGGGAGAGTAATTAATGACAGAATTTTCATTTTGGGTGAACTAACCCTTTAATGCTTTGCAGTGACGATATGTTAAATATGCCGTTTGAATTCTTCATTATGATTATACTGGCTCTGGATTTACAAAAGTTTATAACATTGACAGGATATCTCTCTTTGGAAACAAAGCTAACCTATCCCCAATGTAATCGTGTGAATCTCTGACCATGTATAAACCTACAGTTCAACCCACTCACTACAGACAGAAAGCCGAGGCATTTTTCTGCTGTAGGCCCAGTCAAAACGAAACTGTTGAGTTCCATTATTCTACAAGACAGAAGAGATTATACCGGTTTGTTTTTCTTTATATTGTTTTATTGTTTAAATGACAGTAGATGGACATTAGGAGAAACACATGAAGAAAGACAGAGAGATGAAGACACAAACAAGAGAAAACATGAAGCTTGTGAACCGTTTCATTCACACAGTAATTGAACTACTATCAAACTTTTCATAGCATCCCTTTTCGTGGAGTTTAATACATTTGTCTATTATTTAATCCAAATGATCTTAATTACTTGGTTAGTCAGTAATCATTTGGTACATCTATAGATTTATAGATACAGATTCTATTTAGTTTCTGTAGAACTTGTTTGCAATTTCCAATATGGATAACCAAATATAATGAATTCTTATTTCAAGATGAAAACCACTATGCTCAAAAGTTTACTTGATTCTTCGGTGTGTGGTCACCTGATGACCACGATTTTTTTGTGTTTTTGATGGTTGTTCATGAGTCTCTTGTTTGTCCTGAGCAGTTAAAATGAGCTCTGTCTCAGAAAAAATCCTCCAGATCCTGCAGATTCATCAGTTTTCAAGCATCTTCTGCATATTGAACCCGTTCCAGCAGTGAACTGAATGATTTTGAGATCCGTTTGGTATGATTAGTCGATTTTGACTCAAACTCAACTATTAAAAAGGTTCAAACATTCACTGATGATCCAGAAGGAAATATGATGCATTACAGTTTTTCTCAATCGATTTGACACAAATTTATCCAAACTCAGATCACTGTTCTCAAAACAGTTAACACAGAGATCTGAACACTGTAATTGTCCTAAATGGATTGCAAGTTTTCATTCATTTCAAACAAATTGCAAATCATGTGAATTTTTCTCAAAACACTCACACACAATTTGCAGATGTTTTCATAATAGTTCATACCCAACCAAAAATTAAATATCAGGAATAAACAGCTATTTTATGGGCTTTACACAAACATTTATTTACCATTTGTCCAAACACAACAAACAAAACTCTGGAATTTCTCATATTATCAAATGGTATGTTTTCAATTAGCCCCAAACTGATACAGTTTTTCCTCATTTACTAACACGAAATGAAACAACTGGGTAAACATAGATTTTTCCACATCTGTGATCTTTGTGGTCAGTTTGACCCCAGGCTCATATATCTGTATAAAACCTATTAGGAATATGATCGTGTTTCCTTCTGGAGCATCAGTGAATGTTTGTTGACCTTTTTAATAGTTGTGTTTGAGTCCCTCAGTTGTCCTCAGTGTGAAAGACGGATCTCAAAATCATACAGTCTGCTGGAAAGGGTTCAAATATGCAAAATGCTTGAAAATGAAATTTTCTGCAAGACCTGGAGGATTTTTCTGAAGAACAGAGCTCAGTTTAACTGCTCAGAACAAACAAGAGACTCATGAACAACCATCACAAAACACAAAAACAGTCGTGGATCATCAGGTAACCACACACAGTATTGAGAATCAATATGTAAACTTTTGAACAAGGTCATTTTTTATAAATTCAGCCATTTACTGTCTTGTGGACTTTATGTAAAGATAAAATAGTTTATTCAGGACAGTACACAGTAAAAAAAAAAAAAATCTGTAAAAGAACAGAAAAGTGTGGCAGCTCATTGCTGGACATCATCCAGTAATTTTACGACATTTCCATTAACCCTAAAACACAACTCAATGAAGTGCAAAATTCTAAATGCGGGTAAAACACCTGTAAAAAGAATAGACAGAAAATTCTGTTAAATTAATACAGTACATTGTGGCCTGTTTTTACAGATTTTTTAAGTGTACTAAATAAAAAAATAACATGCAATTTTCATGATCCAACTTATTTTGTTAAAACGATTAACATTTTTGCATATTCTGCAAGGAGTATGTAAACTTTTAAGCTCAACTGTGTTTTCTAATGTGGCGTCTGTAACTGTAATTATTTCAGCATCAAGGGTGATTTAAACATTATCTTGTATTGTTTTCTGTTGAATGAACTGCATGTTAAAAGTACTAAACTGAAAGAAGATCATAGTGTTGTGTTTCAGTGATTAAACCAAATCTTCTCATAATCTTGTGTTTGAAATCAGTAGCATGTTTATCCACAAGAAAGCATGGAATTGCGGTGGCTCTCGCTGAACCAATGGGGACTGCAGCCTATTTAAAACACAGTTTCACACTGAATCAATTGTGTTTTCAAGAGCTTTTCTTTAAATCTGAACAAAAATATGTTATTATAATAAAACTGAATTGTAAATCTCTATGGCACAACAATTAGCATCTTAACAAACACCAAACTTTAACTCTAAACTGTTTCTCAATGTTTGTTTCCACAGGATATAATGCACAAACTGAATCTAAGAGAAACTGGTGCATGTCAGCAGATCTGTGGAGCTTCACAACCTGCTGGAGAATTAAACATCAGGACGAGAGAGAAAGAGGAGAATGAAGAGAAACAGATCCTGAGACGAGTCAGACGGAGCAGCAGTGATGACAGACCAAACTGTGAGTATTTATTATATAACACTGTTTAGATCAGGGCCGGCCCAAGCCTTTATGGGCCCTAAGCAGAACTTTATTTGGGGCCCCTTGTTGTCAACAGCCCTATTCGGATGGTAATTGTTTCTCATGTGGATGTCTGTAAAAGTGATAAAACTCATGCATTCGGATGGTCGGTTTTTCTAGCATTGTTCGGGAGGCAGACACACTCTGTCAGTTTACATACAAACTAAAACACATCTCTTTAACCTGGCATACACATAACACATTATCAATTTATGTTTTCACATCTATTAAAGGATTGTTAGCACCCGGTGTACGCGTTACATCAGAAGAAGAATGGCATCTATTCTAATATTAGTCCCTCTTTGATCTGCCTGCATTGATACCATTGTATGAGAACTGAACTGAGCTGGATGATATCATCACTGTTTACTCCAGAGCTGCTGTATAGATAAATGAACTAAATTAATAACTAATGATTTTTACAATGGAATGAATCAATACTGAACTTACTAAAGCTGGACAATGACACATTTTCTTCTAGAGCTGCTGTGCAGCCAAAATGATGTTCCCTCTATCGCTGTAAAGCTGCTTTGACACAATCTGCATTGTAAAAAGTGCTATATAAATAAAGGTGACTTGACTTGACTTGACTTGAGTGTGATTCCAGAATTTTTTACCGATGTTCACTACTGTTACAGAGTGTGCGATGTGCCAAAATGAAGCTATGAGTTGAAGTGAGTCACAGATGTGTGCTAAGGCAATGAAAAGGGGATTTCCTTAAAGAGAAAGAGACAGCTCCAACACATTTTGAGGTTTACATGAAACAGAAAATTTACATGAAAACTTGCCTCGATTCTCTTCTCATCGACTGAAAATTACAACCAAAAGCTGCACAATGTGGGATCTTATATAATCTAAGTTGTGTTGTGGTAAAAATAGCAATAGGTCAGTGTCAGTAGAGCAGTGAGTGCAACTCATTTGACATCACCGACATACAACACAAACAAAATGGTGCCACCCATTGTCCAAATATGTCATGGATTTTTTACATAATGCAAATCTTTCATGGGTTTTCTACTACATATTTCAGTAAGAGACATCATTTACGTTATATTAAGTCTTGATACCAGGGGTTCCCTTTAAAAGGCACATTTGATCATGAACTGTGTTACAGGAAAAGTGAAGAAAAACTTAAACTGGTGTCATACAGTGATGATGATGGGCATCAGATCTAAATGACAGATGGAGTATGACAGGATACTGTTTTAATCTTACTCAGAATGATCCTGTGATTTCTCTGTCCACATTTGCTTCATCTACATGTAAAGCAGAGTATATGACAGAGTTTTTCTCAATCGATTTGACATATTTCTCCAAAGTAATGTACCTGCTCTCGAAACAGTTAACACGGTGATCTAAACACACTCTTACCTCAGCCAAACAGTTCAACTTTACTTCACAATAAAACACTGCATTTTTCTTTCTATTAATGCATTTATTAGAAGAAGTAGCCTAAATACTAACATCAAACTACAGGCATATTATCTACTGATCCATTATATTATCCATTGTCAGCTGTGGATGTACAAATACACTAACAGAAATACACGTTATTGTAATGTTTTTCCTACAGGTTTTGTTATATGGATCTTTGAGAAAGCTTCAAAGCTTCAAAAATGGTACTTAAATCTTTTCAAAACTGATGTAATGCATATTTTTGAGTCATGGACAATATGTTCAAACAAGTTTTAGTTGTTACATTACATTTCAAAAGTGTTTAATTTTTTTTTTTTTTTTTGTCAGGTGGACAATGTGAACATATAAGAGGTTTTCAATAAAACATTCAAGTCTCCCAGTCATTGACTTTTACTAAAATTGTGTAATTTACAATCCCTTGGAGTTAAAAATTGTTTAGATAAAACACGGGGCATTTATACCTATAAGCGTCGCGCGGGTCAAATTTACCCGCTATATAATGCCTGTATTTTCGCGCTGTCATTTTCGCGCCCCTCATGCCACTTTTAGTGGTTGAGCAAAAACGAGCCGTTTCAGTGTGTGCCCTTTAAATGCAAATGAGCTGCTGCGATCGGCCTAAGAGGGCGGAGCTTCAAGAGCTGATTCTCCAGTGTCAGGATTCAGTCAGGACGCACAATAATGTCAGAAACTGCGAATATATGCTGCATGGACATAGAATAGGTATAGTTTAGTTCAATTACTGTTATAACTTATATTGTCATCTTGTTTTTAATCCACTATATTAGTACAAGCCTGTTGTACCCTCCAAATGATGGCCAAAACTATACAGATGAGTTTTATGACTATTATTGTACTTAACACAAAAGATGAAGCGTCCGTTTTCACTCTAGAACACAAACAAAACACTGCAAGTGTGCATTAAAATATTATCCATAAACTCTCTCTCTCTTTCCCTTGTATTATCATCACCAATATACATACACAGAAACACTCATTAAAACTAACAGTAACCAAATATATAAAGACCTTATGCCTTTCAGGTGGTGCTTAATAAACTTTATACCCGTAAATAAACTCCGATGAACTGTAATAAAGTGCTCTCACCTTCATTACTGTCGTGTCCAGTATCACTCTAGAGACTGTAAGCTGGATCACAAACAGTTTTTACTTCTATATCTAAAGATATTTTAAAATGAACAAAGATGTTTGCTTTACTGTTTCACCCTCCTCTCTCTTGCTATAAGGGCCATTTGGAAGGCTCAAATGTATTGATTGTGATGAAGTCCTGTAGGCCAAGATGTGTGTACATCGGGGGGTCTACAACTTGTCACACCTTTAGTACAGTGGGGGAGATTTAATCTTCTGATTGGTCAGTTTGAGTGTCTCACATTTGGGTTTCAGTCACATGGTCAAGGAAGAGATAAAAGAAGATTGTAACTGTTGCTCTGGTCTCTTTTTACTCTCTGCTCTTTTTCTGGGCTCTTCTTTGATTCTTGGCTTTTCTTGGGGTCTCTGTCTCTGTCTCTCTCTCTCTAACTATCTCTCAGGTAACTTTTTACATACATGCCGGGAATGATTAATGGTATATGATTTTATCATCTCATCCCTCTATTTTTGTAATTATTTTAAGTGTAACCATAATCAGATATTGTCATTAAACTCTTTCTATTACAAATGATGTGCTAACTAGTTTTGATATGGTATTAACATTAAAGTGCTCCCTATTGCAATATAATATCTTCACACTATAGCAATGCTCTTGTATTTATTTTTTCTTGTATTTATTATTGTATATTTTGCTATTGTAACAGCGCTTATTTCCGTCGTTGGTATAAGTAGCAGTGGGTGGTAATAGACAAGAAATATGCATCTGCCATTTAGCTTTTTTTAGTCATTCGGTGACCCTACAGCCTGGACCACTGTAGGCGATCCACCCTTACAATTTTCACAAGCAACATTAGTGTTGCAACATTTTCAAAACTTATTGTACTAAATATCACAACAGATCATTAAAAGCGCACTTTTTCAAACATTTTAGCATAGCAATTGACCCTTCGCTGGGAGTTTGATTGACAAGCGATCTAATCAGTCATAACGCTATGTCCGAACTGTTTGCATTTTATTTTATACGTATTAGCTTTTTATTCTTTTAATTCCTTTTCCTGTTTTTATTTCATTTTTAATGTATTTTATGTATCATCTTGTTATTCTGACTTTTAATGCATTTTAAATATTGCTGTCTGGTTGAAAGAGTTGGGAGAATTAGGAAGAAAGCATTTGTGATTAGGTTAAAATTTGGTAAATTTGGACAAACCATGGGGAAATTTGAGCTGTGGTGCATGGTTAAGATATCTCTGGATTACAGTCAGGACACTTTCCAAAGGGGAAATTTGAACTGCGTTGCATAGATAAGATATCTCCGGAAGGGGGATTAGAGCTGTGTGGTGCAGTTTGAGGTGTCTTGGCAAAAGGGGAGATTGAAACTGTGTTTATCAGTTTGAAGTGCCTTAACAGGTAGCAGTCCTGTTGTGTGAGGAAGATCCATTCAGATCTGCTCTGATGGATAGATCCGTTTAGATCCACTCTGACGGACAACAACAACAACAACAACAACAACAACAAAAAACTCCCTAAAACTTCCTAGCTCATCCATCCAGATAGCAAAATTCTCTGTTTTTACTGTTATTTCTATTCCTTATGTTCTATTTTTATTATTCTTCTTTATGTAAAGCACTTTGAATTACCATTGTGTATGAAATGTGCTATACAAATAAAATTGCCTTGCCTTGCCTTGCCTAACGCTGAATCCACCATTTTGCCGACAAAGCAGTCAGGAGTTAGATTAACCTCGGTGGACTTGAACTTGAACAATGGTGTGTATTTATGTCTTTCTTCGGTTGAAACAACATTCCTTCTGATGTTCATTCATGTTTATTTGGTGCTATAAATGAAATAGTAGGAAGAGATGATCGGTTCACGAGCCGCTTGAGCTGAGGTGCTACAGCGATCTGTGACGACACGTTAAAGAGCCACAAAATGGCTTTTATTTTTCGAATTTCTTAAATGATTAAACTTTGTTTAATACCATAAGTAACCTGCTCTGTCTTGTCTGTCGACATGTTGTCAGTGTCCTCTTTGCTCCGCAATGTATTTTTCACTCTTTGTGGCGTGACAGTGCCATGGCTTGTCGGACAAAGCACAAAATCACAAAGTATCCTTTTCACCACACAAAATAAGTGTTTCATTCACAGCAATTGCCTCTCATAAAGCTATTATTACTATCAAATTTTTTATTTGAATCTTATTTAATCCAGTTGATTTTAATGGTTAATCAATGAATGATTTGGTACATCTATAGATTTCTATAGATACAGATTCTATAGAAATAGTTTACTTTGTTTGCAATTTCTGATACAGATAAGCAAATATAATAAATTCTTTACACATTATAAGCAATTTATCTTAGATTATAACCACTGTGTTCAAAGTGTGTGTGTGTGTGTGTGTGTGTGTGTGTGTGTAGACAGGTTTGAGTGTCACTGGGTGCAGGAACTTCGTTTTTGTAAAGGAAACAGATGTAATGAAGGATGCAGATGCAAGATGAAAAAGGAATGTAATTTTCAGTCACATATTTTCTTCAGTTCACACAGTCTCTGCCCATCACATCATACTGTTCACACATTGACACTATGCAGGTGTTATATTCATGTTAAATAGCAGTTTGACTTCTTTCAGTGTGATTATACTGGCTGGGTTTACAAAAGTTTATAAAAATTCAGGGTATCTCTATTTGGAAACAAAGCTTGCCTATTTCCAAATGAAACATCACAGCTACTGGAAACTAACATTTCCATTGTTGACTTTCCACTAAGATCTTTATTTCTACAAGACAGAAGAGATTAAGACTGATTTGTTTTTCTTTATATTTGTTTTGTTTAAATTACAGTAGATGGACATTAGGAGTAAACACATGAAGAAGAGACAGAGAGATTAAGACTGTAAATGTTTCTCTCTGAGCTTTGGTTTGGAGTGGCTGAAATGCGTCTTTACGCACAACTGCCAGCCTGCATGGAGAGCTTCTTGAGACTCCAGAGACACCAGCAGCTTCAAATACCTGTTTGCTGCTCAACACTGGCTTTTTTTATAGCTGCAATTAATTTTTTTGATAGGAACTTTCATTAATAAGCCTTTATCTGACCGAGTTCTGCTGTGCAGAAAGAACTGAAGTCTAATAGTTTGTTTTACATCAATAAAGTAGATCACAACAGGATATCATTGTTCAAGCACTACAGGTGGTTATCACTCCTTCTGAAAGTACGACATCCTTCAATAGCGATTTTCTACAAAAATGTTACAGTCAGCGCCACGATGGGGTGCATGAACAGACACTCAATGACACAAATGTGAATAGTCAAATACTTATCTTACTGCTACTAACATCCAGGTTGACAAAACCTCTGTGCAAACGGTGTTATGTTGAGACACGCCCTCGGCGCACACTGATAGGCTGATGCCTTGACAACCCGCCCAGTTCAGTTCTTTATAAAGACTCTGTCTACTGTTGACTTTTTCTAGTGTTCTGCAAGACAGAAGAGATTAATATTGTTCATTTTTCATTATATTTCTTGTTTCAATGAAATGGAAATTAGGAGTAAACACAGGACAGAGAGGGATGAAGACACAAACCAGTGAAAACGTAAAGCTTGTGAAGATTGTCAGATGGAGCAGCTTTTTTGATTTAAGACCGAACTGTGAGTAAAACAATCACTCATAATTCAAACAGGAAATGTTTGAGGGAATCATATCTTTGTGTTGCTGAATTATATGACATTGAATCCATATTTTTGTGTTTATTCTGTAAATGGAAGTTGCTCTGATGAATATTGTGATTAATCATATGTGGCTGATGTGGCAAACACTAGTTGACCAGAAACACTGGTGACTCGTGCTTCTATCGTTTAATATATAAAATCAACCAGGATGTCATTTTATTTCTTTTTAAACAACTGAAATAAAAGAACGGATTAAATCAGTCCATTAAGAAGACTGTGTGTTTGAATTCAGTCCCTGTCAACTCGAGGCAAAGATTATAAAATGGCACCACCATATTTTCACTTCCTAAGAAGACTCGCACTAACAAAAACACCACCAAAGCAATTCTGAATGATGCAGAGTATAAATATATCAAGTTAGAATATTACATTATACTAACAGAGGAGTGTGTGTATAATAATGATAATGTAATAATCATATCATTATTTATCATTATAATAATGATAAATAACATTATATTACGGGGCTGTTTGAATTTGATTAGTTGATCAACGTTCTAAAGTGTGCAATTATCAGGGAAACGCATGACTAAAGTAGTTCTAGCAGGTCTTGACCGCATTGCAGTTCCATAACCGCAAAATAAACAAAACCCACACCGATCAAGCAAATAGTAAACAATAAGATGAAAATGACAAATTTTTGTCATGTTTTTTTGCCATAAAATACGCTTTATTGTGTCCTGAAAGCGCATACCCAGCAAATATTTAGACGTTTTATTAAAATAACTGCTTCGGCTGTGAAAAAAATATTAGGTGCGCCGGTGCAAGTGACCCGATAGATTCTCATGAATAGATCTATAATACAATCGTAATAAAAAGTACAAAATGCATCTATACTGAACAACAGTTATGTTTTGTACTGCAATCGGCTGCTTTTCATGCCTTAAAGGATTAGTTCACTTTCAAAATTAAAATTTGATGAAAATATTCCAGGATTTTTCTCCATATAGTGGACTTCACTGGACTCCAAACAGTTGAAGGTCCAAATGTCAGTTTCAGTGCAGCTTCAAAGAGCTCTACATGATCCCAGATGAGGAATAAGAGTCTTATCTAGAGAAACCTCTGCCATTTTAAGTTTTTTTTTTTTTAAATTATATACGTTTTAACCATAAATGCTCATTATGCTCATTTATCGTTAAAACGTATAAAAAAAAAAGAAAAAAAAAAGAAAATAAGTAATGGTTTCTCTATTCTGCATTAAGCAGTCTATGTAAATGTATCTAAATATGGAGCTTCTGTGCCAAGATGGATTTTTTTAAGATTTATTTTTGATTGGTAACAGTCTGATTGGGTCTTATTGTTCTAACTGACTTTCTTGCTTTGACATTTAAAACAAAAAATAAAATAAATTAATTTAAGAAATTGACGAAATATGGTACTACATCTAATAAGATTAGAAAAAAATTGCTCTTATAAGGATAAAAATTCCCCTGGAATTTAATTTAAAGGGGAAATAACGCCCTGTAATGGTAAAGTTAATGTATGTAATTGATCAGAAAGTGCTCCTAAAGAAAAATATTAGCATAGAGCCCTGCCGTCATGGTTGAAAAACACTTCCAAAATGAAAGTTGATCCAACATCAAAAACACACAGCTAAAGCAGTCAGAGAAAAACTAACATGGAAAAAGTCAAAGGTCAAGTGCCCAACTAAAGCAAATGCTTATCTCCATAACAGTGACATCAAACTTTTTTTTTTCAATAAAAACAAACATCTAAATCTTTGTTATTTCTCAATAGAACTTTAGTATGAAATAAATAAAGTCTGGACTGTAATAAATGAAGATGCTGAGATCTTGAGAGATGTTAGTTTAATATTCTGTTGCTGCCAGTCATTTGAATCAAATCAGGAAATACCTGTAAAATACAGTGTTTTAATTTAAGAAAACAGAAAAAAATTAATGTATAAAAAATAGAGTACATTTTCTGTAAAAATATTTGAATTACTGTAATTGTTCATTAATGTCATAATACATAAAATAACAGCCGAGTTGTTAATTTTCATACATTGTAATTTTACAGAGTTTTAAGTATAATCTAAAATAAAATAAAATGACCGCAAAAAAAAAAAAAAGTTTTACTGTGTAGTCTTGAGTGTCCTATCTGGCATCTTGTATAAACAACTGGATCCGAGCGATTATTAAAAGGGAATATATGTTTTTTTTCCAACATCCGGATTTAATTAATGTAATTTGATATTAAGCACTGCAGTGAAGACTGAACTTAGGTCAGGGACAGGTATTCCCTTACATAGTTGTAAAAGCTGCTGATGCTTGATTTCCAGATTTAGGTCCATCTGTATATATTGGACTATGCTGTGGGAATGTTTCTCTTATGTCAAGAAATTGTTGCCAATATTCATTTGGATGAGTTTTTGATTTTTGGTTTCCTGCTAAACCCAGATTAATTTTGGGTTTCTTAAGATCCCATGGAGGAATTCTGCAAAAATGTGCCTGTTCTGCCTGAAGTCAATTATTCAGCTTAAACTACGGTTAGTTTCGCTATTAGTAGAGACACTGAATGACTCAGGTAGGGTAATTCACATATGCTTATTCTCTCTCTCTCTCTCTGAGGTTTGCTGTGAGTGAGTGGACACATCAATTATTTCTTTCATATTGTTCCCACACTGGTATTCTGGGTGATAAAAATTACTGAAACAAAGCAATTCGTATAGTGTACATGTGAGGATTAAACAGCAGAACACTCAGACCAGCCAGATAAGTTTTTTTTTTTTTTTTTTTTTAAAGCCTATATATGCATTCACCATATTTAAACTGAAGATAATCAGCCATATGTTTCTTCATTTACAGTCTCTGTTGATCCACACAGTCCTGAAGAGTGTCGATCTGAAGCACAAGAGATGATCAAACATGAGTTGAGATCATGAACATGGAGAAATTATGTGATGTTTGAAACTACATTCATGAATGTAAGATGATTTCTGAAATCATGTACTGGCAGCTGTGATGATCAACTAATCCATGTTTCTTTAATATTTATTTCATATTTTGATGATGATGAAACAGCATGAGTGATCCATGTGTCTCTTTTAAAGCACACGAGTGTCTTCTGGACTTTGAAGATCCTGACAGCAGCTTTATTCAGAACGGATCATGATGAAATAAGATGACCTGACCTTACATCTTCCTCAAAGAACAAACCAGCGGGAGAAATGAATGTGGGATAAACTGTGTCAGTAGCCTATATTAGGCTTTGTGGGGAAAAAACTGCAATAAGTGTAAATAGTGTGTGTAAATGCTATCATATTTTCATATAGTTTTTTGTTCTGAACCTATAATAAGTAAAATAATAATGAACTTTCATCCAGTCATACTGTATCATGTCTATAATGCCACTTTTACACTTTTTTGTCTCCAGAGTGTGTATGTGAAGTTTTAGCTCAAAATACCCCACAGATCTTTTTTTAAAGCATGTTAAATTTGTTACTTTTTGAGGGTGAGCAAAAAAGCTCAATTTTTGTGTGTCCCTTTAAATGTAAATGAGCTGCTGCTCTCAAGAAGAGGGCGGAGTTTCAAGAGCTCCATTACTAATGCACTGAAAATGTCAGCCTTTTATGTTCAAACCGGAGTCGGACAATGATGGAGACACTCAAGAAGAAGTGGCATGTAGAATGCATTTCTGAACAGTTAGTTGATGAATTAATGTAGCTGATGTGGAGTTAACTATCTTAATCTCATTGATTAGCACATTCTGTCATGATAATCTATAAATCGCTTTTGTGGGAACTGTTGCAAGATCCTACAGAGCCAGAGAATATATGCTGCATGAAGACAGAACAGGTATAGTTTAGTTTAATTACGGTTATAACTTAATTTTGTCATCTTGCTTTTATGACATGCTATTGCATTTGTGTAATGTACTGTATTGCAATAATGTGTGTGTGTTTTTGGGGGCGGGGTTTATGTACATTTTAGGGTTTGTGATGTCACTAATCCAGGAACAAGCTCAATGTAGTCCCTACCAGCCGTCCTTAAACAGTGATTTTCTGTAAAAGAAAATATCTCTCTTTACATTGAACTTTGAGCCGTTGTAACTTTGCAGATGTTGTTTATGCTCAAACAGCAACATTACACACTAACTAAAGTTAAAAACTTGAAATCATAATCAACCACCCCTTTAAACTTGATACACAAGCAGATCTTTGTAGCATTTTTGCACCTGTTTCCTGTAATTTTTTTAATAATTTGTCATTTTGTTTTCTCCATTTAAGTTTCTTTGTCTAAGTCAAGTTTTTCATTTCTTTGAAACATTTACTGTAACAGCGCTAGAATAAAAACTGAATTTAACACCAATAAAAGTCCATCCTGGAGATGAAGACACAATTATAAATATAAAATGATCAGATGTGTGTTTGTGCATTAACTCTTTCTGAACTTATTTTCTCCACGGCTCATTCAGTGGCCTGTTACACTCATGATGAACACAGATGCAAGATGCAAACAGTGTCTTTCTTTATTGTGCTTCAATTAATAAACATTGCATCCAGTTAACTTCTTGTCGTGTCTCATTCTTTCAAGTTCACAGCAACAAATATGAAGTCCATACAGATATAGCACACACATTCGGCCACTGATTAGCAATGCCATTTTTATTTACGTAGTTTATTACTGTATTGTACTTTACATCCATTTAAGACAATGACATAATTATTAACAGAACACAATGTAATATAAGTAAATAAAACAAATACAGGTATATGAACTGAAATTATTATTATAATTTTTTTTAGAATGATTGATTAAAAAGAATTTCACTGTAATGAATCTGCACCACTGGGGCCTAATGAATGCATCTTTCATAATAAACTTCTATTATTTTAGTACAGAGATTTTTTGTCTGTTGAAAATATATATTTCCTAACAATCTGTGTTTTCCTCCTAACTGTTATTATTCTGATAATTCATTTGTGAACAGGGCCTAAAATTAACACTCACTAAGTGACAAATATGAGTAAAAATTGACTTTGGTGATTATATAAAACAGTGTCTGTCAGCTAGCTGAATTTAACTCTGAGATCACTGATATGAACATTCATATCTATTACTGTACAGTGACTTCTGCAGTGGCTCATATTTTCCTCCAGATGGCGTAGTTTAGTGCTCTTTCTAAACCACTGATACATGTTGGCCTTTGAACCAAAATCCATTTAACTTTCAGTATGATCTTGTTTTTCTGTGTGTGAATTGCTTTTCTTACTTAGAGCGGATACATAAAGTTTCAGCAATAAAAGTCTTTTCAGTGTTCATTATTCACATTCACATACAAACAAAAGTTTCTTAGGTGGAACATTTGTGATCTGTGAAATACTGTTTTTGTAGATTTATTCATCCGTTCTTGTCCTGTATAGAGTCTCTGGGAATGATATTCAACATCTCTGTCCTGTTTGGGTCCTCTATTATCATTGGTTCAATAAACTCAGAAAGAAATAAATTCAGAAAGAAATAGTCTGTTCACATTTCAGCTTTATCATCGTTTGTTCCAGTTCAGGTCATACTTAAGGAAAGGTTATTATGGTGACCATAAGTCTGAGTGGACATCCATGACATGTGGAGTCCCTCAAGGGTCAATCCTTGTATCGCTCCTGTTCAATCTATATATGCTGCCACTGAGCCACATAATGAGACAGAATCAAACTGCCTATCACAGCTATGCAGATGACACCCAGATTTATCACCTATCACCTAATGACTACTGCCCCATTGACTCTCTGTGCCAATGCATTGATGAAATTAACATGTGGATGTGCCTAAACTTCCTTCCGTTAAACAAAGACAAAACTGAAGCCATTGTGTTTGGAAACAAAGATGAAGTTTTCAAGGTGAACATGTACCTTCACTCTAGAGGTCAAAAAACTAAAAATCATGACAGCAATCTTGTTTGATTCTGGAGTCAGAGCTGATTTTCAGTAGTCATGTAAAGACAATAACTATATCAGCACATTATCATCTCAATAATTAGATGGTTTGTCTCCAGTCATGACTTGTTCATGTTTCATCTCCAGCAGGGTGGATTATTGTAATGGACTCCAGAAACACCATCAGACATCTGCAGCTCATACAGAACACTGAACAGAAGCAGAAAACATGATCATATCACACCAGTCCTCAGGTCCTTACACTGACTTCATTAGAGTTGATTCTGACTCTGACCAACTGATTCAGCTGGTATTTGAACCATAATTAGTGAATATAGACTAGCAACTGCATTAAATAGAATTACATTTTTAATAGATGGAAGATAAATGTTTGTTTCCATCTTTGACCACCAGATGGCGCAACTAGAATTTGTAAACTCACAAGCCTCTTAGTTCAGTTCAGATGAGAGACAGTGATGATGATCATGATGATAAGATCTGATATGAAGATGGATGAGAATCATCCTGTCACACATTAAGTATAAAGTGACTCTCAACATCTGTGATTCTCAGCTGAGGGGAAAATGTTGATTGACTGAATTTGACACATACATTTCATTATTGGAGTTTTTTTAACCAATTTTCAGAACAAAACACAGTTGAAGGATGGCCTGCAGAATTAAATTATTTATCTGACACCAATAGATTTATCAGATTAGCGTACATTAAAGTCGTTGTTATTCTTTAACCTCTTATTCAATGTAAAATTCATAGGGTAGAGACACACCAAACAGACCCTCTCATCTCCCTTTAATATACAATCTCTGGTCACACCCAAATTCACCCTTCATGATGTAAACTCAGAACTTCTGTCTGTAGGCTACCGCCTTGACTTGTTTGCTCACTGTTTTGCAATTGTTCTCGCGCTCACTAAACTGAACAGCCAATCAGAGCTCTCTCTCTCGCCCGATGCCCCAACACTGATTCTACATGTTGCCAAAAACACACCGGGAAAACTTCACCTTACTATCATCTTAGCTTTCAACAGTATCCGAGTAAAAGGAAATATTATCAAAGCCACTGATGTAGGCAAAGTTATTTAAGTTGAATGTTTAAATAGATGGACAGTAGAAGAACATACTGTAGAAACACTGTGATAGTTAATGAACTGCTGTACATAAGAGACAGAGAGTGACAGCATGTTTATTTTAAAAAATCAAGGTTGACATAACATCTACAAACACTAGTCTCAGTTAAGCTCAAGTGCACAAATAGGCCATAAGTAAATCAATATCAATAACACCAGCACAGTGGAGGTATTGTATAATGATGATGATAATGATAAGAATAACTACATGAAGATGTGACACAGGTTTAGCAGTGTCCTGAGGAAGCCAACACCAAGACACAGCAGGTGAGGACACAAGAGATACAGGTGAGTGTGCAGGTAAGTGATACAGGTGAGTGTTTGAGCGCAGGTTACTTGAATGGGAGATTGTGGAAGATCGGAGTATCACAGGAGATCGCTGGAGAATGTAATTGTACTTTAGTTGTATTCTGTATTGCATTATTATTTTAGTACTACTTTTGCTGACATTCCCTATTAGTGGGAGAAAAATCCAACTACTTCAGCTGTATTGCATTTTTTTGCGTCCAAAAAACTGCAGTAATCTTTTGTAAGGGTACACTGCTCTGATTGGTCAGATGGCCCAATCCTTTATGATTGGTCTAAACACACACCGCGCACCCATTGCCATAACTGAATGACAGCTATCAATTCACAAATCATTTGTAAAAACACAATTTTCTATACAAACATCTTAAACTATCCAACTGTAATTATTCTGATAAGCATAATTTAATCCTCTTGTATGAGGATCTATTTAACCTGAACTTGTGAGTAGTTTTTTGTAAGTTAATTGACACTTTGCCATTTTCTTTTTGGCTTGTACTTTTCTCCTGTTCTTGGTCAGACTGGGACATGGTGTATTTGTTTGTATTTCTTGGAACAGTTAGATGTGTTAGAACAAGCTGGAAAGAGACACAGTCAGGACAAGGTACTTCCCAGAAGTTGTAGTAAAGAAAAATGATAGTTCATGTAGATTGACTTCGATAGTTAGTAAATGTTAATTTATTATGTTGGTGTTATGATACAGACGGCACGGAGACAGAAGTAAAAGCAGGTATAGTGGTTTATTAGAGAATCAGCAATAAGCAGGTGAGTGAATGGAAGATGGAGGGTTTCAATGAGAAGGTAGAGGTTTGATACTGTCCTTGTAATTGCAGATGGAGTTGGTAGTCGAGGAGATGGAGTATGGTGGACGAGGAACACTCACACACACGGAAGGAGGAACATAGGAGGAGGACTGGAGACAAAGGGGCGATAGGGATCACTGGTAGCAGGTGAGTTGCTGGTAGAGTCCTTGAGGTTCGTATACATGAGTCTGTACTACAAACGAGACCGGACAACTGGTGTGTGTGTGAGTGTGGGTTAAATAGTGCTGGTGATGAATGACTGATGATGTGCAGGTGTTGACGATCAGAACTCTGGTGATTGGGTTCGTGGATACTGACGGGAGGTGGAGCCTGACGTGTCTGTGACAGTTGGCCTTGACCCCTCCTGAAGGTCTGTTTCTTTCTTTCTTTTTTTTTTAAAACTGTGTAAATATATTAATTGTTGAATTTTCTTTGTTTTAAAACTTTACGGCATTATCACATGTCAAAACTAATCAATCCTCTGTGATTTCTTGTATGTTTTGTCCTTAAATTTTTGAATGGTTTAAAGATGGTTTTTGGCTGTAACAATTGCTCTACTGTAAACATTTCACACACACCGTTTCCCTGCCTGATGGCAGTGACTGATGATGCTTTCAATGTACTGCATATGAGACAGAGAAAAAGAAAAATCCAGCCCATCACAGGACTCACAGACATTCAAACGCTCGCTCACTCACACCTACAAACAAACAAACAAACAACTTTTCACCTCATTTAAGACAGCATTACATTTTATAGTGTTTGGATGTTGTCTTCAATGCATTGTGTAAAGAAAAATGGAAAATGACATCATGCCAACAGTGACTGGCTGATGACAAAAAAGTCTGAAAGCAGGGGCGTTTCCTCCGAGGAGGCAAGGGAGGTAGTGCCTCAAAAAAATTGGATGAGAAAATAATCCATATTACAAAATTAAAATGGTGCAAATATTACAAAATGTGAAATAAATCACTGTCCAAAAGTCACACCAGCAGATGAAGTTACAGATGGAGTCCACATCTCTCGTACCTCCTCTCTGCTTATTGAGTTTTAACAGAACCCCTAAAGCATGCACTGGGTTTAGTGGGGGGGTAATTGAGAATGAATGGGGGAAAGTCATGTGAGAGGAGGCAATGCTTCCATCGCGCTATGATTGTCACATCAAAATCAAACTTGAAAAGGCCTTAAAACTTGGATATTCAGCCAACAAAGCATTATTTCACATTTTGTTTCGAAGGTAAATATTGCCTCGGCAATGTGAATGTCAAACACCCATCAAGCAAAGAACATAATGTCTCTGACTGTGAACTTGATCTACTGTTTAGTTTATACCAGTCAAGCCAAGTTACGAGCCTCCTTTCAAGTTTAGGCGAAGGTAGGTGGAAAAAAGGAAAGTGTTCTTACCTGTCATCTGGAATTCTCTCGGCTCCTTTGAACTAACAAGCTGGAACAGAACGGTCACGCAGAGACAGAGAATATAGACTGCATTAAATATAATTACATTTTTAATAGATGGAAGATAAATGTTTGTTTCCATCTTTGGCCACCAGATCACCCACATCAGATGAGAGACAGTGATGATGATCATGATGATGATGATCAGATCTGATATGAAGATGGATGAGAATCATCCTGTCACACATTAAGTATAAAGTGACTCTCAACATCTGTGATTCTCAGCTGAGGGGAAGATGTTGATTGACTGACTTGACACATATATTTCATTATTGGAGTTTTTTGAGCCAATTATCAGAACAAAACACAGTTGAAGGATGGCCTGCAGAATTAAATTATGACACCAATAGATTTATTTGATTAGCGTACATTAAAGTCGTTGTTATTCTTTAACCTCTTGTTCAAGGTAAAGTCATAGGGTAGGGACACACCAAACAGACCCTCTCATCTCCCTAAAGTATATAATCTCTGGTTACACCCAAATTCACCCTTCATGATGTAAACTCAGAGCTTCTGTCTGTAGGTTACCGCCTTGACTTGTTTGCTCACTGTTTTATTATTGTTCCCGTGCTCACTAAACTGAACAGCCAATCAGAGCTCTCTCTCTCGCCCGATGCCCCAACACTGATTCTACATGTTGCCAAGAACACACAGGGAAAACTTCACCTTACTATCATCGTAGCTTTCAACAGTATCTGAGTAAAATATTATCAAAACCATTGATTTAGGCAAAGTTATTTAAGTTGCATGTTTAAATAGATGGACAGTGGAAGAACATACTATCGATCAATCCATTCCAACAAAAACTGTGCACAAAATGTTTTTTTTTGTTTGTTTGTTTTTTTGTTGTTGTTGTTGTTGTTGTTTTTTAAGTACCAAAAAAAGAGAGTATCTTTTTGCAATTAATGTGGAATGACATTGCATGATAGTATGGCCTCATACAGCACAACTTACTGTTTGTGTATGTAATTTTCCATTTCCCTTCCTTCTAGTTGCAGGAGAACTGAACAGAGAAAAGGGAAAATGGCAGTCCACACAGACAGAACCAAACTGAGTTTTTACCATGTTAAAGATGAAACACTGTTCCATCTTTCATCAACTCACAGTAACTTATGGTTATTAAACACTTTCACACTTAATAAGTGAAGGTTTTTACATATAATATCATTTATAACAAAGAATAAAGAAATTGAAAACATTTTTTCCATTGGGTTTAGCACAATAGCACATTTTGTTTTACAGTGTAGAAGACTAACTAGTGAAGTAATGATCTAATTTCACCTTATCAGCATAATATTCTGTATATTCATTCATTGATTAAGCATATTTTTATATTTGTATGTTTTAGAATGAAATGAATTTACTGTAATAAATCTGTACAACTCCAGAAATACCTTGTTCAAACAAAAATAATAAAAAATGTATTTCTCTACTGAAAGGGGTGGTTGGTTATGATTTGACTTTTTTAACTTTAGTTAGTGTGTAATGTTGCTGTTTGATCATAAACAACATCTGCAAAGTTACAGCGCTGAAAGTTCAATGCAAACGGAGATATTTTCTTTTACAGAAATCTCTGTTTAAGGACTACAACAAACGGCTGGTAGGGACTACAAAGAGCTTGTTCCTGGATTAGTGACATCACAAACCCCAAAATTTACATAAACCCCGCCCCCGAGAACACACAACAAAGGGGTGTGGCCATGATATTACTTTACGGTATGTAACACAAATGCAATAGCATATCATAAAAGCAAGATGACAAAATGACAAGTTATAACCATATAAACTAAACTATATCGGTTCTATCTTCATGCAGCATATATTCTCTTGCTCTGTAGGATCAGTTCCCACATAAGGGATTTATAGATGATCATGACAGAATGAAAGGGACACACACAAAAATGGAACGTTTTTGCTCACCCTCAAAAAGTGACAAATTTAACATGCTATAATAAATGATCTGTGGGGGATTTTGAGCTAAAACTTCACATACACACTCTGGGAGCACCAGAGACTTATATTACATCTTGTAAAAGTGGCATTATACCACCCCTTTAAACTGTTTCTCTGTGTTAATTTTCCTGTTGGACTTTCTCTTTCAGTGGGCAGAGATGAGTGAGAGGGAGAGATGTGCAAGAACACAAACACAGAGGGACCTGACATGAACTTTCTGGCATTCCAGGGCAAGATTTGACATGAGCAGAGAGAGAAATGTGCATTGAATCCAAACTTTGCCCACAGAACATTCCACTCTGTAAATAAACGAGTTCACATGTGATTGTGAATTCTTTGACTGAATTCTCTGCAGCTGCAGACGGACACTACAATTCTCTCTGTGGAACTTTTTATTTCAGCATTACTTTTTCATTATATATTCAGTGTGATTGTGTGAACAATCTGGATTGTTCTATCTCTTCTTCTCACAGGTGAGAAACATGTTTCTAAATACATAATTACATTTTTCATTCTATCCTATTTTACTGAGGAGCTTTATTTTCATATGATGACTGGATTATTTGCTACTTTTATCCGAAATGTTGTATTAAATTATTGAATGTTTGTAATATTGTAACAGTGAATTAAATGCAAAATTAGATGGAAATTACGAAGAAACACGTGAAGACACAGAAGAGTGAAAACATGAAGCTCGTGAATCTCTTCAGACGGAGCAGCAGGAGAGAAAATAGACCAGACTGTGAGTAGACAAATATCAGTCATATAAGCCTATATATATTTATATAACAGTTAGTTCTGGTTTTCGAAACTGATTGGCTGAGAGCCATTTTCCGGAAATTTCCTGATGGCTCTTATTAGGGCTGTCACGATATTAGATTTTTCACACCACGGTTATTGTGGCCAAAAGAATTCACGATATCGATATATCGCAATATCTATAGAATCTTTAGGGGAAAACAATTATCAGTCTAAATCATTTTTACTTTATTTAGTTTTTCTCTTTCAGGGTTGCTGCACATTTTTTAAAGTCAAATTTAAGGCTTTTTAAGACCTGAGGAAATAAAAATTAATACTAGCCTAGTAACCATACATTATGGCTGTTACCAATCAAATGAAATCATTATCAACAAAATCCATCTTTGCAATACAGAGGTGACACAGAATGAGAAGTGGCATTAATATATTTACACACCATTTACAATTTGTCTACATAAATTTAATTCAATATTTAAATATTTAAATAAATTTTTTCTAATTTTAACTTTTTAATTAAAATGTACCTTAAATATGAAAGTAAACTAAACTGCCAGTAGGTGGCAGCAAGTCACTGTCTTAATGAGTGAGTGAGTCATTCATTCATTCAACCGATTTGTTCAAATGACTGATTCATTCAGGAACGAAGCTCGGATTCATTCGTTCTAAACGTGGATTCAGTCAGAATAACAAAAACATTTCTGTTGCACGGGGGCTGTTCTGCTGGTCATAATTTTGAAATTTCCATTGGCAAAATAAAGGGAAAAAAACAATATTAACAATACTGTGTCTAAAATGTAACTCACATTGTTCATTTAACAAGTTGAAGGAACATTGCATTTGTGCTGATTTGGGGAAAACGGCACTCGTGCTCGTGTGATATTGTAATACAACTACATCTTATAATATGATATAATGACAAAAACTCGTCTGGGAAAAAATGCCCATGTATCTTGAATTTTGAGGGCATATGACTGCATGCATATCTAGATCAAGCTGAATAAGACGAGTAAAGAAAACGCGCAGGCTACTTATTAAAATAATCACCCTTTATTTAAATATATGAACACAGAAAATCGCTGTTAACAGGTTAATATAACATTTCCCATTCCATGACTAGTAAAATAATCGCAATTTACTCTCTGTAAAATCTGCAGGGTGATGAAGCATAAAAAAAAATAATGCCTAAATAGGAACATTGTAGTATAATTAAAAAAAATAAATCAATTAAATATTAAAACTTACAAGTATACTTGCACTAAACTAGTAGTTTACTGAGTGTATACTTCAAAGTGTACTTTAATATGCTAAAATATGTAGTAGTAGTATTAAAATAGTAAACAACTAGTATACTTATAAATCCACTTGTAGTACAAATGCAGTACAATGAGAAACGTAGCTGTGAACTAGTTGTGGTACTGTTACACTTATAGTACACTTAAATGTATACTTCACAACATCACCCAACATACCTGGATGGTGACTAAAAGTGACACTGGAAGAAAGAGGTGGTGACTTGTGATGCTATTCCATATAACCAGCCAGTTTATATACACTTCCACTGCCCACTGATAGGGCGATCGATGAGCAGACTAGCCAACCACATGCAGGCAGGAAGAACTTCACTGCCACAATAGTGTTTAAACATGAAGTATAATTCAGTTTGGGTATATCTAACAGACAATCTTTGGTCCTATTAGTCTATAACTTGTTCCTGAGCAAATCGATTTTGATAACGGCAAAGTTAAGTTTCATATATTAGTCAAGATACAAACAGAGAATATCTGCACATTTGACACTTGACATTTGACTAATTAAAACCAATTATGATCTATTTTTTTATTAGAGTATGTATAAAAGGCTTTAATAGCTGACAAACATAATCAAATAGTGAACCTATGATCTGAATATAGTACTACTGAAGTATATGATCAGAATCTAGCATTTGTCTGTATTTAAATTATGATGATAACCAGTTGTTCCCTTTTGATACAGTTCACTCACATTGCGTGTGCAAGAGTAAGTCAGCTTAGTCTTGGAAAACTCCTGTTTTCTCTGAATCCTGAAGCCTTATTGGTTCACGAGTTTCACCGTCAAATGGCATTTCAGCCCATCAAAACGGGCAGGATTGGCTGCCTATAAAAGCCACAGAAATGCCAGATCTCATCAGAATTGTTCTCCTTCAGTGCGAAGATCATCTCGCTGTTCTGAAGAAGATTGAAGCCGCTCTATGCATCTCTTCTCGCCGCCGAATGAACCTCTCAGCAGATTACACACTCTGGAAGCTGACTGAACAGTGCTCTGCAGACAAGATGACTGAGCATTTCCCCTGTTGCCATCTGGCAATTTATATAAAAGAGCAAATTTGAGAGCATATTTCCTGCGATGCTGTGGCAAATGTCACACCACCAATGCGTCTCTTGCAGGACTGCCCTCTCTCAAGACTGCCCTCTTACTGGCTTTAGCATCAGTCAAGTGAGTTGGAGACTTGAAGGCTCTGCCTGAGGATCCTTCCTGCCTAGAATTTGGCACTAACAACAGCAAAGTGGTCCTTAGGCCAAGGAAAGGCTACGTGCCACCCCACTTAGAACATAGATGATAGCACTGTCCGCTTTTGGAAAATGAGCAAGCACCTCACCCATTCAGGGCCCTTTGGGTATACATTGAGCGCTCTGGCCAATATCGGCAAACCAGAGCAGCTGTTTGTCTGTTTCTGAGGCCATACTGAATGTCTGCCTGTCTCGAAGCAGAGACTTTCCAGATGGATTGTAGATGCGATAGCGCTGGCTTACAAGTCCATGGACTTGTCATGCCCCTTGGGAGTTAGGGCCCACTCCACCAGAGGGATGGCCTCCCCTTGGGCATGGTCCAGCAGAGTGTCTCTGTCACTGATATCTGTATGGCGGCTGGCTGGTGCTCCCCGTTCACCTTCACCAGATTTTATAACCTGGACATCCCTGCTCTTCAGGCACAGGGGATATCAGTCTATGGTGCTTATGGGCTGTGTAGCAGGCTCCAACTACTGTCTGAGCCTCTTCCTGTGCAGCTGGTTCAGGAGCGCCCCCTAGCTGTTGGCTTGCAGAGCTGCTTCTGTTCTGCGCTTGTAGCAGAACCAGTAAACTAATGAGGCTTATTGAACCAATAAGGCTTCAGGATTCAGAGAAAACAGGAGTTTTCCCCATAAGCGTCAGCATAAGCAGATGCAATGCTTGTTCCCATTATCTCAGGGAGCCATGGTTATGTGAGTAACCTTAAATGTTTATTTTCAGTCTCTGTTGATCCAGTCGGAGCTGTAAAGTGTCGTTCTGATGAATCAAATATGATCAAACATGAGGTGAGAAGAGAAAGCTGTTTATAATCAGGACTTCTGATGCAGACGCATATATTATATATTTGTCATTTATCAGTGTCACATACTTAAGCAGCTTTAATTAAACTCTGTGTGTGATTGAACAGATTGAGATGGAGTGGAGAAAGAAAATCACACATCCAGAAAACTGCTGGAGCCTCAGAATCACACAGAGCAGCAGAAAACAAGAAGACAGAGAGAGAAATGGAGACACAAACCAGTGAATCACAAGAGATAAGAGGAGAGAAACTTGAGAGATGTGAGAGTATGGAGAGACTAAGGCCATATTGTGAGTGTTTGATCATTACTTGTTCACAACTTTAATCGTTCATCACATTTTAGTCTTGCTAGATTTTCTATTCAGATTCATCAGATTGACTTCAGACTTTCTGCACTTTTGAATCTTTTCATAGATGTGTGATCATGTAATTGACAAATGCGTTTCTGATTGAGAACAATATCCCATAAATTAAAAAACAATGTGTGTGTTTATTTCTAGTATAATGTGATTCAGACATACCTGAAAAACTGATGTCAAAAGTGAGGAGAGATTCTCTCATCAAAGTCCTTCATCAGATTCAGTGACGTCCATCAGCTGGAATTGAATGGATTTACATTAACAGTGTTTGCTTATTTAGCGCAGGTTTCAATGAATATGTACTTGTAATTAATTCATTTGCAAATAGAAAATTATTTAATTATTAAAATAATTATTATTATTCCCTTTGAAAAATGTGACGAAAACATGAAGGTCAAAAATTAACTACATGTACAAAACAAAACAGGCATTTTAGCGGCTTTTCCACCATCGGGCCAAAATGTTTTTAGGATGGTAAGGAAGTTGTTTCCACTGCAGCCTGGTATGGCACAGCACGATTCTCGGCACGGTTGTCTAACAGTGCTGAATCATGCTGGTAAGGCCCTGATACACTTAAAACAATGTTCTTTTTCGTTCTTTGTTTAGGAGTAAACAAAGTTCAAATGTGTGACCAGCGATATACTGTGATCGAACATCTGACGACGCCGCCCACACTGCTGAGAGCGACATTTAGATGAATATGTAAATATGTGCCGTGCACTTTCTTCTCAGTAACAAAATAAACAACAAAAATGAGAAAACAGCAAGCATTTTTATAGAAAACATAAGAAAAGCATCTGATCATAACAACATGGGTATGTTAGCAAGAGCTCTGCAAATTAGCACTCCAGTCACGTCAATCACGTTTATTTATATCGCACTTTATTCAGTAGATTGCTTAAAAAAGCAACATTACAGTATCAAACATGAAAAACAGTGCCAGACCAGAGCCTAATTTCATCAGAAGCACAACTTAATTTTGTACTATAAAGCGGTCTTAAAGATCTTACCTCAAAAATCTCTACAGACGAAATGAGTCAGAGATGAGTTCCACGCGAATGAAGGCGGAGCCTCATCCTTTTACGTTATTGTCACGGACCAATGGTAGTACAAGGTGTTTTGCAGCTGGAGTTAACTTTTTCCTGAAAGTTCGCTTTGGCAAGCCGTTTCGAACTTCCAAAAACGAACTTCGTTTTGGCCTGATTTTGTTCAAAATTACGTCACATCAGTTCGTTCTTCGATTTCGTTTGAAGTATACCGGGGCCTGTAGAATGCGTGAAGTGATGTCGCCACTCAGGAATGGTCACTTGTATGTTGCCTATGGCGTTATTTTACTGTCAAATGTCGAGAGCACATTATTGTGACGCGAGAGCATATCAATGTAATGCGCTAGCGCAAATCTGTCCGCTCGCGCGCGGATTTCCTTTGCTCTCGCGCAAATCTGTCCGCTCGCGCGTGGATTTCCTTTGCTCTTGCGCAAAACTGGACGCGCGCTCTCAAATATACAGTGCTCTCTTATGAACTGCCTCTCCTCTCGCTCATATATTGCGTGTGCACGCTCAAACTGTTTCCTGCGTGCTCAAACTGCACCTGTGCGCTCACGAATCTCTCCGTGCTCTTGCAGAAATTAATTTGCTTCTGGATTAAACGCTGTCAACCAATCAGAAGAGACGACTGATCCATGAAAATGCTACGTGGAATCTTATTGGCTGAGAGTGAACTGCGCCTGGAATTCTTTCTACAAATATGGATATTTAATTTCTTTACAATTTAATAATATTAATCAAATATAACCTAGACTAACTGCATCACATTACAGGCCAAACCCCGATTTATCTAAACAAACAAACAAAAAATGTTTCTTAAAGTTATTGTGGTCATACGTTTTGTGTTGAAATTTAAATAAAAATAGGTTACATTTTACAATAAGGTTTTTATTTGTTAACATTAGTTAATGTATTATCCCACATGAACTAACAATGTGCAATAAATTACTGTAATTACTAATCTTTGTTAACATTAAAAATACAGCTGTTTGTTGGTTGGTTGTTTTCTTCACAATTCATTTACTAATGTTAACAAATACAACTTTTGATTTTAATAATGTATTAGTAAATGTTGAAATTAACATTAACAAATAAATGCTGAAGAAGTGCAGTTCATTATTAGTTAATGTTAACTAATGCAGTTAAATAATGTTAATGAAACCTTATTGTAAAGTATTACCAAAAAATATCTTCTGATTTAAGACTGAACAAGATCAGGGTCAAATCATCATTCCCTTAATACTTAATGTGGAGATCACATATACCACCAGTCAATTTCTTTTGAGGTCTGGTATAAAACATGACATACAAAAATACTTAAGCTCTTATGCATGATTAATCAAAATAACTAATCGTATTCCTAAATGACAAGGATTCGGTTATGTCTATTAAACCTTTTGAAATTACAATCATAACAGAATATTTAAACTTGCTTTTGCATTGCCGCTGAAAGCAGTGGTCATGTAAGATATATGTTTTAAACAGCTTCACAAAGTGTTTTCAACAACACACTATTGCTACTTCTGTGTTGCAAATATTAAATAATAACGCAAGTATTACAATAACAATTTATAGTCCGAATATACACTGATTTCAGCAATAAAAATGAGTAATTGACCTTTGAAATTAATGTTATTACACTGTTCTGCCAGTAGGTGGTGACCAGTGACTGTTAAAATGTATTTGATGTATCAGAATCATTAATTCAAGAAATTTGTTTAAAAACACTAGACCAAACATGACTTCATTAATTTCAAATGATATTGTAATGAATTCATTTAAATTAATACATATTTTTTAATAGGCTTTATAACATTTTACACATTTCTAAATAGACTGATTTGTAACATTAAATTAGTTGTTTAATCTTTTGTTTTTAATTAATGTTTAATTTAATGTTTTGGTCCATGATATTGGCTAATATGATGGTTTTTGATAAATCGTTCAGTGGGGTTTGTCCTGTAATGTGATGGAGTTAGACAAAC
Source organism: Culter alburnus (assembly GCA_028476615.1). Lineage (NCBI taxonomy): Eukaryota > Metazoa > Chordata > Actinopteri > Cypriniformes > Xenocyprididae > Culter > Culter alburnus. The sequence continues at coordinate 106,175 of JAOTNS010000469.1, read as the reverse complement.
AAGCTTATTAGTATAGAAAACATCCAAGCGCCCCATTCCAAGCCATTTCTAAGATATGACCTGCATTTTGATTAATATTATTAAATTGTAAATAAATGAAATATCCATTTTTGTAGAAAGAATTCCAGGCACAGTTCACTCTCAGCCAATAAGATTCCACGTAGCATTTTCATGGATGAGTCGTCTCTTCTGATTGGTTGACAGCGTTTAATCCAGAAGCAAATTAATTTCTGTAAGAGCACGGAGAGATTCGTGAGCGCACAGGTGCAGTTTGAGCACGCAGGAAACAGTTTGAGCATGCACACGCAATATATGAGCGAGAGGAGAGGCTGTTCATAAGAGAGCACTGTATATTTGAGAGCGCGCATCCAGTTTTGCGCGAGAGCAAAGGAAATCCGCGCGCGAGCGGACAGATTTGCGCTCGCGCATTACATTGATATGCTCTCGCGTCACAATAATGTGCTCTCGACATTTGACAGTATAATAACGCCATAGTTGCCTGGCTTAAGGCCCTTTCACAGAGGACGCGCGCTGCGCTATGAAACCCATTTATTTTAATGGATTGCGCCGTGCGAGGACGGTTTGTTGCTGTGTCGACCAAGGCACACACGCAGCGGAGCACAGCTTGTGCGCACGCCGCAGTCAAATTTCAAAATAGTTCAACTTCTGCCGCTGTGCTCTGTGACGATTACCCGCGCGACCAATAGCAACGGGGTATCCAAACAATCAGAAAACAAAATGGATGAACAGCTATTGTCTGTGTTGGAATTTTCAGAGCTATACGATACAAGTTTGTTGGTCGTATAGAGACATCGGGAGAAAAGCTGTGCAGACACTGTCAAGACCTGCTCTCTTTCTTATTCTAACAGGGCTAGTGCTATCGCTCGCTTCTTAGCACGGGACATACTTTGCTGCTGGCCGAAAGGTGGAACAACAATAAAATGAACTCCCGCTACAAATTTAGAAAACTCCGCCTACTGTGCTCTGCCGCATACCGCTTCCTGTGTGAAAGCCCCATTAGGCCACCAGTTTTTCTGTAGCTGGCTGCGCTCTATTTGAGCGATGTGAACACAAATTAATAATAAATTTAAAAACATCATCCATAACGCGGTCGTTATTTACATCTATCATCAGTAAACCGTTGCATTACCGGCCGTTATCAGCCCCGCAGTGGAAAAGAAATCCGTAACCATACCAGTTGGCCCGGATTGGAATGGTTAACTGATCGGAGAACCGTCAGGCCAGATAGTGGAAAAGCGGCTTTTACCTACCTCTTGTTATGTTTTGTTCATAAAAAATGCTGGCACTTTAATTGTTTTGCCTCTTTTGTCATTTTTGCATTTGTTAGTAATGTATTTTTTAATGCAAAAGGCACTTTATTTTTTCAAAAAATTAGTGTTGATTTGTTGTGCATTTTTACATCAGAGGAATGTAATAACTAATTGTTACGGACCTTTGACATTGATGAAAATTGTGTTTTGACCTTTGAATGTACTCTGAGCCTTAAAGTAGAAAGATATCCCCTATATTTTATGTAATTGTTTATTGAGACATTTATTGCTTTCTTAGGTGAAGGGGAAGAGCTGTTAGCGTTTATATCCGTTAACGTAGACATTTGGAAGAGATTTTCTAATGTTTAAGTTTTTGTGCTAATCATTGTGTTGAATGAATGTAAACACTAGCGAATAAGCTTTTATATCTTGAAGTTACTTGTTGTGTTTGTTGCTCTGTCTCTGCTGTGATAGACATTTCTCAATACCAAGTATGCCAAGTTCAGACTGGGTCCTTGGCAGTTGGGACTTGGCAAACTCGACTTGGGAGACCTTCCGAGGACGGGAGGACACAAGTCCAGCAATTCTGCAAATGGTACAGCAGCATTCTTAATAGTGTCTTGCAGCTCGCTTTGGCTATTCCAGTTTTCTGTGTATATTTGGGCAACAATTAAATATAAAAGACCACGCCTGTCTCTTTTCGTTTTTTGGTTTTGACTTGGCTGTTTTTGTTGGTTATTTTGGCCTGGTCCACTCCTGAAGTTAACCTCTTTCTTCTTTTGTTCTGTAAATAAATATTTCTTTTTGTATAAATTGTCATGAACATCCTTCATTCTCTCAGAAAAAAAAAAAAAAAGTACAAAAGTTGTCTCTGGGGTGGGACCCTTTCAAAAGGTACTAATATGTACACTTTAGGTACAAAGGTATACCTTTTGAAAGGGTACGACCTCAGAGACAGCTTTTGTACAGCTTTTGACAGCTTAAGGACAGAAGAGTCCTTATGGAATTTATGACTCACTTCTGACCCTTACCCTTACCAGAACCAACTCATACGTCTCATCAGCAAGTCGCCATAACCGGAAGTCTCAAAAACATTCATTCACTTCCATACACTTCCCACCCACAAATTACACGTATACATTAGTACTTTGAGGAAACTATTAAAAATATTCCACAGAATAAATAGTCTTGTTTTATTTGTAATATGTAATTTCTACAATGTTCCAAAAGAGTGGAAAATATTGAAAGATTGCTTACATTGGTCAGAAGAGAGAAATATGTAACTTTTGCATCACTCCCTCAGCTGTTGTATTAGAAACACCCTCACAGTATTAACATTCACAAAAAAAGATAGATGACACACCTTCACTCTCTTCCATTGTAGTAACTGAAGCCACCAGTGTATCTATATGGCACTGACATCTCATTAGCCCCTCACTGCAGAACACTCGAGATCCAGGGGGAGGAGTCGGGTAGGTTAAGGGATATGTAAAGTGGGAGGAGTTGGATCCAGATCCAGGGGGTGGAGATGGATAGGTTTAGGGATATGTAAAGTGAGAGGAGTTGGATATAGAACCATATCTGACATCTTGAGTCTCGAGTCTGCTCAACCAAAAGCTGCGATATCAATATCGCACGCACAAAATAAACAGTTCTGGAAATTAAAGTTAAAGCTCCAATCTCTTCGTGAAGATCCAGAAAAAAGTCTGTTGGCGTCTCAGCTGCGTCCGAAATCGCGTACTGTCTAGTAGGCTAGGTACTACATTTGAATTTAAGTATATTTATTGACCATTAAAAAAGTACACTCTATATAGTACAAATGCATGTAGTATGAATGAATTCGGACGTACTACATCCGCCATGTTGTTGCTTTCACATGACCTATGAGGGTCTTTTTTTTTCTTTTCTTTTTTTTTTTTTAAATTGAAACAACAGTAGGGGAATACAAAGACATTTGAATAGTATCAGTTACGTCCCTTTAACTCTAATCATAAATCCTCTCCCTTGGCCTCATGGAATAGTGAAGTATGACAACGTATGCACACTTCAGAATCTTACCGGAAGTAGTAAGTTATCCAAGTACTTTTTGCCTACTGTTTTTCGAATACTATATAGCAGAGTAGTATTCAATTTCGGACACAGCTAGTGACTACTTCACTCCAAGAAGCTGTCAATCTCAGCCATAGGCGCCGATTTATGTTTCTGCCAGTGGGTGCCCAGTGACCCCGAGTCATGCTCTCGCTGATATCTGATGCAAAAAGAGTTTGAGTTTGAGCACGCGCATGTATCTGATCGAGAGCAGAGCCATTTGTGCTCGCGCATCACTTGGATGCTCTCTTGACGTTTGCCATTAAAATATCGCCGTAGAAACGGCCTTAAATAAACTATAAAACAGGGATTGTGTCTAAAAGATCCAATCGATTTTTTATATTGGTTAAAATCATATTTTTCCGTGGGTGCTCTAACCATTTCCGTGGGCCTCCGAGCACCCACGGGATCGGAGCCTATAATCTCAGCTGTTAATCATGACGTTACACCCCAGTTTTATAGCAATATAACTAACTAAAACCAAACTTGAACATTTGAACCAACAGCAGTGTGATAAAAACTGCCTAAAATTACAGAATCTGTCTTTGGGGGAAAAAAAAAAGTTTAAAGAGTAATTTGATTGTTTAGTTTGTCTCACGTTCATTACATTACATGGATTTGGTGGGGTTTATGACTTTTACTGCTTCCAGCCACCTGGGGGCGATAAAGACGATTTGGCACTATATTGTCACTTTTCAGGACTTGTGTGGCACATTTGTCCAAAACAAAGATACTGTGCATCTCTTTTGTTTCATACAGATTACACTGCAGGAGAATATTTGTTTTAAATGTGATTGTTTTATTTAAAAGTAGACATTTTAAGCTTTCTTTAGATGCATGTTTCATGTTTGTGTGATAATTATTATAATAATTATATATATAATTAATTATAGTTTCACTTCATTTTTGAGACGTTTCAGAACGATTCTCGCAGAGACAGCTGAAAGCACACCATTTTTTAATTTTATTTATTTTACAAAAGCACAAGGTTTTGTTTTTATTGTGAGTGTACACAAATATAGGTGATAATGATGTCTTGCACTAATCTGTATCGCCAAAAATTATGGAGTTGGTCTATTTTAAGTTGTTTCCTCTGTCATGAGAAAAAAAATCAATCTGAATGTGCCGGCACGTTCGTCGGCCAGCGATTTAATAAAACGTAGCCTATTTAGTCGATCAGTTCAGATGTTTGGATCAGAGAATCAGGTGTGGGAATCTGAATCTGTCCATCATATCATACTCAGTATTGTAAATCACTTTTTGTTTTTATTTATTATTTTTTACGACAAAAACAATTCAGTGTGTGAAAAATCATGTGTGTGAATCAAAGTCTGTTTCTACTGTATATCTGGAACACATGAAACAGTGAAATAAAGAAATATAACGGACAAATGTAGAAGTCTACAATATTTTAAAGACAATATTTGGTTATTGTGTGTCAGTTGTGATGTTTGATGTGTTTGTGACGCTGAATCTGGAGCAGAGATCACATCAACATCTCAGAAATAATCCAGATCTACATGAAGGACTTCAAACCTGCACTGTTTTGATCTTTGACCCCTGTAAAACAGTGAAGTGTCGCCCTCTACAGGTGATCATCAGAATCACAGCAGGTTTCTGTGAGAGATCACCTGTGTGAGCTTCACCTGAACAAATCCAACATTATTTCAGTTCAACTGATCCATCATGAGCTACAAACACCAAAGCCGTGTGTTTCATACAGAACTCAAGCACAGCTAACCACATCTAGACTAGAGGACCACAGCACTGCACATATGAATGACTCTGAATGAAGGCTTAAAATGAAAAACACCTCATATTAAGACATTTTCTTAAAATGTGCCCAAAAAGAGACACTGACACTGAAAAGTCAAAAATTGGAGAAGGACACACAACACTAGAAGTACAGCGATCTGCTGACCGCACATAACCCCTTATCATCACACTAGAGGATATCCTTCCTCTAGAGGAGCAACTGCACAACATGATAGCGTGTAATCAGCTCAGTAACGAGGCGTCGCCTGCGAGTTTCTTCATAACATTAAAGCTCCAAACAACGTCTCAGATCTGCAGTGGACATTAACCCTCTTCAGCTCGTCACAAGGTGATTAAAACACTTTATCTCTTTATTTAAAAATACATACAGTGTTATTATAATGAAACAAATGTAATTCTGTTTTGTTTTGCACAACATTTATTAACAAATGTCAAACTAACACTAAATAGTATCTCAATATGATTTACCGCAGATAAAATGCAAAAAAGAGAAATGAATCATCTCAGCAGATCTATGGAGCATCACAAACTGCAGGATAATTAAACATCAGGACAAGAGAGAAAAGAGGAAAATGGCAAAGAAAGAGGACGAGATACAAACTGAAGATCCAGGAGAGAAACCGATCCCGAGACGAGTTAGACGGACCAGCATTAACAGTGGAGCACCAAACTGTGAGTCTTTAATATAAACACTGTTACACTCTGGATAGCAACTTTAACTGAATGAGGAAATAATGCATATTTGTTTTTATAGTTTCTCATGATCCAGAGATTGAGTCTGATGATTTAGAGATGCTCACAGATGAGGTGAAACATTCACTGATCATATAATGAAGTTCAAACTGAAGAACTGATACAGAATCTGATGTGATATTGAGAGTTGTGTGTTTTCTCTTTAGAAAGCTGTGGTTCCTGTCATCTCACCAGCTGAAAATTCATCATGTTCAGTCACTGAATGAGGGTTAGTGGTGTAAATACACTACATCCAGAAAGTATTCACAGCGCTTCACTTTTCTAGCCTTATTCCAAAAGGGATTCAATTTATTATTTTCCTCAAAATTCTTTAAACAATACCCCATAATGACAATGTGAAAGAAGTTTGTTTCAAATCTTTGCAAATTTAGTAAAAATAAATAACGAAAAAAATCACATGTATTCACAGCCTTAAAATTGAGCTCAGCTGCTCCTGTTTCCACTGATCATCCTTGAGATGTTTCTACAACTTGATTGGAGTCCACCTGTGCTAAATTCAGTTGATTGGACGTGATTTGGAAAGGCACACACCTGACTATATAAGGTCCCACGGTTAGATGGCATGCAGCAATGTACAAAGATATCATTGATGAAAACCTGCTCCAGAGCACGGACCTCAGACTGGGGTGAAGGTTCATCTTCCAACAGGACAATGACCCTAAACTCACAGCCAGGATAACAAAGGAGTGTCTACGGGACAACTCTGTGAATGACCTTGAGTGACCCAGCCAGAGCCCAGACTTGAACATCTCTGGAGAGATCTGAACATGGCTGTGACGCCGACGCTCCCCATCCAACCTGATGGAGCTTAAGAGGTCCTGCAACAAAGAATGGGAGAAACTTCCCAAAAATAGGTGTGCCAAGCTTGAGCATCAACTCAAAAACACTTGAGGCTGTAATTGGTGCCAAAGGTGCTTCAACAAACTATTGAGCAAAGACTGTGAATACTGATGTATGTGTGATTTAAAAAAAAAAAAAAAAAAAAAAAAAAAAAAAAAATGTATTAAATTTGCAAAGATTTCAAACAAACTTCTATCACATTGTCATTATGGTGTATTGTTTGAATTTTGAATTTTGAGGAAAATAATGAATTTAAACCAATTTGGAATAAAGCTGTAACATAAAATGTGGAAAAAGTGAAGCACTGTGAATACTTTGGATGTATATTGTACTGGACATGATGTTCTAAATCTAGAATTAATTGTAATAAAATATGAACTAGAGTTATTTGAAATTAGTTTCACTAAAAAAACAAAAAATAAAACATGTATCGCTCCAGAAGAATAAACCTGATTGAATGTTCAGAAAATAAATAGATAAAAATCTTGAAACTTATCTGCTTGTTTGTGAGTTTCTTTTCTCTTTCAACGGCCGAAGACGAGTGTTGACTGATCATCTTCATCACTGAAGCTTTAATAACTAATAGACACAAACTCACACTGATGCATCAACATCAGACATTCACACAAATGCTTACAGACATCTGTTAAGATGAAACCCTGCTTACATTCAGAGATCTCAAAGTTGCTGAGATTCACCCTTCTGTTTCTCATTAAAACATTTACTTCGTCACAGTGTCGCTAAGGAATTATGAATTCAAAAAGCCATTTGATAACGTCTGTGGAGTTTGTCTTATTCAGGCACACTCTGTGATGGACTTAAATGATAAAGATGTGTTTAGTTGCTTTGTCCACAAAATATAAAATCAAGAATTCTGCAATTTCATGTAAATATTCTCAGACCTAAAAGATTGTTTACACAAAAAATACCTGATACGCCAAAACTCAGATACTGAAATATTTATCAATAACAAATATATGAAAACAGAAAGTAGAAGTGTCATCTAGAGCAAAATAAAATAAACCGCCCAATTAAATCAGTCATAAACATGAAACTCTGTTCAAATGTGCACAGTGGTGATATCAGTCTTGACGTCAACAGAAGGGTTTGGCAGTCTGAAGAACCAGGGCCTAAAATTACAGTTTTTTTCGATTGCTAAACGACAGTGGGCACAACTGGAGTCACATGTGCAAAACTCTAACTACAGTCTGCAACAGGCAGTTCATGTGGACAAACTCTAGTCGTTTTTCATTGCTTGAACACAGTTTTCAAAAACTCTACCAATTATCCATGACTTTAACCACCACCTGCACACACACTGGGGATTTACAGCACTTTGTTCAAATGCTAACACACTGCTGTCAAAACTGGAACCACACATTCAAAACAGAAGAGATTTCAGACTTGTGCCTTTCAAACACTGCAATTTCAGCTGAAAGGCTAAGCAGGTGTGTCTTGTTTTAGACTTGTTAGTGAACACACACACACCCACACACAAACACACACACACACCACACATATATAGTTTCTACCTTTTTTCTCATTACTGTAATTCCGTAAATACTACAGACTATTGAAGCAAACTGCTAATTTTCATTTACCTTAAAGAATGTTATGTTAAAAATTTAAATAATTTGAAGAAGGTCACTCTTTTCTTTGAAGAAAATTACTTTGTATGAAGTCACTGAAATTGTTCAAACTGTAAAGATGAAAAGTTTGTATTTTCTGTGTTGGTGTTTGATGCTAGTGTTTTTACTCTCAGTGTGTGTTCTGAGTGACAGGGTGTTATTCAGTGGTGTGTGTGTGTAAGTGTGTGTGTTATCTCAGTGAGGGTTGTGCATATGTGTTGGCTGCACTGAGCCTGTTTTGAGTCATGTGTTAAGAGTTGTGTTGCTTGGAATGAGTTTTGCAGGTGATGTGAATGTTTAGCTCAGGTGACTGTTGGTAGTGCAGACTGTAGTTAGAGTTTTGCACATGTTAGCTCCAGTTGTGCTCACTGTCGTTTAGCAATCGAAAAAAAACTGTAATAACTATGAATATGATCAGATGTGTGTATCTCTTGATCCAGGACAGACAGATTGTGATCCTGATGTTCAGTTGAGACAATGTTTCTTACCAGAGGATCAGACGTCTTTCTTTTTCACATGATGGAGGATGATGTTTCTAGAAAACGCAGAAAATCACAGATCAGTCACAGTAAATGACAAATGCATTACAAGGAGATTCACAAAAAAAAAAACATTTTTCTTATTTAAAAAGATGTAAAAATGTAATAATCTCTGTTCAATAGATATGTTAGTGAAAATGTCAATCTAAGAAAGAACAACTCCAATAAAAAGTATGTTTGGTTTGACATTCTTGTCCTGATCTAAACTCAATATGTCGGAACTCTTTCTGTATGTGAACTTCATCTACATATTATCTTTCCAACATGATCAGATGCACAATTTTATCAACTAAATTTAAATTAAAATGCAAATATTTTTTTTATTTGTGAGTTAAATAATAATCTAAATGACTTTAAAATCAGATGGAATAAAATGAGTTGACAATTCACATCACATTATTGACTTTCTAAGCACATGGAACTCAATCCTGCTGCTACTGTATCTCAAAACAGAAGAAATAAATCAATATTTCCTGTAGATCCTGTAGACTTTATGACTTTAACTCATTTCAGCTGAGGGGAGCGGATCTGCTGCAGAGGAACTTTATAAAGAACAACCGCAGACTGCTCTTTCAACATTACAAAAGTATTGTGATGCAATGGTTTGGCTGAACTTGAGTCAACACAGGATTTTCACAAGATCCTCGATGCACACAAAAACACCAAACAACCACAAAAACAAAAACACCTATTTATTTATATTTATCCATCTTAATTGAATCTTTGTCACACTATAAACTGGGAGAAGTTATAATGAGGTTTACATGACACGAGCAAACTTCACTCACTCATTTACATGCCATTTTCATTATTCTGATTATTCTCCAATACTTGAGGATATTTTTACTGCTATATTCACATTTCTAAAGAGCAGCACATGAACTCACATACAGTAGACGTATTTCTGGACAAGCCCCAGCAAACCAGATCTATTCATGGTTCTTTGGCCTATCCGTTACCGGCCTCAATCATTTTTCTGTTAACGCGCCTAAAAATGTCTCCAGTTTGATGTTTTCGACCTTCATGTCACGCAACATGAACTTCAGCAGCTCAAAAAGCCACATATGCTCTTTGGTCAGAGTGGAATATGCCTCTAATTAATCTTTACATGCCTGTTAACTATTAAAATCGACATACATAACATATTTTATGATTACGATTGCAATGATTATGACGGTTTGTGAAACCTGGAACTGTAAGACACCTTCTGGTACTGTTCAACAGCAGGATATCTCGTATACATGACATTAACTCATTTATAAACCAGTAAACATGCTGACAGCAGCAAGTTAGAAAAACACAATTCACCAATCAAAACGTAGCCTACAAGATGAGGAGGAGTTTAGAAAACTGAAAGGAGAAGTTTAGGAAAATATAAAAAATAAAAAAAAAAAACATTTAGGAAACTGAAAGAAGAAGTTCTCAGAGGTTTTCATATAAAAGCCTCTCTGAAGTGTGTGATCTCTCAGAGCTGCACAGGAGATTCACTCTTCTCAGCTCATCACAAGGTGATAAAACACTTTATCTTTAACTGTTTGTAAATTGATTTTTATTAATTCATTTATGCTATTAAGCATGTGTGTTTTGTTATCATGAAACATAAACCTGTATTACACACCAATCATCAACTAATTTTAAACTTCACTCTAAACTGAACCTATATATATTTTTTAAACAGATTATACAATGGCAGAATGTACAAGAAATTAATGCACTGGAGAACATTTATGAAGAATCACAGACTGATGATAATAAAACACACTGTATGGACAAGAGAGAAGGAGGAAAAATGACAAACAGAAAGGACACAAAGTTACAATCTAATGAACCAAAACAGAAAGACACTGAGAGTCAGACACAACAGCATTAACAGTGGCAAACCAAACTGTGAGTATTTATGATGTTCATGATCAAAACTCTGTTATATTTCATCATTACAGTTTTTTACAGATGCTAGGACACATTTCTCAATACTTAGGTCACTTTTGCGAAAACTCTTCACACAGTGAGCACAACAGAAGTCTATGTGGGCTAAAATGAGGATCAATTTTCATTGCTTTGGCCAAAATGAATTCATGACTACATCTCTCAAATTTCATGAATTCGTTTCTCACCAGAACACAAAACTCAAAACTCTCTGTACGTACAGGCCAATTGCACATGCTATATACTGTTTCAAAATGTTACAGTTTTTACAGACGCTAGGACACATTTCTCAATACTTAGGTACTTTTCAAACTCTTCACACAGTTCTCCTAACAACTTTCATCTTGGCAAAGCAGAATCATTTCACATCAAAATGCCTAAATTACCAAAACACTTCATTCAGGTCTCAAATCAACTTCTTCCAGAAACACTAGCAAAGGTTGACAGCCGACAAACACACTTTGTCAACCACAAAACAATGACCTAAAAACCTAACAACAGTAGCATTATACAATGTTTCTGTGTAAAACAAGGACACATCTATGTTATAATTCACTGCAATATATGTTACTGGAATGAATCAGACATGATGCAGAATTCGTCAATATTTTATGTCGTTATTTATTTTTATTTTTGCATGAGTAATTCCCAAAATACAAGAATTTGTATACACACCATCACTGATACAGATACAATTCAATTGTTTTTAGCATTATTTTAAGATTATTAAAATATTTCATTACAGTTTTCGATTGCTAAACGACAGTGAGCACAACGGGAGCTACAGTGCAAACTCTAACTACAGTCTGCCTAACAACAGTCACCTGAGCTAAACAGTTACATCACCATGCAAAACTCATTCCAAGCAACAAACTTTAACACATGACTCAAAACAGGGCTCAGTGCAGCCAAACACTATCACATCACTGAGAGAAACCACACACTACACACACACACACACTGAGAAACACACACTGTCACTCAGAACACATGAGAGTAAAAGCACTAGCATCAAACACAACACAGAAAATACAAACTTTTCATCTTTACAGTTTGAACAATTCAGTGACTTCATCAAAGTAATATTCTTCAAGAAAAGAGTGACATTCTTTCACAGATTTATTACATTTTTAGAACATAATTCTTTAAGGTAAATGAAAATTAGCAGTTTGCTTCAATAGTCTGTAGTAATTTAGGAATACAGTAATGAGAAAAAAGGTAGAAACTATATATGTGTGGGGTGTGTGTGTGTGTGTTTTCACTAACAAGTTAACACATGCTTAGCCTTTCAGCTGAAATGCAGTGTTTGAAAGGCACAAAGCTGAAATCTCTTCTGTTTTGAATGTGTGGTTCACAGTTTTGACAGCAGTGTGTTAGCATTGAACAAAGTGCTGTAAATCCCAGTGTTGGCAGGTTGTGGTTAAAGTCAGGGATAAGTGTGTAGAGTTTGAAAACTGGGTTCAAGCAATGAAAAAACGAACTAGAGTTTGGTCCACATGGAACTGCTGCTTGTGCAGACTGTAGGTAGAGTTTTGCACATGTGACTCCAGTTGTGCCCACTGTCGTTTAGCAATAGAAAAAAACCTGTAAAATATTACTGTAGAAATGCAGCATATTTCTGTCTTATTCAGTTTTGTATTATGTTATTGTTTTGAACATAAGTTAACGTTTGAAAACAGTATATAAGCATGTGCAGATTGGCCTGTACGTACACAGAGTTTTGGCAGTTGTTGTGTCTGAGTGAGGAAAGAATTGATGAAATTTGAGAGATGTAGTCATTGAATGCATTTTGTGCCAAAGCAATGATAACTGATCCTCAGTTTAGCCACATAGACTTCTGTTGTCTCACTGTGTGAAGAGTTTTGCAAAAGTGACCTAAGTATTGAGAAATGTGTCCTAGCATCTGTAAAAAACTGTAAACTTATGTTCAAAACAATAACATCATACAAAACTGAATAAGACAGCAATTTGCTACATTCCTACAGTAATATTGTAATGAAATATATGCTGATTCTAAAAAATCAAATACTATCAAAACAATTAGATGAAACTGAACATCTACACAAGCATTCGTTTTTCAATTTCATTATCATCCATTCAAAGAGGAAAACTTCGCAATAATTTGTACTGTTATGTAAACAAGGTTCATGTAACAAACTGCAGTGAATTATAAACAATAGACAGTGTTATTCTTGTGTTGTTAAGAAATATTACAAAAGAAAACACTGTATAATGATAATGATGTCAGTGTTTTTTGGGTCAGTGTTTTATGATGATGAAGTGTGTTTGCTGGTGAAAACCTTTGCTAGTGTTCTGGAAGAATGAGATGATTTGAGACATGAATGAAGTGTTTTGGTAGATTTAGTGCATTCTGAATGTGAAATGAACTGATGTGCCAAGATGAATGTAAGTTGCTGTTTCTGTTGTAGTTCTTGTATTGAAGTACTTTATTATAGTTGTAGTTTTGTGCCATTAAATAAAACTGAAATTGAAAGGATTTCAGTCTCACTATGTTCTCTACTGCATTCTGCCTGGTATTTTTTGCTATTTTATTTGTGTGGTTTTGCATTTCAGATTACTATTCAGATTATTACTAATTACTACTATTATTACTATTCTTATTTTAAATTGTTCAAAGTCTTATTCTGGTCAGAGCAGGGGTGGGTATGGGCATTATGGTCCACTGAAACCTTGAAGATGGGACCAGGATGGGTTTTGCATATGTTAAATAGTTGGGCCCTACCTAACACCCAGTGAAATCCTGCATATATTCCTACATGGGAAATTGACAAAGGGCCAACATGGAACCCATGGACAATCCCACTTATAACCCATATTTATCCACCCATATTATAACCCATATACACTTATACATCAAGCCCATAGTACCCACATAAAACTTAAAGCTGGGACCCATATGGGTCTTGCACAAGTTGCCCAGTTGGGGCCCACCTCGTGGCTAGTGCAATCCTGCCACGAGGTGCCTTTCAGCTGAAATTGCAATCAGTAGTGTTTGAAATCCTGCATGAAATCCATCTGGGCAATTGGCATGTGGCTATTATGGAACCCACGGACAATCCCATATAGAGCCCATTTTTCAGCCCATTTCAAACCCACATGGGCCCCACATAAAAAAAAATATCTGGGTTAAAGCTGGGACCAAGATGGGTCTTGTGCATGTTGCACAGTTGGGGCCCACCTATTGACAAGAGCAATCCTATATGAAATCCATGTGGGCAGTTAACATGGGGCCATTATGGAACCCACGGACAATCCCATATAGAGCCCATTTTTCAGCCCATTTCAAACCCACATGGGCCCCACATAATAACATTGTCTGGGTTAAAGCTGGGACCGAGATGGGTCTTGTGCATGTTGCCCACTTGGGGCCCACCTAGTGGCAGGTGCAATCCTGCATGAAATCCATCTGGGCAATTAACATGGGGCCATTATGGAACCCGCGGACAATCCTACATGGGGCCCATTTTTCAGCCCATTTCATACCCATATGGGCCCCACATACAAATGTTGGCTGGGTACAGAACAACCACTGGCTCTGCACCACTATAGGGGGAATTTAGACTGATTGGGACACTTTTGTCATTGAGAAGACTGGGAAAAAGTGTCAATCAACCTGAATTCACCCCTACCTTAACTCACTACTTCAGACTTATACGCCCTCCAGAAGCTTGCGTTCTGCAAGTGAACATTGTCTTGTGGTGCCATCCCAAAGAGACACAAAATCACTTTCACAGACTTTTCCCTTGTATATTCCCAGAACATGTGGAATGTATGGCATGTGTCGCATCGGACCGTTCTGTGATACTTTTACATCTTTTTTAAAGCTTGATACTGATCTCAGTTCACTGTCATTATATTGACGAGTTCAGGGCACTTTTTAAAAACTCTTCTTTTATGGTCTGAAAAAGAAAGAAGGGCATGCTGCATTAGAACAACCCCAGGATGACTTCATTTTCTTTTTTAGGGTGAACTATCCCTTTAGGAATATTTGGGGTATACTTGCTTAACCTTTCAGTCAAAATATACTTAATTAAGTATTCTAAGTATAGTTGGCTTGTAGTTGTGTTTACACATTTGATTGAGTTTACATACAGTCTTATAAACTTGCATTGTTTGAAAATATATGATTTAAACAGAAATGTATGTGAATGTTTGTGTAGTCCACAGGTAGTGTACATAGGAATCTACTAACACTTTCCCCACCATTGAGGGAATTTTCTGACATTTATGACACAATGCTTCCCGCTTATGACAGATTTTCCGTTAATCCATGTTTTCACTGTTATACTGTAGGAGGCGCTGTTACGCATCTTCTGAAAGAGTGCAGAATCTCCAGATCAAAACACAGGTGAAGAAGCAGAAACTGTGATGAAGGCTGCGTCCGAAAACCTAGGTAGCTGTCTTGCTGCCTCGCTGTCTAAGAGAATGACTTGTATGGCAGCGTTTGTGCATGAAGGTACCTCACGAAATTGATTTCGGACAGACTTCTGAGGCAGCGAAACAGTTTAATGATCTACAGCAATATAGTGTGAGCTTTGGTGAGAACTAAACAAATATAATTATTACAGTAGTAATTTCTCGATAGAAATGATATCAAAAGTGAAACATGTTGGTCAAAATCGTACATTTACACACAAACTGAGCAGCAAACGCAACTTTCGGACGCCATCTTTATTTTTGTAGCTCAACTGTCACAGAATGGAAAGCACAGGATTGTGGGATATCAAAGGCAGCTAAGGATACATCTATGCTTCCTTCAAAAATCGATCTCAGGAAGGTATCTCAGGAAACAGGAAGTGAAGCTAACATTGGATTCGGACGTGCCTTGATGCCTTACTACCTTGAAATGTGTCCTCAGAAGGCAGCATTTTCCAGTTTTCAGATGCAGCCGAAGTGTTGCTGATGCTCATATGAAATAACATGATCATTAAACATTAAACAGCATATAAATCAAAACTGCCTAATCTTACTGAATGAAATATCAAACCCATGAAGAGGAAACGACTGTGAAGCTTTGGCGCTGTTTAGATCGACTTTGACGAAAATGCAATGAAACTTACCCATACTCAAGTGTTGATAAAAAAGAAATGAATGAGGCTCGAATAAAATGGTTTGTTGATTTTGTAAAATCAGAGGATCTGTTGTTTCTTTTGATATATTGTATGTTCAGATATTCCTACAAAAAAAATATTGTGGCACTGGCTGGTATCTTTAAAAAAAAAACTCTAGCGGGGAAAGAGTTAATCTGATGATTTTATCTACAAATGTGTAAGTACTAAAAAAAAATATAGTTTTGGTCAAATAAAAAGTTCATTCTTACATTGATCATACGACTTTATAGTGTGACTTGCAAGCTTTGTGACTTGCAACTGCTCACATGATTCCTCGAGTATATGACCGGAGCGCCCGCAGGAGTGCACTGCACAAAAAAAACAAAAAACAAGCACAGCTATTTGTTTACATTTAACCACATTATTTAAAGCTTTGCTCCACTGTAAACTGGGCACAGTTATACACTATAGTGCTGAAGTTAAATATACGTTCTCAATTTTTTTGCTGAACAAAAAGCATAAGGCAGGTTTTTCATTAACTTCTAAATCTAATAAGTTAATTTTCTACTCAAATTCATTTTTGAAATATAATTGTTTACACAGTTACTGTCATAACCTGTTTTCATGACAAATTTATTTAAACATACATTAAATAATCAAGACATTACTAACAGGTTAATAAATATAATGAATATATAAGCTAATATAGTGCATATATGAAATGTTCCTCTCTAGAGTTTGTTTCTCTAGTGAACTAATATGCTGTGGACGATGCTTTTCTATAGTAGCAAACTGGGTGGTGTAAACAGAGACGATGAATAAAGTTCTAACACGAAGTTTAATAATAATAGAGCAGGAAGAGCAACACACACTAAATGAAAGAGTGACCGGACCATGAAAGACTGTGTTGAAACCCTGTTTGAAAGATTGTGTTGAAAGATTGTGTTGAAAGATTGTGTTGAAAGAAAGACTGTATTGAAAGACTGTGTCTATGTTTTATAAGAAATGTCATAGCGGATCTAATCAAATGTCATTGGCCATCTTTGTGCATTTGTGGTCTACAGTATCTGTATTGTCTTTGAAGTTCCATTTAAATCTGACAATGGTGCTTTGATACATACTTCTGTTTCAGTTAATGACTTTTTAAGGTTCTTCAAATCTATGCAGCTGATCTGAACAACATGAGATGAATAAAAATGCCAAAATGAAATAACTGCTTCAAACATGCCACTATTTTTCCGGTCCCCAAAAAACCCAAAATCACTGGACTTTTGACTACAGACCTGTCGCTCTCACATCTGTGCTCATGAAGTCATTTGAGAGGCTGGTGTTGGCCTGCCTGAAGGACATCACTGGACCCCTGCTTGAGCAAACTTTAACAGGTCTGTGGATGGGACTGCATTATGCTCTGAAACACCAGACAGATTCCTTATGTGTGCTTGGCTATAAAGCTCTTTCTGATTCTGATCATACAGTGGACATCTCTACAGGTCATCATCAGCAGATCAACAGCTGAAAGAAGATCACAGTGGGATAAAAATGAACAGTATGACTTTCTGTAAAGCTGCTTTCAAATGATGTGTATTGTGAAAGGCGTTACACAAATAATATTATGACAGAATGAGAGACTTTTAAAAAAGTTAGTAACTTAAATGAAAACTATACTACAACCCCAATTACAGAAAAGTTGGGACAGAGGCATGCTTACCACTGTCACATCAACTTTTCTTTTAATTACACTTTTAATGTGTGTGAATTGAGAATACTAATTGTTGCAGTTTTGCATGTGGATTTTTTTGCCCAATCTCACCTAATACAAGACTTCTGCTCAACTCTGATTCTTCTTTTCATGGCGTGCCATACATTTGAAGAGACAGATCTGGATTTTCCCCTACACACCTGACTTAAGATTACCAGGGTTGTCTACTGATCAATGCTTAAATAATTTATACTCGTCTTCTAATGGACGTCTGCTGAGTCAGTCAATGTCTTGACCCTTTTGAACACTATCACTTGGGAATAAGATCTCTAAGTGTTCCTAAATTTCTTCACAGCAAAAACCCAGACAGACAGACTCCAGACTATGCCTTATAATATGCTTTAATCACATCCAGAGGGCCTCGTATCAATCACAGAGAATCACACCAGCTAAAAGAATACAAGAGTTTATATCGGACAGGAGCATAGCAAAGCATACAATATGATTCTTCATATGTCAAACCTTCTGTTACTAAAGCAAGATCTGCCCAAATCATGTGTTTATTAGTTTGTTAGTTTCTCAATATCATAGGGCCATTATATTTAGATAGTTGTCTAGTTTAATTTCCCCTTTTGTTATATTCAAACATGATTCAGACACACTGACTTTGGCACAAGTTTTGAAGACATTTATGTTTAAAATCATATAAATGCTAATCCTGCAAGGAAAAAGAAATGTTGGTTATGATTAATTTAAAAATTCCATCACAAGAGTGTCCAGAAACCACTCTGATGACGCATGTGCAGAATGAGGCCTGGAATTGTCTTGATTCCCAGGAAAGATGTCATTTTGATGGCAGTCTCTGTACAATCCCAATATATGCCTCCACATCTTACTCAAGTCACTCATGCCGTTCACACTGATGCATCTCCAATCCATGACAGATGTTTCTTTTGCACCTGTTGTTGATGAAAATCTGGATGCCTCCTTTCGTCTTTGGAACTGAGAAATCCATGTCCATTTTCACCCAAAACAAGCTGAAAGGTGGTCTCATCTGACCACAGCACACATTTCCACTATCTTCTGGACAATCAGAGATGAGCTCGGGCCCAGAGAACTCAGCAGCATCTCTGCATACAACTGATGTATAGATTTGTATAGCAGAGATTCACATTTCATTTCTTGATGCAGAGGCAGATCGTGTTAAGTGAGTACTCCCAAACTATATTTAACACAACAGCATGATGGTTTATCATGCAATGCCATCTGAGGGGTCAAAGGTCATTCACATTCAATGAAGGTCTTCTGCCTCTACATGGACTGAGATTTCTTTGGATTCTCTGAATCTTTTTATATCACAATATTATGTGGTAGATGATGAAAGACCAACTCTTTGCAATCTTGCATTGAGAGATGTTATATTTTAATTGTTTGACAGTATCTCTTATGATATTTGGCACAAAGTGGTGAGCCGTGACCATCTTTGCTGCAAAGACTGAGATTCTCCTTTAACACTCAATCATGTTAACAACTTTATACAGTGTATGTAATAGACTATTTATTTATTTATTTATTCTATTTATTTATTCTTTATTCTAGCTTCATGCATTCTTTTTAAACAACCACATGAATGTTGGTAAGTTTCATTAAAAAAAGCAACATTTTGAGCAAAACGCTGAGAAAATTGAAAAAAAAAAAAATAAATAAATTCCAAAGACTTCTCCAGGATTAGATTCAGAGTCTACAAAGCATCACAGTCCTACAGCTTGTTCTGGGTCACATTTCATGCAGTAACAGTTTTTACATACTCAGAGTTAGGAATGTTTTCTTTATGTATGCAAAGTATGTTTTTATGTGGAAAATGTATTTATGTTACAAAAACAGCCTTCTTCCACATTGCTACGATATGGAATATGTTATCTGTTTCTGATGCAAAAAAGTTAGTTCATGCTTTCATGACGTCTCGACTAGATTACTGTAATGCATTATTAGCTGGTTGTCCTGCTTCCTCAATAAACAAGCTACAATTAGTACAAAATGCAGCTGCTAGAGTTCTTACCAGGTCAAGAAAATATGATCATATAACACCAATTTATCATCTCTACACTGGTTACCCATTAAGTTCCGTATCGATTATAAAGTATTGCTAATGACCTATAGGCTCTAAATGGTTTAGCTCTGTGTACTTAACTGATCTTCTATCGCCCTACAATCCTTCACACTCTTTAAGATCACAAAACTCTGGACTTCTGGTTGTACCTAGGATAGCTAAGTCCACTAAAGGAGGGAGAGCGTTTTCACATTTGGCTCCTAAACTCTGGAATAGCCTTCCTGATAATGTTCGGGGCTCAGACTCGCTCACCCAGTTTAAATCTAGATTAAAGACGCATCTCTTTAGCCAAGCGTTCACATAATGCATCTCATATCAGATCAATTGCACATGACTATCTTTGCTTAATGTTATGAACAGCAGCTACACTAATTATTCTCCATTTGCTTTTCTGTTTTATCTCGGGACACCCGTCGATCAGCTTCAGTTTGGATCCAGCCTCTTAAGAAGACCTCAGATGACCAACACCTATGAAGAGACGCCACCAACTCCTGCGAGGACTTCAGAAGATGCAACATCTGGATCAACATGCACATTGCAGAATTTCTATATATCCTAATTATTGTCAATGTAATTAATTTTTCCAGGAGCTCATTGCTTCTACGTTCAGTTAAACTGCTAACAGTGATTGTAAATTAATTGCCTAAATTATTACATTATTTGCTAACTGCATTCTCTAAATTGTAATGTTGAAATGCATTCTCTGTAAAGCTGCTTTGAAATTATATGTATAGTGAAAAGCGCTATACAAATAAACTTGAATTGAATTGAATTTGAATCAATCAAATGAGTAAACAGAACTAAGCCAAGTATACTTAGGATACTTAAGATACTTTTAATATATATTGATCAAAAGCTTGTCTACAAGTTCAATTCAGCTCATTTGTTAGTACAGCGCTTTTCACGATACATATCAAAGCAGCTTTACAGAAAACATACAACAAACATATTGTTGTAAAGGCTGTAAGAGGCTTTTATTTTGACATCGCACGGCATCTTTCATCTGAGCATCTCGTGAGCATAGACTGTAAAAATGTGAGTGCTGTTGCCTGCTGAACTGTAATATGCTCTGTTGAGCGATCGCTGAAAGGACATTTATTCCTGTTTATTGTGACATTGCTGCAGAATTACCTCAAAGTTGTAGAGTTGTTAAATGTTGCATAGCCCTTTAAGGTTGGTGCTATGTGTGAGTGGGCGGGGAGTTCGAGTGTTCGGTGAAGCGATACAGACATAAGCTGTGTCCCAATTCAGGGGCTGCGCACTTCAAAGTGCATGAAAGGGGTGGGGTTTTGGAGAGGAGGGTTGCCGGGTCTGCGCAACAAAACCATCCCAAAAGTAGTGTATCACAGCACAAGTGTAAAAATTATCCCAATCCCAGACGTGGGCAACAATGAGCCGAGCGTCCTTACATGGCTAGCGGCTGTGTGACAGACAGTTGACGTTTATGTGTGCATTTTAAAGTTTTATGACTTTCTATTGGCTTTTGACACGCTATTTTGGACACTGGACCAAAATATGTATGGTTAAACTATGTAATGTTAGTTTTAAACATATTACATATTGGTGAAAATACACTATATAACACTATGAAAGAAACATTACAAATGTTGAGTCCCAGAGTAAAATTCATGTTTCAGTTGTTTTAACTAAAAGAAACTTACACTGACATATCTTAAAATTTACCTGCTATGCAAGACTATTTGTAACAGGCAGAATTTTATAGCTATGACGATCAAGACAAAATCTGAATGGGCCATAGATGGTTGTTATGTTCAATATTGATTGAATCAGTCCTGCAAGTCTCTGAAGCCCATCCAGGTCCAGCAGCTCCACCAGCGTCTCCCCGCTCAGCTGAATGAACATGTACACAAATATGCTTTGTTCTGTTTTATGTACTGTTAATTGAAAATGTTATGTTGTGTTTCTGATGTTAAACCTTTGTTCTGTTGTAAATAGTTGTAAAAGGTACTTTAAGTAGCTATAGACCAATGTATTTTAATGTAAAAACATTTAATTTACATGATGAAAAAGTGATTGTATATGTTGTATATGTTTAATGTTTCATGTAAAATTATAAGTTGCATAAAAGAAATAAAATGAACAGAACAATTCTTTTATTTACACACGTGAACATGGCTCATTGTTGCCACGTCTGGGATTGGGATAATTTTACACTTGCGCTGTGATACACTACTTTTGGGATGGTTTTGTTGCGCAGACCTGGCAACCCTCCACTCCAAAACCCCACCCCTTTCATGCACTTTGAAGTGCGCAGCCCCTGAATTGGGACACAGCTCACGGCAGAGAGTTTTGCAACTACATCCTGCGTTGTATCAGTTCTTGACACAATCTACAAAAGTGTTAGTCATTTACCTGCAAGTAAGGATTGTTTAACATGTTAGATGTTCGCTTATGGCTTATTTTATTACCTAATTTTATTTCCTTGGATTGTATATTTCATGGAGAAATGTTATTTATGAGGATTTAATATACTTTGACTGTCTTTATGTATCAATAGACGTTTATTATTGTATATATGCCAAACGTTTTTTAGTTATTATCCTTTATTGCATTTTCTTGTGTCTCAGACTAATGTCTCAACTGTAACTGATACCTACCTGTGGATTACTTAAACCTGATCACTTGTCTCCTCATCCTTATATAAAATTATGCTCTGACAGGTGTCGTCGTGCCAAAAACTGATTGCCCTCCGCGGGAGCGCGCACAGCATGTTTAAAGGGTATCGCCCTTGTTTCTACACGTCTACAGCTGATTTTATCATGATCAAACGGCCATAACCTGCAAATACATATATCTCTGTGTCCGTTGTAATATGTCTGTGCTAATAGCAAAAAAAAAAAAAAAAAAAAAAAAAAATTCCTGTAACGGATTAATCAAAATTATTAATTTAATTAATTTACCGTTTATTACCGTTGCCGAAACGTGATTACAGCCTTTATTTGTTCTTTCTGCCTCAAAATGACTTGATTTCCTTCATGGCTGTTATATTTGACAAACTATAGCTCATTCAATCCTTTTTACGTGTTGTAATACCTTTAAATCGTAAATAAAACCCATAAATTGCAGTTGCCGAATAGTGATTACAGCCTCTTTTTATTGAGTAAACTGTTCTTTCTGCCTCAAAATGACTGATTTCATTCTGAATGAGCTAGAAACTGTCAAATATAACCCTCATGAAGGAAATCAAGTCATTTTGAGGCAGAAAGAACAGTTTACTCAATAAATAAAGGCTGTAATCACGTTTCGGCAACTGTAAAACTGCATTTTATGGGTTGTATTGGCCATTTAAAAGGTAGGCTATTTCACCTGGTAAAAAGGACTGGATTGTTTGGCACAAAGCAAGTAAAATAGACTTCAGTTATAATCACTTAAAAATCAACGGCAACGGTAGGCTAAATCAAACGGCAAATTAATTAAAATAATTATTTGGATTAGTCCGTTACAGGAAACGTTTCTTTCCTATTAGCACGGATATATTACCACGGACACAGAGTTATATTTGCAAGTTATGGCCGTTTGATCATGATAACAAGGGAGATACCCTTTAAACATGCTGTGCGCGCTGCCGCGGACGCCAGTCAGTTTTTGGCAGACGATCAATTTTCAGCACGACACCTGTCACCAGACGGGTTCAGTCATACAATTACGAATCCAATCTTAGCAGTCTCTCTAAAAGATATTATGAAACTGTTGACCAATTAGGCGGGTTTTTTTTAAGCACGAAAAACATACAATAGATCAAAACATTATTGACCTCTTAACAATGCATTTTAAATGAGATTAAATATAATCTGCTGTCTGAATCACACAATGGCAAAAGTTTATTATTTTTAGAAAGCATTTATGAAAGTTAAAACAAAAGATTAAAAGGCCATCCAAAATAGTTTCACATTCAGCTTCAATAGAAACAATGCTGTCTAGAGGCCAAGTATGTGAACTCTTTTAGATGTCTGCACCACACTAACAAGATGTTATTTTACTTTTCATAAAAGACCACCAGTCAAATAAAATAAAATAAGCTAAAATCAATCAACATTTATTTATACAGCCCTTTACAACACTACATTTGCATGTCATCACCATAGCAGTGATAAGCTGTATTATGCCTGGCTATGATGGACCCGAGAGGCAGCATGTAAAGTGAAAATAAAACAGGCCTGAGAATAGAGCCTTGTGTCAAGAGAGAAGTGGTAGAAGAGGACGAGTCCCCAGTCACTACAGTAAAGGTTCTATTGGTCAAATATGACGAGAACCACTGAATTGCTGCACCCTAAATGCCAACATAGTGATTAAGGTGAGACAGAAGAACTTCATGGTTCACTGTATCAAAGGCCGACATGAGATCAAGTAGAACTAGAATAACAGGGTGGTGTAGAAACACTAGAAAGGAATACTTTTTTATTGTCGCAAAACTGCAACTCATGTCAGAGATAATTATAAATCAGAAGGTCTTCAGATGATATGCCTACTGCTCCATCCATTCATGATCCTTTCACAAGATACATCACATGTGGTATATAGCCATTAGTGAACTTTCAGTGGACTTGTTACACCTTGTCCCTCCACAATAGTGATGGGAGAAACAAAGATTTTCAAAACTTTGAATCAATTAAACCAATTGATTCATAAAATGATTGAATGAAGAATTAAAAAAAAAAAAACACATACTGGTGACGCCTGCTTTTCAAAACTGTGAATGCAACAAAAACTCATGCCAAACATGCATAAAAACAGCTTTTACAAATCCATTGCAAATCTTTTATTGAAAGTATAATCTATCACCTGCAATTAACTAATCATCTAATAGACCTACCATTAAATATTAAGTGTCTGTATAATATGTGTTCTTTCAATTTTCAGGGCTTGTTTTGTTTGTTCTTTGGATGGGTCAGCTAAATATGAACTATTATTCCTTTTAATTATACAAAATACCTAATTAGAATGTCTACAAATGTGTAAAACTCAGAGATCAGGTAGACAAACACAGATTCATGAGTTCACAGAGATCGCTCCCAGTGGTGAACCATTCAAATTTCGAAACGTTTTGAAAGAGTTATGGCATAACGAAGCCGTTTACTGAAATCACGTGACTTTTGCAGTTTGAAACATGTTTGAACCACTGATTCGAAACAAAAGATTCATAAATGTTTCAAAGCTTCAGTGTTTCAAAAGCACCCATCACGACTTTGGTGTTGTAATGGACGCCATTCCTGATTGGGATAACTCTTCCCAAAGACTCGGCCCTCAGTGTTCTTCATCATCCTTGAAACTATGATTGGGATTTTTTTTTTATCCATATCAGAATAGAATTAGACAGCTTTAGAATGAAATAGTTTCTCTTTCACACATGGACTTTGTCATCAAAATATTTAATAACCAGTTAGGTAAAGGATGTGTCTTACAAATTTCTTCTTTAGACAAGATAAAATGTTATAAAATGGGGTTTTAATTTTCATATCTGTTTCTACCGTTGTCATTTGCATATTCTATCTATATATATATTTTGCATATTCCTCGCATATTCCTAACACAACTTCGGCGTTAGAATTCTCCCCCTATGTCAGGAAAACAACATGATCACACTGGTTTTACACTAGCAGAACACAAAGTAACTAACAGAACAGGTGAAAAACACATTACCATGGAGTAACCAGTGGTGCAAATTTAGGGATTTTGTGATTTAGTGAGTTCCCCACCCCTTTTGAGACTTTTTTTTTTTTTTAAGTTTAGAGACAAATCTAACAACTTCTTAGACAAACCTTATCTAGATTCTTATTTTGCCCACTAATTCTTATTCAAATTTATATAGATCAATGAATTTGTCATCTAATGTCATCTAATGACATTTACCAGTTTTAGCTACTTTTAATTGAAAGCAATTGGCAACACTGGGAGTAACCCTGATCAAATGAACCTCTAACACTGCATTTACAAGGAACAATTTGACAAATCAATCAAATACTTTTTGACCATTTCAAAATAATACCGGATGATTTTGAATTCTCTTCTGAAATGCACTTTGTTTTGAGTCAAGTGCTGTTATTACTCTTCTGTTGTCCATCAGTTCACCCAGAATACCCTAGCAACCCAACAGCAACTCTCTAGCAACTGCACAATAACACCCTGGCAACCACCTACAACATAATTGTTAAATGACGGTCCGGTTCAGTTAGCCATCAATAACATAATTTGTATTTGTATAGTTTATAATATCTATACGATAGTAATTTGTACTGGCATTTAAACGTTAAACTTTATTTATCTGACATATTTACTACAGTTATAACAAATGTTTGGTAACGTAAAAATACTTACATTTGAAAGCATATTGCCCACTAACCGACATTTTTTTTTTATTGCAAAGCTGCGCGCATAGGATTGTGAGTGATTTAAGAGCGCAAAGAGCGCGAAGGCTACACATATGCATCCTTTCCTGTGTATGGGATATTTTTCGAATGAAGGACTCAGTCCTTGTTTGAAATTCCGAGGATCCTTGACATTGGAACAGTCCTTCGACGGATGTCGATGACGTAGCATCCTCGAAATTCTGGCTTCCGAGGATCCTTCCTTGACGTTGAGAAACGCCTATTGTGTATGAAATATGATATATAAATACACTGGCCTTGTGTTCTTTAGAAAAAGTAAAAATAGTTTTGCACATCTCTGTAAGGACATAAATGTTGTGTGACTTAAATGACCAACCAGTGGAAACTCTAGACGATTTTAAATAGAACTTGTCATGGAAAGTCATTATTTAAGGCAGGGGTGGGGAACATTGATCCTGGTTAATTAGCTTCAGGTGTGTTTAATTAGGGTTGGAGCTAAACTCTGCAGGGCAATGGTCCTCCAGGATCAATGTGAACTGATCCTTTAATGGGTGTAGGCTATATGACTTTACAAACATTTGACATATTAAATAAATATCATTCAGTGTGTATTTTGTATAATAAGGATTTTGCCTAGGGCGTGACTAGAAACACCCCTGATTAAATGTTCTCTAATCCAACCTGTTGAATTAGGGTAATGAAATTAACATTTGATTTCTACTCAGCTAGCAATAAGAGGGCAGAGGCTTGAAAAATGGGGGATGAAGAGGAGATGGAGGAAGGAAGAATTAAAATCCAACAGGAAAAGGAATAACTGTTGCTTTTGTGTTTGTAGATACTAAAGATCACCAAATGTGGGAATATCACATTGGAAATCTTAAAGGAAATTGTAATTATTAGGCTACTTCCAGAGGTTGCAGCAAGATGTTATCAAATGAAAATTATTTATTAGATTAGCCTCATTTAAACAGATTTCTACAGCCCTGACATGAGACTGGGAATTTTTACTTAAATGAATATCCCAATGAAGTCAGATATTACTGTCTTGACTACAAAAAAAAAAAAAAAAAACCTGAACATTTTCAATTATTGTCTAGAGGGGTGGGGGGAGTTGACCCCTGTAGTGGGGCATGTTGTCACACTATAAGCCTTCTGATCATTAACACTTAAATAACTAAAAAAAAAAAAAAAAAAAACATCTTTCTCAACATTTGAATTTAATGTGTATTATGGGCTAATAATAAACATTATTTTTTTAATTAATACACATTCATTTTGTCCAACAGAAATTGTATTTCATTCTAGATTTAGTCTTGTTCACTTGTTACCAGATATAACAAATATATGATACTGGATTTAAAATTTTGACAGAAATCACTAAAAAAAAGTCTTTATATTATTTTATATTCTCTGATATGTTGTTGGCTTTAACTTGTACTGAAACCAGGCACTGGTACTGATGCATAATTAAAAATATTTGCTCTTTGCTTTTAAAGGGATAGATCACCAAACATTATCATTCTCTCATCACACCCTCATGTTGTTCAAGACTTGTATTATTTCTTTTGTTATAGCATAAAAGATTGTTGTTCTTTTGTGTACAGCAAATAAAAAGTACTGCATATGTACATGCGATGATGACAGGATTTTTATTTTTGTCCCTTTTAGAGTAGATCGTGCGAGACAGAGCATTGTGTGATGTGAACCCGTAAACAAAGGCGTGGCCTTCGGTATATTAACACACAGTCCTCCCGGAGTGCAGCATTTAAAGCGCTCTCAAATTCATCAGCCAAGATGTCAGAGCTACAGTGGATATTTTCCTCTATTCATCTCATCACAAGGTGATTAAAACACTTTTATCTTCAACCATTTTGTAAAAATTGTTTTAATATTTCAATCTGAACTGTTATGTATTATAGTGAAACTGAAATGTAAATGTGTATTGCACAATAAACATTAACAAATGTCAAACATCACTTAACTGTATTTCATTTATTTTCCAACAGATATAAGCAAAAACAGAATATTAGACAAATGAATGCATGGCAGGAATATATCTGGACCATCACAAACTGCAGGAGAAGAACAAGGCATGAAAGAAGGAGAAAAATGTTAAGCAAAAAAACGTTACAATCTAATAAACCAAAAATGATAATAGTGAGACGAAACAGCATTAATAGTGGAACACCAAACTGTGAGTATTTATGATGTTAAAGACAGAACACTTTCCTCATCATCAACAGTTTCATGATGCTGGAATATGTATTTCATCCGCTCTATATGCCAATAATCAGATGTTTGTGTGTTTAATAGTTTCTCGTGATGAAGACAGTTTCATTCTGATGAGGTAAGACTGAGAATACATTATCATAGTTATTATCAGACTAATATAGACTAAAACTGTGTAGAACTGATGCAGAAATCTGACTGTGTGTGTGTTGTAGATCTGAGAGTGTTTTTCTCTTTTCAGAAAGCAGCAGTTTCTTTCATCAAACCAGCAAAAAAACTTTTTAAACTTCTTTTCTAGCCTGTATTACTCTGTACAATTTTGCAATTTTATATTAATTGCAATTTTATATTTTACACTTCTGAGGTTCTTGCCTTTGGATGAATTGCTTTGTCTGATAAAAGAATCTGCTAAATGTGAAACTGTAAAAATGTAAAATAAAATGTTTAAAAATGAATTTTTGCGTTTAGTATGATTTTTCCTGAATGAAAATTATCCTGTTATCATTTATGTCGTAATATTACTGTGATTGTATATTCATTTAATATAAGTAATTATTTCTGATCAAGATATTCTAAAATAATTACATTTAATTGTATTAATAAATATTAAATATTAGCATTTTTACTTTATATATGTGAACTACTTCAGGGGAGAATGAATCTGCATCACTCCTAAAATAAATAAACAAGAAATATACATTTACTTAAACTGCTTGTTTGTGAGTTTATTGTCTTGTTTCACTCTTTTTTTTTTTTTTTGATGGCCAAATATAGAGACAAAGTGCAACGCGTCATAATCTGAAAACCACGCCCACCGGGGGGAAAACAATCCAACCGTCTCCATTGACTTTGTATTGCGTGAGGCTTCCTCCTTGTCTTTTCTGACTCATTACAAAAAACAGAACAATGCCTAAAAGCTGCTGTGTGTCAAGGTGTACAGAAAACAAGCTCAAAACCCAGAACCAAAAACCCAGAAGTTTTTATATTATTAAAAAATATAAAATTATTAAACACATTTAAAGGTGAATCTAGTTTTAAGGGAAAGGGAATCTAATGTGAATTCTAAAAATCTAAATATTGGGATAATGTATTTAGAATAATATTGACTCATCACTTTACTTATAAACAGGTTGAAATGTGATGTTTATCATTTTATAAAACTTTTTGTTTTGAGCATAAAAAACATGTTGCTATCTAAATGTAGTATTATAATAATTTCTATTATTAACCCCTTCTTCTCATAACCTGTTTCATCACATGAGGTTATGATGATGTTTTCTCAATGAGCTGCATGATTCTGAAAATTGAGAATCACAATTTAAAAAAAAAAAAAAAACAGAGATCATGATTCTCCCATGATTCTGAACAGACAACTAAACAAAATAATGTAATTTACTAGAGATTCTGAAAAAAATGTTAGTTGATGCAGTCAATTAAAAAAATTATTAAAATGATTTTTTTTTTTTTAATTGGTTTGAATGATTCAATGACTCACTCATAAAGACTTCATGTTTCATTACTGGATGAATCAGTACTTTTGAACGAATCTCTTGAATTAATTATTTAGCGACAAATACATTTTTATCAGCCACTTACCACCTAGTGGTGTAACGATGTAATTTATTAAATCTTTATTTGAAGTGTCAAGATATTTTCAAATGGTGGTTTACTCTATTTTGATCACTACTGTAGACAACAGTGTTAATCTGCGAACTGTGTACTTTTATTCTAGTACTCATTTGAATTACTGTAACACAGAAATAATGAAAAAACATGACTGCTTTCTGTGGCTCAGTGGCACTGTAGTCACATGAACTGTTTTAAATATGTCTTTATTAGCTTTCTGAAAGTGTTAAAGGATTAGTTCACTTTCAAATTAAAATGTCCTGATAATTTACTCACCCTCATGTCATCCAAGATGTTCATGTCTTTCTTTCTTCAGTCGAATAGAAATTAAGGTTTTTGATGAAAACATTCCAGGATTATTCTCCTTATGATGGACTTCAATGGACTCCAAACGGTTGAAGATCAAAATTAGTTTCAGTGCAGCTTCAAAGAGCTTTAAACTATACCAGACGAGGAATAAGAGTCTTATCTAGAGAAACCATCGCTCATTTTCTAAAAAAAAAATTAAAATTATATATGTTTTAACCATAAATGCTCATTTTGAACTAGCTCTCTTCTTCTTCTTCTCTATTAGAATTCCAGCAGTGTAGATGCTGCTAAGTGTATTACTGCCCTCCACAGGTCAAAGTTTGAACTAAATTGTCATATACAATATGCTAGTGCAAGTGACTTTGTAAGGTTGTTCCTCAGTAATGGGTATGAAAATCAAAAAGCCAGTGGATAACTTCTGTGCAGCTTGTCTGATGAGCATGTGAGAAATTTAGTGAAGATGTCAAAAAGATATCAGTGATGGCACCAGCAGGACATTCAGAACATTCCAAAAAAAAAAAAAAAAACACAAAACATCACTGTGGTTCCACCATGACTGAAAGAATGCCCTAAAATCCCAGCAGAAAAACACCATGAGCTGAAACTACAGATCAAAACAAAAACAAATGATGTCACTTACAAAGGACCCTAGGGAAAACAAAACAAAAACAAAAACAACAACAAAAAAAACCTGAACAGAAAGCAACTCATATCTTTGCTCTGACCTTTTAGTGAAGCCCCTATAATTTCAGGAGGAGCAAACCTTTCTAATCTTTCAATTAACTGCCGGAGCATATAAGCATCCGTTCATCTTGTCCAGCATCAGCTGTTTCAGCATCCCTCCAAATCCACCAACAGAATTTAGGCATTTTGCTACCAGACTCATCTTCCAATCATTATTAGTCCCACTGGGGTTTATCTGCTTCCTTGAGCCCTACACTGCGGACAAGCCAAACACATTATATGGGCAAACAAACTTGTGAATTGAGGTTTATTTATAAGAAACAATTGAAAAAGGCAAACAATTGAGAAATGTTAGAGAACATTATCTATTCACATCCTGCACTGCCGGTGTGTCCACACGTCTTATAAATGCACAAAGATGCATGAAAATTGTAATCAAACATTTAAAACCATACATGGAAAATATCCATTTAAATAATATTTCAAATGAAACCTGTTCTTTTTGAGAGAGTCTGTGTACCATAGATTCATAATAAAAATAAATCCATTATGAAATGTTTTTTTGTTTGTTTGTTTGTTTTTTTGCATTATGACATTAGTGAGAACCAGCGTGATGCTAATTGCCAGTTTGCCAACAAAGTGATGTCATAGTTCTGCCACTCTATTTGTGTCACAATTTGAGTTTGTTTTTGATCTGTTTTCATGCTTTTTCCCTGTCTTCAGTTTCATAATCCATTTTCTAGTTTGTTTTATGTGCCTGCCTGTTTGTCTCCTTGGTTACTGATTAATTAGTGTCTTCAGTTCAGGTGTGTCTAGTCAATTAGTCTTGTTAACTCCTCAGTTTGCTGTGTATCGGTGCGTTCCAAACGGGATATATCGCCCTCCAAAGGGCACTTCGGAGTGAAAACAATCATGGCCGCCATATTGAAGGGTCGTTCCAAACCGAAATGCTCAAAACTGGCCACTTCAAAGGGCCTTTCAGAATGAAGGATTTTCAAAGGGATTTTTCAAACTGATACCCTGCGTTCCATTCGGAAGGGCTCGTCCCTATGCCCTAATCTATGTATTTTAAACATTTGCATGGACTGATAAAGGGAGCTGTAAACTATTTTTGCTGAAGTACAATGTCGTCTTGACCATAAGAATGTACCAAATCTAACTCGTATAAATATTACAGTAGTAGAAAAATACCATACATACATTTATAGGTCAAATTGAACTCCGAGCCTCCTGTACCCATTCTGTGACGACAAACAACTTCGGTTTGGAGCGACCCCTTCTATATGGTGGCCATGATTATTTTCACTCCGAAGTGCCCTTCGGAGGGCGATATATCCCATTTGGAACGCACTGATAGACACTTTGGGTCCCCATGATCCTTTGCACAGGGAAGTTGTTTGATGTCACGGAATAAGAACAGGAGATTAGGAGTTTGATTTTATCTATAAATGTATATATTGTATTTTTCTATACTACTGTAATATTTATACTAGTTAGAGCTCTTGGAGCTCAAGCGCTAAGTGGAACCACCCACACTCCAGCAGAATCGGTTAATACAGTTTACTGCAGAAGAACTCATTATGTCAAACAGTTCTGGAAATGTAGAAATTAAAGGTGCTAAAGAGGATGTTTTGTTTTATACATTTTTGCAATATTACTTGAAACTGTCTTTACTAACTGATAAAAGACTATTTATTAGGTGCACTGAAAGGAATAATATTAATATACATCATCTGTGCATGAGGTAGGGCCTTAAAAACATCAGCCAATCGTTTACGTGATCATCGCGTAAGCGATTGGCCCTCTGGCTTGTCAATCACTGCCATGACGTTCCTTGTGAGAGATGTGCGCGGCTGCGCGCTCCAATCTCCTCCCGAAAATCCTGAAAAAAGTCTGTTGGTGCTTCAGTGACTACTTCCTAGTATTTAATGGAATACTAGGAACAAGGAACAGGAAAATCACCTGGAAATTGTATTTCTCTGTATTTAAAAAATATATTTAGCTACCACTTGTAGTACACTATGGGTTCAAATGTACTATATAAATACATTTTCTAAATACAGAGATAGTATATTAAAAGCACATTTTAGTTCATATTTTATGGTGTCTCAAAATAGCACAGTTGAGTACACTGACATGTTCTTATGTAGTAGTACTAAAGAAGAATTTTTAGTATATTAAGTACACAATTAGTGCACGAAAATAGAGCACTTTAAGTATATTATAGAAGTGAACTTTTTTCACCTAGGAGGGAAAACCCTTCATTTGACACTATGTGTCATCTACAGGAAGATATGTCATGTCTATGTCCCTAGAGATCAGCAGGGTAAAACTTTTTGTTCTAAGATCAACAGTTTTTACTAAGATCAAGATAATTCCTTCTAATACTCTCAGCAAAGCACATGGAACGTAAGCAAAAATGAAACCACAAGATCATAAACTTAAGTGCTGGGGCCCATTCTTTGTACAAACTCAGTTAACTGGATTTGATTGATGACGATTTGGCATGATCTTGGATTGTTGTTCAGTTCTTTGATGCTTATCTTAGACTTGCTGTCATAGCAACAGATCCATAAGCTTAAACCTGCTCATGAGCAGGCTTATTTCATGTAAACAGGATTAGATTGCATCTTTTTAGCAGAGGTGATGCTCAAAGTTTATCCCAGCCACTGCTACTTTCCCACAAGAGTACCTTAGAGTAGGTTTACTTTAATAATAATGACAATAGGGACAAAAATAATGATTTAAAACAGACACCGCCAGTTTTACTCATTGAGAGATTCATTCGTGAGGGAATAATTACCTAATTATTTTATTTATTTTATTCACTTGTCTGTTTCCTTATAAATGTCTAGAAATTCATCAAGTTTTTCGTCAGGTTTTTTTTTTTTTTTTTTTAAATATATGATGTCATTACGTTGCCGTCTTGACTCCAGCCAATCGCTGCATTGCTGATCGTGGTTTCAAGTACACAAGGTGCACAAGAATGTGCAGTAATCTCAGACAACTTTATCCTGATATTTTATCCAATCTGCAAATTCATTTGAAGAACCAAATTAGCCAGAGATCAGTTATCACGATTAGAAGTATAGCATCTGTCAAATCATCTCAGATGTGTTAAGTGAGGTATGAAGAACGGACCCCAGATCTGAGGGGGGAAAGCGCATAACATTCTCTTCAATGCTTGTTTCACCAACAATCCTAGATTATACATTAGAATACTTGAATATCTCCATTAAGTTCAGCACAATTCTATTCAGTTCATAAGCGGTCAGAAGAGACCAAGCATGTCGTTACATGTTGGAACACACAAGTAGATAAACAGCATGTGAAGCACATCATGTATGCTGTGAAGTAAATGATGATTTGTCTCTTAGTCAGAATTCTTTTTTAATCAGAATTTGATCTGGTGTGTTTTCATACCACATACCACAGATTCCCCATCTGGAAGACCCCAGCAGCAGTCTGATTTATATCTGCACCTCATTGATGCCTGAATGATGAAGACCTGAACTAAGGCTTTACTGAAAGGAATAAAAAAAATAAAAAAAAGGTTTGAAATGATGCAAGGATAAGTAAATAATAATAGATTGAGAAAAGCTCTATGCAAATAAAATTGTCACTGCTGTGTACTGCTCAGAGACTAGGTTTAGGAAGATCCATGTGCAGCTTTATGAACAAATTACACAAAACACAATCCAAAGGGGTCCATGTGGAGTCTGTCTTGTTCAGGAACATTCTGTGATGGACTTAAATGATAAAGATGTGTTTAGTTGCTTTGTCCACAAAATATAAAATCAAGAATTCTGCAATTTCATGTAAATATTCTCAGACCTAAAAGATGGTTTACACAAAAATACCTAATACGCCAAAACTCAGATGCTGAAATATTTATCAATAACAAATATATGATATAGAAAACAGAAAATAGAAGTGTTAAGTGAAGGAAAGTCATAAACATGAAACTCTGTTCAAATGTGCACAGTGGTGATATCAGTCTTGACGTCAACAGAAGGGTTTGGCAGTCTGAAGAACCAGGGCCTAAAATTAACACTTGCCAAGTGTCAAATGCGAGAAAAAAAATCGAAATTATATGGAAATGGTGTCCATCACCAGCTGGCTGAATTCATATCACTGATATGAACATATTATATATTATAACTATTACAGTGAGTTCTGCAGTGGCTCATATTTTCCTCCAGATGGCGTAGTTTAGTGCTCTTTCTTTACCACTGATACATGTTGGCCTTTGAACAAAAATCCATTTCACTTTCAGTTTGATCTTGTTTTTCTGTGTGTGAATTGCTTTTCTTAGCGCAGATACATAAAGTGTCAGCAATAAAAGCCTTTTCAGTTTACATAACTCACATTTACATTTACATAAACATACAAACAAAAGTTTCCTAGGTGGAACGTTTGTGATCTGTGAAAAACTGTTTTTGTAGATTTATTCATCCATTCTTGTCCTGTATAGAGTCTCTGGGAATGATGTAGCCTTATTTAACATATCTGACCTATTTAGGTCAGATCCTGACAGAAATCAGTTCCAGACAGAAATAGTCTGTTCACATTTCAGCTTCATCATTGTTTGTTCCAGTTCAGGTCATACTAAAGGAGAGGTTATTATGGTGACCATAAGTCTGAGTGGACATCCATGACATGTGGAGTCCCTCAAGGCTCAATCTTTGCACCGCTCTTGTTCAACCTATATATGCTGCCACTGAGCCAAATAATGAGACAGAACCAAACTGCCTATCACAGCTATGCAGATGACACCCAGATTTATCACCTATCACCTAATGACTACTGCCCCATTGACTCCCTGTGCCAATGCATTGATGAAATTAACAGCTGGATGTGCCTAAAATTCCTTCAGTTAAACAGACAAACTGAAGCCATTGCATTTGGAAACAAAGATGAAGTTCTCAAGGTGAACACATGCCTTCACTCTAGAGGTGAACAACTAAAAATCAAGTCAGGAATCTTAGTATGATTCTGGAGTCAGAGCTGAGTTTCAGTAGTCATGTAAAGACAATAACTATATCAGCATATTATCATCTCAAGAATTAGACTCAGAGAAGCTTGTTCATGTTTCATCTCCAGCAGGGTGGATTATTGTAATGGACTCCAGAAACACCATCAGACATCTGCAGGTCATACAGAACACTGAACAGAAGCAGAAAACATGATCATATCACACCAGTCCTCAGGTCCTTACACTGACTTCATTAGAGTTGATGTTAAAGTACTGTTACGTGTTTATTAATAATAGTCTCAATACATTACAGAAATGCTCTGAATATAAACAGATCAGTCAGATCATCAGGATCACATCAGTTAGAAACACCAAGAGTTCGCTCTAAACAAGTCTTTTAGTTATTACATCAGACATAGTTGAAGCAGCTTCCAGAAGAGATCAGATGAGCTCCAGCAGTGTTCACATTCAGATCCAGACTCAAAACACTTCTGTTTAACTGTGCTTTTACTGAATCAACACTGTGCTACTGTACGCCCAACTGAATGCACTTTATTTAATATAAACTCTTGTAATTCTTTTTCTTGTTATTATTTTATTTCTTATTTTTAACTGTTTTAACCCAGAAAGCAATTTTGCGTTTAAAAGACGTCTAATAGCCATCCAAACACAGCCCTGATATCTAGGTTAAAACAAGAAAAAATTTGGTCTGCCAGTGAAAATGTAATAGATGTCTAACCATAGAATGAAACCAAAAAACTGACTTGGCTTACATGATGGAATATCATACATCTCACAAGTTATTTTGGCAAAAACGACATGTAACCAAATTCAAGGTTATTTTGGCTAGAAGTGGGTTACGTATAGATGGTGAAATGACGGCTATTGCTTGCTGGGAATGCATTTTATATTAAACTTTTTTGAATACTATTTGTATTCCTGACTGTTTAATGCATTTTAAATCTTGCTGTCTGGTTGGAAGAATTGGGAGAATTGGGAAGAAAGCATTTGTGCTGTTATTCCTGCTGTTTCCAGGAAGATTTGTCTGTAAGGAACTGTTTAAACACACAGATATCTGACAATATTCTGACTGAAACTCTCTGACTCTTCCATCCAGGGGTATTCTCTGCGTTTACTGTTATTTTTATTTCAATTTTTATTTATGTATTTGTTTCCTTTTCACATAAAACACTTTGAATTACCATTATGTATGAAATGTGCTATAAATAAACTTGCCTTGCCTAAAATAAACACATGAATGTATTGTGTATTATTATTTTATTACACAGAGGACTAACAGTAGTGTCCATCTTTGTCCATTATGGCACAACTAGATTTTCTCAAACTCAAAGGCTTTTAGTTTCAGTTCAGAGACAGAAGTGAATCTGATCAGAAGATGAATGAGGATCATCATGAAGCACAAACTCACTGACACTCAAACACATCTGTATTTTTAGTGAAAAGGAAAGTGCTGAAAATGTGAACTTACTTAAATCAGCTATTTTAGCAGAAACAAAACAAGAACTGGTTTGTTTATAGGCCACAGAACTGTGTACAGAATTTATCTGGCAGTCAGCAGTTCCTACAGCCACACAGAATCATTTCCTTATTTTAGCTTCAGTTTGAGGAGTAACACATGACCATTGATAAAACTGCCAACAATGACAGAAATCACAGAAGAACACATGAGAAACTACAGCATGTTTGGTAGAAATTAATACATCTGAACATCAGTTTCCTGCTTCATGTTTAACAGTTTTACTGCAAATTGACCAACAGAAGAGACTGTTTGCCTGTAAAGAATCATGTGATGTGATGAGTTCATCTAAAGCTCAATTTGTTGTCAAAAATTCATTTTAAGAACAATTCATACTTGTATTAATCTGATTCTTTTATAGTATTATGAGTGTGATCTAAATCTAATCTTGATATTTTAATAACTATGAATATGATCAAATGTGTGTGTATCTCTTGATCCAGACAGACAGATTGTGATCCTGATGTTCATTGAGACAGTAAATGTTTCTCACCAGAGGATCAGACGTCTTTCTGCTGCTTCACATGATGGAGGATGATGTTTCTAAATGCAGAAAATCACAGATCAGTCATACAATAAATGAATTAAATTTTTCTAATTTAAAAAGATGTAAATAATCTTTGTTCAGAAGATGTTAGTGAAAATTTAATAGACAGATAATAAGATAATAAAAAGATAATAAAACTCTCTAATTAAACAGTATGTTTGGTCTGACATTCTTGTTCTTTCTGTCTGTGAACTTGATCTAAATATTATCTTTACAACATATATATGATCAGAATGCAGACAAAATTTAATTAAAATACAAAATATGTTTTTTATTTGTGAGTTGAATGTGACGTCCTTGAAATGATTCATGAAATGGCTTTAAATTTAGATGTAATAAAATGAGTTTTAATGGTACTCGACATCCTACTACATCCTATGACATCTCAAAACAGAAGAAATAAATCAGTATTTCCTGTAAATCATGTATGACTTATGAGCTGCAGAGGAACTTTACATAGTAAAGTTTTGTGATGCAATGGTTTGGCTGGAGTGAGTGTTGAAATTATATGAGTCAGCACAGGACTGTTCATGAGATTCCTCAAGTGTCTTTGACCAAAGGCACCTGCATTCTCATGCACACAAAAACACCAACCAACCTCAAAAACAAAAGCAGCTGTTTCATCACTATTATTGACATTCCTCACAGCACAGCACACATGATGATCTCACATACAGTAGACGTGTCTCTGGCCAAGCTCTTCCATAACACACGGATCTGTTCACTGGTTATTTAGCCTATCCGATGTTATTGGCCTTAATTATTTTTTTTTTAAATTTACGCAACTAAAAATGTCTCCATTTTGATGTTTTTCACCATCATGTCACACAACTTCTCAGTAGCCCTAAAATGCACAAACCCAGAGTGGTCAGAGTGGAATATGCCTGTAAATAATGTTTACATGCCTGTTTATAACTATTAAAATTGGCAAACATAATATTTTATGATTATAGTTGAGATGATTATGACCAATCAAATTAGTACAAGTCAGAGGTAGAGATTTTAAGGAAACTGAAAGGAGAAGTTTAGAATAACCGAAAGAAGAAGTTCTCACTGAAGTTTTCATATGAAATCCTCTCTGAAGTGTGTGATCTCTCAGAGCCGCACTGGAGATTCACTCTTTTCAGCTCATCACAAGGTGAATAAAACACTTTATCTTTAATTGTTTTGTGAATTGATTTTTATTAATTCATTTAGCCTGTTTAAATCCAGACATTTGTGTTTCTGTTATAATGAAACATAAACCTGTATTACACACCAGTCAACTAATTTTAAACTTTTAAACTATCTTTAAACACTCTAAACTGAACCTCTATTATTTTTCAACAGATTATACAACGGCAGAATGTACAAGAAATTAATGCACTGGAGAACATTAATGAAGCTTCACAGACTGCAGATTATTAAACACACTGTATGGACAAGAGAGAAGGAGAAAATGGTGAACAAAAGAGATAAAAATTTACAATCCAATGATCCAAAACAGAAAAAGATATCAAGTCTAGTCAGACACAACAGCATTAACAGCGGCAAACCAAACTGTGAGTATTTATGATGTTTAAGATCAAACTCTGTTATATTTCATCATCAACAGTGTTTCATTTTCTCTGTGTCTGAATGTGTGAAATCAAATCTATATAATAACTTTTCAGTCAC
Organism: Culter alburnus; assembly: GCA_028476615.1. Classification (NCBI taxonomy): domain Eukaryota; kingdom Metazoa; phylum Chordata; class Actinopteri; order Cypriniformes; family Xenocyprididae; genus Culter; species Culter alburnus. The sequence continues at coordinate 66,563 of JAOTNS010000469.1, read as the reverse complement.
TCCATATAGGAAAATCATCATTTACACTTACGGTTATGGTCATAAGTATATAATCTAGTTATTTTGTCTGGTGAACTATATGTAAACATCTGTTACTGTGTCTGCTGTGCCTATTTTACTTGTTTTGTTAAAAATATTCACATTTTGTAGATCTGCAAGGTGTATGTAAATTTATATCCTCAACTGGACAGATCATTCAAAGATTCATGAATCGATAAATGCACAGAATTATAATCAGATGTTTGTGTTTCTCATTCACAGTCTCTCGTGTAACACAGATTCATTCTGGTGTTTCAGAGTCACACAAGAGGTGAGACACTCTATCATCATATACAGAGAATAAAAAGAGTTAAAACTGATGCAGAAATCTGGTGCTATATTAATCTTGTGTGTGTGTGTGTGTGGTTCTGAGTGTGTTTTCTCTTTTAGACTGTTACAGTATATAAGATGAATCTTTATGAATGGATTTTGTATTTATGTACATGTTTTTGAATGAATCTGATCTGAATCTGTCTTTTACAGTAATTGTTGATGAAATAAGTGTTTTTACTTTATTACTGTATGATATGTAGCCACTTAAGTTATTTTCATTCTAAAAAATGTTTTATCTGTAACAAATCTGTACAACTCTAGGGCAGAAAAATAAACCTTTTCAAAACTTCAAAAAATACCTAAAAAAATTACCTAAACTTTTTCTAGTACTTTATTGATCAGTACTGTGGGTATCTGTCATGACTTCTATTACATTCCTTGGTAAATGTTATGATCTTTAATATTTCCATAATATTTCTAGGTGATTTCCTTACTAGAGCAGCAAAAGAGAAAGGTGGAACTTTTCACAGTCCCAGCACTCAAAATCCAAAGAATTTTTTTTTATTATTATTATTATTTTGCATATAATAAACTTTTTTAACAATAAGGAAGTGAAGATGAATGTAGCCTACAGTGCAAAAAGAACAGTGCATCCAGCATAAAAAGAGAAGCATGTCTTCAGGAGCAGGAAAGGTCAAAATGACAAAAAAAAAAAAGATCACTACCTGTATTAGGAAGTCTAATTAACATGGCAGAAATAAACATCAGAACTCTTATCTTACTTCTAACTAGCAAACACAGAAAAAATATATCTGCAAGCAGCAATTAAGAGACTTAACACCAAATAAGTATGAGTTATGCAAGCATGACTGGGAATATCAGACCAGCTGCAAATTAAAGACACAGTCTTTAGTCAAAATCACAATCACTTATAGTATAATTACATTGTTTATCACTTTGACCAATATGTGGCGCTGTTAAATTGGTGTTGTGTGGTCAGTGTGAGCAGACAATGATATGGTGTCAATTTGGTTAAGCTTTGCAGAATTACAGCCTCAGAATCAGCTTGAAATCATGCCATCAGATTTGTTGAGTACGGTTAGGTCAATAAAAAAGCTTTGGTAACTCTTTACTTGAAGGGGTGTGCATAAGACTGACATGACACCTTCATAATCATGACATGACACATGTCATGAATATGAAGGAGGGTTTATGAATGTTTATGACAACTGTCATTTAAGTGTCATTCGCTCAATTATGTCATTTTTAATGCAAGATGACATGTTTTGAGATGTCCGAGTTATGACAACTTGACATAAACCAACACATCATAACTTGTCAGTGTCTTTGTCATGACAACTTGACATTATTTAGCTTTATGGGTTAACATTACATTAAACTGTCATGTCGTTGGTTTTGACATTGGCTGTCATGAGGCCATTATAATAGTGTCATGAATATGTATCTTGAGCTCAAGTACAGTGGTACAAATGAACTTGTCATTAAAATGTCATTAAGTGACAAAACTCTGACAATAATTTTATAACAGTGTCATGACTATTTTTTTTCATTTCATTTTTTTTTTTTTTTGTTTGTTGTTTTTGTTTTTTTAAGTTTCCTCCAACAGAAGGTCGATAATAGACAATTTCAAATTTAAGACGACACTGTTATAATGGTACACTTTATTTTAGGGTCTTTTAACTAGTTGCTTATTATATTAGCATTCATATGGCTAAAATATTGGCTATTTATTAATACTTATAAAGCACATATTAATGCCTTATTCTGCATGATCTTATTCTACATTCACTGTTAGACATTTCAAGGGGTTTTTACAGTAACTTACTGGCAACACTGTTGCCAGTAAGTTACTGTAATTAAGATTTACAGTACTATAACCGTATTTTCAGTTTTACAGTAACTACATGATACTGTAATTATGTAATGCGGTGCAATTACTGTAAAAACCCAGGTATCAGTACACTACTGTAATTATTTGTCCTAAATATAGATTTCATAATTTTCATATAGAATTATAGAATTAATTTAATTAAGTACTACTGGGATACAATTCACACAAAATTATTCCAAAATATTATTTTATTTTTTATTTAAAACATTGCATATATATCACAAAATAAACAGTCTGCCAATGCTGGAAAGGATGTGTTAAAAATGAAAATGGGAGAGTTTAGGGACAACATTTTTATGTTAATTTTAACTCATTAAGCTGTTATTGTTTGTAACAAAATAAATGTGTCAAAAAGGTTAGCACAAAGATGTGTAAACGTGTTAAATTAACACATTAACACACATAAATTAACACATTATGTGTTGTCCTTCACTACATGCATTATGTTAAAAAACATAAAATGATGTAAAGTCAATGGTTGTTTAGCTTATTGTCAAAATATTATAATTAAATATCAAAAATTACATTAATGAAACTGCAAAATATAAATACATTTTTAAGCAGTCAAAAATGAAATGTCCAACACAGGACAAAACAGTTCTTTTCTCAATCTCATTAGGTAACATGACACATAACCCCACTTTCAAAATCATTTCACTATTTCCAAAATTTGATTAATGTACACTGGTGGCCAAAAGTATTTAAGTGTCTTAATGTTTTTGAAAGAAGACTGTTCAAGAAACATTTCTTCTTATTATGAATGTTCTCCTCTAAATTGAAAAAAAAAGACAACACACTGTTTTTGTCCACCTTTGGAAATAAATGAACTTCTCCAAAGATTGGTTCCAGTTCAGAACTTGACTGACAACATCAGAATGTTTCCTGGTCTGTCCACGAAAACAAATGTACTCAGTCCTTCAAAGGAGATCCAGGCTCTAACACTATATAAAAACATGAGTGAGAGAGAGAAAGGAGAGAATTCCATATTAGTGTCAAATTATTTTTTACCTCTGTTTTTAAATCTTTTTTTTACTATAACTTAAAGGGTTAGTTCACCCAAAAATGAAAATTCTGTCATTTATTACTTACCCTCATGCCGTTCCACACGTGTAAGACCTTCGTTCATCTTTGGAACGCAAATTAAGATATTTTAGTTGAAATCCGATGGCTCAGTGAGGCCTGCATAGGGAGCAATGACATTTCCTCTCTCAAGATCCATTAATGTACTAAAAACATATTTAAATCAGTTCATGTGAGTACAGTGGCTCAATATTAATATTATAAAGTGACGAAAATATTTTTGGTGTGCCAAAAAAAACAAAATAATGACTTATTTAGTGATGGCCGATTTCAAAACACTGCTTCAGGAAGCTTCGGAGCGTTATGAATCTTCTGTGTCGAATCAGCGGTTCAGAGCGCCAAAGTCACGTGATTTCAGCCGGTTGAAATCGGCCATCACTATATAAGCCGTTATTTTTTTTTTTTTTGACACACCAAAAATATTCTTGTTGTTTTATAATATTAATATTGAACCACTGTACTCACATGGACTGATTTAAATATGTTTTTAGTACATTAATGGATCTTGAGAGAGGAAATGTCATTGCTCCTTATGAAGGCCTCACGGAGCCATCGGATTTCAACTAAAATATCTTAATTTGTGTTCTGAAGATGAACGAAGGTCTTACGGGTGTGTAACGACATGAGGATGAGTAATTAATGACATTATTTTCATTTTTGGGTGAACTAACCCTTTAAGAATATTTATATATATATTTAAGTAACATCTTTTTGTCAATAGCATATTCAAAAATTTCAGCTGAACTGTAAATTAAATTATGCCAGATTAAATTAATACTTACCTAAATTCTGTCCAAAAATGCTGAGATCCATAGAGAGAAAGATTGTAATCGACGATTTAGCCAATTTCAGCCTGTCTGGAGGGAAGGGGAAGCTGTGTGAGATAAATACACAGTAAGACGCATGCAAGAAATCATTATGTGATGATTTTTCTCCTCCCTACAGTAGTTAACCCACCTGTGCGCTGATATTAGGACCTTCCTGGTCAGTTGGGACTGCAATGGTAGAGTCTTCGGCCTAATAAAAGATCAAAATAATTCAAAAGTATAAACTAAAGTTGTTTAGAATGCTAAATTTGGTATGAATGATTTAGTGAGAGTTGTAATGCAGTGCTTACCTGGATAAATGTAATCTGGCGAGACTGAACATAGAAAATGGTCCATCTTCTGATTGGTTCATTTGCTATGTAATAAATAAAATGTTTGAAATGATGCAAAGTCACTTATTTGATAAAAAAGTTAGCAAATTTATAATGCTACCTAGTCTGCACCAGTGAATCCACTGCTTGCTTCACATATTGCTAATTCAACAATGCTAGTGACTGATGCATTAGCTGTGCTTCAGCTATACTACGGACAATGACAATGAACTTTATGGCCCGCAAAATGTCACTGTGGCGCGCTTTTAAACCAGTATTACAATAAAATAGGCAGAAAACATTGCTTTTGTTAAGTAATTTAAGTAACAATATGATTTCAAGTTCAGCTTACCTCAGAAATCTTGCTAGCAGTCACCGGCGCTTTGTTGCAGTTGAGACCTTTAAAACACGCATACATAAATTGTAGTAAATATTAAATTCCATAATCTAACAAAATCTTTTGTCAAATGAAACGTTAACGCAGTTTACCGTGGTAAAGATTTTTTTTTTACCTTGTTTGCTGGTCTCTCTCTCTCGGGGATAAGTCTTCACGGGGTGCATCAGTACACCGGCCGCAGACTGTGGCGCTGCCGCGTTGGTTCCGTCTCTACCCCGGACGCGAACGACGCGAATCAAAAAAAGACAGAACCCATTACAATCACTGTTGTTTGTACTGAATGCTCCGGTGCGACACGACAAATCCCAGACAGTATAACGTTACTGATGCCCCGTTATATGTACGGTACTCCGAGTCCGAGTCCAAGCACTCGCGCTATTTCTGACACAAGGGACAAACAGGTTTGCATTTTGTGAAGGTCCGGTAGCTTCAATGTGTCCAATAAAGACAGCCACGGGCTGTTATCGTTGTAGACACGCGGTGTAAGGCAAATAATGTCAAACCAAATGTACAAAAAGAGGAAAATAAAAAAAATGGAGCCAGAGGATCCGTTACAGCAAATACAGTAGTATACTGCAAATTTAAAAAAATACAGTAAATCGCTGTATGTAGTGTGTAACGTCACAGAAAATACCCATGATGCAAAGGGAATCACAGTTATTTACTGTAAAGAGAATTAGCAGTATAATACTGGGTGATATATGGTAAATAACTGTAGAAATTACAGAAATGTCTAACAGTGTTCTTAATCCTACCCAATACCTAAACCTAACAATTAACTATAATAAGCAGTAAATTAAGAGTTTATTGAGGGAAAAGTCATAGTTAATCATTTATATATGTGTTCCCTATACTGAAATGTTACCAAAATAATGTAATGTAATGTTAACCCATAAAGCTAAGTAGTTTTTTTAAGTTTGATAATTAATCTGCTATGTCATGTTTATGACAGGTTATGATGTTTTGCTAATGTCAAGTTGTCATGACAAAGACACTGACAGGTTATGATGTGTTTATGTCAAGTTGTCGTAACAAAGACATCTCAAACAATGTCATCTTTGCATTAAAAATGACATAATTGAGCGAATGACACTTAATGACAGTTGTCATAAACATGCATAAAACCTCCTTCATATTCATGACACGTGTCATGTCATGATTATGAAGGTGTCATGTCAGTCTTATGCACACCCCTTCAAGTAAAGTGTTACCTAAGCTTTAAATAACTGTTTACCAGCATGGTATAAAGATGATCTGAGCCAATTTTAGTGAAAATCGGAACAAAGGTCTAGGAAGAGTTTAAAAAAAAAAAAAAAAAAAAAAGTATGTTTTTAAAGAAATTCAAAATTTGTATGATTGTTCTCGGTATGATCAAGGAACAGGAATGGTTTCATTAAAATAGGTAAAATTGATCAAAAGCTATTAGAATTTTTTGAAATGCATTAAAAGTTGACCAGAAGGTGGCACTGTTGTACTGTCAGGGTATGGTCCTGATGACACATACTGAGTTTTGTAATGATATGCTAATGTTTTCATAAAACAGCATTTTATGACAAAATTTTAAATGGCTGACACCCAAAATGGCCAACATGGAAAGACAAGGCATCATTCAACTTGCATTCAAAGAAAAAAGACCAATTTTATGGACAAACTGTTCAGAAATTATAAGCAAAATTACCATTTTTCATATCTTCTGACCAGTAGATGACTCTGTTCACTGAGTCAATCACTCCTCTCTTAATACTCTGTCTCCACTGCTAAAATGACAAATTACCACCACAAAATGAACAATTCTTCTGACTCTCACATGATTTTCTAAACCTCTTCCTCTCTGTTTTTGTCTCCTTCACAGACTGCAATGCTAGAACTGCCCGGCCTGCAGATTTGCCTTATACAACAGGAGGATCAGGAGGTTCATGCTACACAACTCCTTGTCCAAGCTCTTGTTCTATCCAGACTGGACTATTGTAAAGCTCTCTTGTCTTCCAGCATGAACTGTCAGAGCTCTGCAGCTGATCCAGAATTCTGCAGCAAATGTGGTCTTTAATGAGCAGAAGAGAGCATACGTCACACTTCTCTTCATAAACTTGCACTGATTGCTGTTCGCTTCAAATTCAAGGCACTGTTGTTTGCCTACAGAACAACCACTGGCTCTGCACGGATTGATTGGGACACTTTTTGTCATTAGATGACTGGGAAAAAGTGTCAATCAACCTGAATTCACCCCTACCTTAACTCACTACTTCAGACTTATACGCCCTCCAGAAGCTTGCATTCTGCAAGTGAACATTGTCTTGTGGTGCCATCCCAAAGAGACACAAAATCACTTTCACAGACCTTTTCCTTGTATATTCCCAGAATACTTGGAATGTATGGCATGTGTCGCATCGGACCGTTCTGTGATACTTTTGCATCTTTTTTAAAGCTCGATACTGATCTCTGTTCACTGTCATTATGTGGACTAGAGCAGGACACTTTTAAAAACTCTTAAAAAAACTTTTAAAAAAGAAGGGCATACTGCATTAGAACAACCCCAGGATGACTTCATTTTCTTTTTAGTGTGAACTATCCCTTTAAGAATATTTGGCCTGTACTTGCTTAACCTTTAATTGAAATATACTTGTAATTAAGTGTAAGTATAATTAAGTGTAATTAAGTGTTCTAAGTATACTTGGCTTGTAGCTGTGTTAACACATTTCAATCATGACAACTCTTGGAAGATTGTTAGCATGGTAATGGATAAGACAATGTTAATGTATTCTTGATGGAACGTGAATGAACTATGTATTTTAAAACGTTTACATACAGTGTTATAAAATGGCATTGTTTGAAAATATTGATTTAAACAGAAATGTTGCTAATTCTGAGCATGTGAATGTTTGTGTAGTCCACAGGTAGTGTACATAGGAATCTACTAACACTTTCCCCACCATTGAGGGAATTTTCTGACATTTATGACACAATGCTTCCCCGCTTATGACAGATTTTTCCGTTAATCCATGTTTTCACTGTTATACTGTAGGAGGCGCTGTTACACATCTTCTGAAAGAGCACAGAATCTCCAGATCAAAACACAGGTGAAGAAGAAGCAGAAACTGTGATAGAAGCGTTGCTGATGCTCATATAAAATAACATGATCATTACACATTAAACAGCATATAAATCAAAACTGCCTAATCTTACTGAATGAAATATCAAACCCATGAAGAGGAAACGACTGTGAAGCTTTGGCGTTGTTTATAGATCGACTTTGACGAAAATGCAATGAAACTTACCCATACTCAAGTGTTGATAAAAAAGAAATGAATGAGGCTCGAATAAAATGGTTTGTTGTTTAAAATCACAGGCTCTGTTCTTTCTTTTGATATATTGTATGTTCAGATATTCCTACAATAAAATATTGTGGCACTGGCTGGTATCTAAAAACAAACAAATAAAAAACTAGCAGGGAAAGAGTTAATCTGATGATTTTATCTGCAAAAGGCTTAAGTACTAGACAAAATAGTTTTGGTCAAATAAAAAGTTCATTCTTACATTGATCATAAGACTTTATAGTTTGACTTGAGTGACTTGCAAGCTTTGTGTAACTGCTCACATGATTCCTCGAGTATGACCGGAGCGCCCGCAGGAGTGTCTGCACTGCACAAAAAACAAAAAACAACAACAAAACAAGCACATGTGGAAAAAAGTAGGCCTATTTAATAGGGTACACAGAACTACAAGCCAAGTAGAATACTTAATTATACTTTTAATTATTTATAGATCCAAAGATTGAGTACAAGTTCAATTCAGCTCACATTTATTTGTACAGTGCTTTTCACAATACATATAGTTTTAAAGCAGCTTTACAGAAAACATTACATTAAAATACAATATCTACACAATACAAAAGTACAGGCCAAATATACTTCAACTTTTCTTCACCCTTACTTCCCTCCCCACACCCTTCCTTCACACACACACCCACCCACCCACACACACACACACACCCTTCTTTCCCTCCCAGGCTCAAGTCACTCAAAGTTCTTTAAGGATGGCTATATACTAATGCATCTTGTGAATCTATTTTTTTTCACTTTCATATTTTGTATAATTTTAAAGGTCTCAGTGCGAATGGTAAAATGGTCTCAATTTTACAGCGGTCACTTGTGTTATGAAAAACATTCAAAACTCAGGAGAATGCTGTGCTGTGGGTGACGAGTTTGTGTCGTGAGAACACAATCAGCCGATGCGATTCTCTGTGCAATATCAGGTCCCTAATGAACGAATAATTGAAAATATAAGATAATCAGAATAATCAAATATCTAAATGACCAATGATTAATTCCTTATACGATCTGAGAGTAATAATAATTTGAAATTGGAGTCCGATTAAACGAGCAGCTAAAGTAAAATTGAAACTAATTTTCTAAAAATTGAGTGAACTTCACAGGGGCGCTGAAAAGACATGCATGCATTATACTTTCACTCATTCCGTTTATTGGGCCGATGGGTGGTTCCTTACAGTTGCAACCCAACCCAACTATGTTATGAAAATGCTGAGGTGTGTCTTTGAGCATAAAAAACATAAAATAGATTATTGACAAAACATTATTGACCTGTTAACAATGCTTTGTTTAGGTGAACCTAAATATAATCTGCAGTCTGAATTTCACAATGGCAAAAAGCTGCTGCACATTGATGTGACTCCATATATTTTGACTCTATAAATAAGGATTTAACCTATATAGGGCAAGACTAGAAACAGCCTTAATTAAATGTTCTCTTATCCAACCTGTTAAATTGCTACTTAGGGTAATGAAATTAACATTTGGCTCGTAAAATGGTGGATGAAGAGGAGATGGAGGAAGAATATTAAAATCCAACAGGAAAAACAATAACTGTTGCTTTTGTGTTTGTAGGAACTAAAGATCTCCAAATAAATTGTGAATAATTTTACCAGCTGTGGTGGTGGTGGTTACGGCAGATATCCCATTCTACCCTTCCATCTGCCATCCTTCCATTCCATATAGTGGTGATGGGAATGATGGGAATATCACATTGGAAATCCTAATGGAAATTCAAAGTATTAGGTTACTTCCAGAGGTCACAGCAAGATGTAATCAAGTAAACATCATTTATCAGATTAGCCTCATTTACACCGACTTCTACACCACTGAGACCGGGGCTAGACCCTGTAGTGGGGCATGTTATCACACTATAAGCCTCCGGTTCAATTGAAATAATATCTAAAAAAATATCTTTTTAAACATATTTGTATTTAATATGTTTTATGGGCTATTAAAATAAAACAATCATTTCTTTACCCTACAGATATCACAAATGTATAATACTAGATTTTTAATTTTGCAAACAAAAATCACTCAAAAAAAACTCTCTAAATTATTTTGTAATCTCTGATATGTTGTTGACTGCAACTTGAACCGTTTCCACCCACTGCTGCTTCCTTCCACTCCCCACCAGAGGTCTCCGTTTCAACATTAAGACTTTTTCATTTCACACATGCAGTCACTTCACTCTGGACTACATTTCCCACAATCCCTCAGCTAGGCACTGATCACATTCACACCTGTTTCCCATCAGATTCCCTTTATAAGCTGCACTCCTTCACACACACTTTGCGGAGTATTGTTTAACCTTGTTTTTGACCTTGTCTCCGTGTTCCTTGCCTGTGTTTTTGACCCTCTAGTGATAGTGAGATGAAGCATTGAAGCTTTTCATCCAAGTGGTTCACAAAAGGGTTCATTTCGCGAGGCTTCATTTGCTCACAATATCCCCTGGTGGTCAAAGAGTGTAAAACAAGCAGATACAATTATATATGACCTGATGTGATCTGTGATACACTTTATTTTGCGCCAGTTAAGGCTTGTGTAGGAAAAAATCAATTTCCTAGACTAATCTATTTATATGAATATAATGTGTATTTTCTGGTGGTAGCTATATAATGATTGTGTAACATAACTGTAAATGTGTTTAAATAAATTATTTGGTCATAATAGGCAGGAGGGATGATATTATTATTCTAAAACCCACACATTCTGAGGGGATCCCATGGGTCGCTTATATGTGTCAAAATGTCGCGTCAAGATTCGAATCGCATCCTGAACCAGTCAGGAGGAAGCGAGGCTTCGAACGTCATCAATGACGTAATTGTTCTAAAGCAATACAAGCACTGTTTTGGAAATAAAGCTTGCTGATGGATCCGCACGCCTCTCAACGCAGTCCCTACATAACAGAAACCAGGCACTAGTCCTAAAGCATAATGACAAACATTACTTAACTATAAACTGTAGCTGACAAAACTGTACTGTGAAAGACTTCATAAATCAGAGTAGTGGACGGAGAAGAGCTTTGCTTTGAAAAAAGCAGTTCACGATGACACTGCAGTTATGAGAGTCACATCCCATGGTTTCAGGTGCTATGGTCAGGTGTGTAAACAAGAAAGTCAGACATGTGAGATTGTAAACATTGAGAATAAGGTCAGGGCTGCATTTCCCGGTAACGTTGTCTCGCAGCGATAACGTTCTGCGAAGACTCTAAAAGTAGACCTTAACTGAAGACCGTTAGGCGTGTTCCCCGAAATATCCCTTAGGAGGTTGCTTAAGGTATATCTTCTTAAGTGCAACGTTACCAGGTGCTGTCCATGGCGGCGGTGCTGAATTGGCTGATATCGATGGCTCGAGAATAAGAGGGGCTGCTTCACTGCGTTATGTGAGAAATCAGTGTTCTAAAAAGAAGCACTTCAGAAGTAGAAATTGCAAACTAAATCTATATTGTAATTTGTAATTATCTATATTCTGGGGGCGCGGAGCCCTCATCAGCCTGACTTTAAGGCGACCGTTACTTTAGAACAAAGTTTTAATTCCTTGGAGACGCGTCATGCAGCTGACAGACATGTATCGCGTTTATATCGTTTTTTATTTTTTAATTCAAAATATTCACAAAATTGTTATCTATATCATGAATTTTATGATATATTCTGATTGTAAAATATGTGTGTTTTGTCACGGGATGAGTTTTCAGTGAGATTGTAAACATTGAGAAAATGATCTGTATTTTCTTTGAAGTTCCATTTAAATCTGGCAATGGTGCTTTGATACATACTTCTGTTTCAGTTAATGACTTCTTCAAATCTATGCAGCTGATCTGAACAACATGGGATGAATAAAAATGCCAAAATGACATAACTGCTTCAAACACGCCACTATTTTTCCGGTCCCCAAAAAACCCAAAATCACTGGACTTTTGACTACAGACCTGTCGCTCTCACATCTGTGCTCATGAAGTCATTTGAGAGACTGTGTTGGCCTGCCTGAAGGACATCACTGGACCCCTGCTTGAGCAAACTTTAACAGGTCTGTGGATGGGACTGCATTATGTTCTGAAACACCAGACAGATTCCTTATGTGTGCTTGGCTATAAAGCTCTTTCTGATTCTGATCATACAGTGGACATCTCTACAGGTCATCATCAGCAGATCAACAGCTGAAAGAAGATCACAGTGTGATAAAAATGAACAGTATGACTTTCTGTAAAGCTGCTTTCAAATGATGTGTATTGTGAAAGGCGTTACACAAATAATATTATGACATAATGAGAGACTTTAAAAGAGTTCCTGTTAATTACTGAGTAACTTAAGTGAAAACTATACTACAACCCCAATTCCAGAAAAGTTGGGACAGAGGCATGCTTACCACTGTCACATCAACTTTTCTTTTAATTACACTTTTTAAATGTTTGTGAATTAAGAATACTAATTGTTGCAGTTTTGCATGTGGATTTTTTTTTCGCCTGATACAAGACATCTGCTCAACTCTGATTCTTCTTTTCATGGCGTGCCATACATTTGAAGAGACAGATCTGGATTTTTCCCTACACACCTGACTTAAGTTTACCAGGGTTGTCTACTGATCAATGCTTAAATAATTTATACTCGTCTCCTAATGGACGTCTGCTGAGTCAGTCAATGTCTTGACCTTTTGAACACTATCACTCAGGAATAAGATCTCTAGTGTTCCTAACTTGCTGCACAGCAATAATCAGACAGACAGACTCCAGACTATGCCTTATAATATGCTTTAATCACATCTGCAGGGCCTCGTATCGATCACAGAGAATCACACCAGCTAAAAGAATACAAGAGTTTATATCAGATAGGAGCATAGCAAAGCATACAATATGATTCTTCATATGTCAAACCCTTCTGTTACTAAAGCAATTCTGCCCAAATCATGCGTTTATTAGTTTGTTGGTTACTCAATATTATGGGGCCATTATATTTAGATAGTTGTCTAGCTGTTCCTATATTTATTTCCCTTTTTGTTATATTCAGATATGATTCAGACACACACTGGCTGTGGCACAAGTTTTGAGGACATTTTTAGGTTTCAAAATCATATAAATGTTAATCCTGCAAGGAAAAGAAATTATGAATAATTTAAAAATTCCATCACAGGAGTGTCCAGATTCCACTCTGATGAAGCACATGCAGAATGAGGCCTGGAATTGTCTTGCTTCCCAGGAAAGATGTCATTTTGATGGCAGTCTCTGTACAATCCCAATATATGCCTCCACATCTTACTCAAGTCACTCATGCCGTTCACACTGATGCATCTCCATACCATGACAGATGTTTGCTTTTGCTCCTGTCGTTGATGAAAATCTGGATGCTTCCTTTCGTCTTTGAGAAATCCATGTCCATTTTCACCCAAAACAAGCGTATAGGTGGTCTCATCTGACCACAGCACACATTTCCACTATCTTCTGGACGATCAGAGATGAGCTCGGGCCCAGAGAACTCAGCAGCATCTCTGCATACAACTGATGTATAGATTTGTATAGCAAAGATTCACATTTCATTTCTTGATGCAGCATCAGACTGTTTTCAAAAGTTCCCCAGAGTCCATGTGACTATATTTAGCACAGCAACATGATGGTTTCTCATGCAGTGCCATTTGAGGGGTCAAAGGTCATGCACATTCAACAAAGGTCTTCTGCCTCTCCCTACACGGACTGAGATTTCTTTGGATTTCCTGAATCTTGTCACAATATTATGTGGTAGATGGTGAAAGACATAAATTCTTTGCAATCTTGCATTGAAAAATGTGATTTTTGAATTGTTTGACAGTATCTCTTATGATATTTGCCACAAAGTGATGAGCCGTGACCATCTTTGCTTGCAAAGACTGAGATGCTCCTTTAACACTCAATCACGATACCCTCATCTATTACAAATTTTAAAGGGATCCCCTGGTATAAAGACTTGTGGCTTAATATAACATAAATGATTTTGTTTAGGTGCACAGTGCGTTCTATGTCATGACGTCAAATGGTTGCTCTCGGTGATCTACTAACACTACCCCGTTGCTATTTTTACAGCAACACAACTCAGAATATAATATATGATGCTACATTGTGCAGCTTTTGGTTGTAATTTTCAGTCGATGAGCCACAGGAGAAGAGATATAAGTCTTTACTGCTTTACTAGCGATAAGAGGAGAAAAGAATGGGAAGTTGTGAAGATTGTGCAGGAATAAAACTTCCTTAATGCATCTTTGTTCTTTTTACTTTTGCCCTGATGACTTTGAGGCTATAACACATCTCGATTGAGACAGACTGCCTCAAAGCACGTGTGTGTCCCGTGATGCACGAGATATCTGTGATCGCAACAGTAGCATCTTTTCAGCATGTTTAAGTGTGTGCATGCATTCAGGTGATCAGATGATTTTAACACATCAATAATATAACAGTAGTTCGAATAGCCACAGAGACATTGCACAGCTTCAATGTTTCCATTGATGTGTGCAAATGTTATGATTATGAGAGCGTTTTGGATCTGTCAATCATGTAATATCTTCTGCTCTTGTTTTATTTTTACTTGTTGACATGTTTTATGCAGCTCATGGTATTTTTACATAATTACATGTATTTTTTTTCTAAAATCTCATGTTATTAATAAAGATGAAGTACACAGGCTATTTAAGAGGCTACTCGATGACAAATACTACAATAAACACTTTTCTCCTCAAACATGTTTTTATATATAGTGTTTCTTGAGTAGCCTAAGGAAAACGCTGTACTTATTCAGACAAACAGTTCTTTATTTACTGTAATATTGTAAACAAGCAGAGATCTTTCTCCAAACAGTGTGAGGTACTTCATTCTCAAAGTTCGTTTTCAGTTTAAGAGCCAATAGGGGTTACGAGGTTTAGTCACAAGCTTTTTAATACTTTTCATTGGTTAAATATTTCAAAACCCACAGAGACGTAAAGGGTGACCAAAAGTAATGACTTATGAAAAAAAAAAAAAAAAAAAAAAATGACGAAATTTGGAGGTTTCTGAATTACAGCGACAATATGAAGTAATGTTTAGAATCTTTTAACTATAACTATACACTATAAATGTTTGTACTTACCGTTGCATGTCCTTCTGCAGTATTAGAAGATGATATAAGATGATGAGGCTTCTAGTTAAAGGTGCCCTAGAACGTTCTTTCACAAGATGTAATATAAGTCTAAGGTGTCCCCTGAATGTGTCTGTGAAGTTTCAGCTCAAATACCCCATAGATTTTTTATTATACAATGTTTTAACTGCCTATTTTGGGGCATCATTAAAATGCACCAATTCTGTGCGTGTCCCCTTTAAATCTCGCGCTCCCCGCCCCCAAGCTCGCAACTCTATAATACATCGCATAAACAAAGTTCACACAGCTAATATAACCTTCATGTAAGTAAAGTATTTATTTGGATGTTTACATTTGATTCTGAATGAGTTTGATAGTGCTCCGTGGCTAAAGCTAACATTACACACTGCTGGAGAGATTTATAAAGAATGAAGTTGTGTTTATGAATTATACAGACTGCAAGTGTTTAAAAATGAAAATAGTGACGGCTCGTCTCCGTGAATACAGTAAGAACAATGGTAACTTTAACCACATTTAACAGTACATTAGCAACATGCTAACGAAACATTTAGAAAGACAATTTACAAATATCACTAAAAATATTATGGATCATGTCAGTTATTATTGCTCCATCTGCCATTTTTCGCTATTGTTCTTGCTTGCTTACCTAGTCTGATGATTCAGCTGTGCACAGATCAGACGTTAATACTGCTGCCTGTGTAATGCCTTGAACATGGGCTGGCATATGCAAATATTGGGGGCGTACATATTAATGATCCCGACTGTTACGTAACAGTCAGTGTTATTATCAGGTCTTTTAAACAAATGAGATTTATATAAGAAGGAGGAAACAATGGAGTTTGAAACTCACTGTATGTCATTTCCATGTACTGAACTCTGTTTATTCAACTATTTAGGTAAGTTAATTATTTAGGTAAATTAAATTTTTAAATTCTATGGCACCTTTAAACACTGGGATAATCTCATATAATCAATTGTCTATGTGTGCTATGGGAATTTCTCGGTTTCACTTTATTCACATTTATATCCAAATTAGGCTTTTAAAGGATTAACTGATTAATATTTGCTTTACAATTTACAAATGAAACTCCACATTCCACAAACGTGCAAATCTACAACCATTACATCCTGGGCGAGACTAACAGAAACTGACGAATCAAACTTTTCATTTTGACAAGCGTGTGAAATGCATCTATATTGATTATTGAATATATATATATATATATATATTGACCATGAAAACTGCATTCAATCATTCTTTTAACCAATAAATAAAGTTATAGTGTAATAAGATGTTTTTTTATCATTAATATCAAGTATTAAATTTTTCATACATCTTTTTGGAAATGACCAACTATTTATTGGGTGGGCCACAATTCAAAGTCGCCGTAGCTTCGCCACTGATGAAGACTCCCCTCAAACTCTGATAGTATTGTCTCAGTCTGTTTATTGTTGTAGAGTGAGAATCCATTTGGGGTATCAGAAGTTAACTGTGTAAGACTTGATTTTCCTGCTAGACAAAAACTGAGATCAAGTGACCTGCAATAAAGCAATAAAACTCATCTGGAAATAAGATCTCAAAGAAATAGGATAGGACAACACCTTGCCCTCACACGTCTATACAGGATGCATTAGTAAACTCTGCACCCTCTGACTAAGAATCATAAACTGGCCAATTTATGTCCATGAGAAAGCAGTTGGCCAATGCGAATTCTCTGAGTGATGATGGGTCTGTAATGAACGAATAATTTAAAATATGGGATACCCAGAATAATCAAATATCTAAAATAATATGTAACAAATGATTAATTTGTTAATGGAAACACAACCTAAGATTAATAATCATTTGAAATTGGAGTCAGATTAAATGAGTGAAATTAAGTGAACTTCACAGAGACGCTGAAAAGACATACATGCGTTAACCTTCGCCCAGGCCGTCGGATTCCGTTTTTGGGCCGAGGTTCCCTACAACTGTCTGAAGAAAATAGATTTTTATAAAGATATCCTGACGGACTTTACAAAGTGGGAGTGCATTAGGCATGGCTGTCTTCTGAGGGTGAGGAACCTGCTGTGGTGCACTTAACGTAAGGTTACACCCACCCCACCCAGGAAGGCTTGGTTGATATCTGAACTGCAGGCCTAGCTAGGAGGTATGGTAGTGGTCAGATTACATCTTGAGGTAATATAATCTGAGAAGAAAATATTATACGCCTACCTGACACCTTCTGAATCTATAATATTAAACCTTATACATGAATAAAGGAAGTGGCTCATGACCAAGATAGTCTTACATGGGGTAATGCGGAAGTGAGACATTATGAAATGTCATGCCAAATATTGGCTCATTTTGGATTTCATGAGAGCTACACATTCGATTCCTGGCTGCATGTCAGTATCCATGGATTAGGTTTCTTCTTAGGTTTCCAGTCATGCAGCAGGGTCTTTTGCCACTCAGTCCAGCTGAGGGAGCGCATTCAGGCGGGAAAGTGACGTCAGTGCATAGAGACAGAGTGCATTGAGGCCACGCCCATGCCGGGGGGTGGGGGGGGTGGGGGGGGGTTGGACAATCCAGCCATCTCCATTGACTTTGTATTGCGTGAGGCTGCCTCCTTGTCATTTCTGACATATAACAAAAAACAGAACAATGGCTATGTGTCAAGGTGTACAACACAAACAAGCTAAAAAACCCAGAATTAAGTTTTTATAAGCTAATGAACCGTAAAAGCCAACCTTTAAGGAGACAAAAGTGGATACAGGCAATAAGATGTGAAGCATCAGCAGGAAGAATGGGTACATTTTGGGATCCTGACACTCAGTATGCCTCAGTAAGCCTGTGTGTGCAGTAAACATTTAGTCACTGATGAGTCAAATATCCAAATGTCAGTTTTATATATTATATTTCCTGTCGCTGATCACATTACCCTCCTCTGGGTGTAGTTCTCATAGTAATATGACTATCTCTGTCTCAATTGCCTGTATCCACTTTTGTGTCCTTAAATGCTCGTTTTTTGGGTTGACAGCTTATAAAAACGCGATACACGCAAAACAAAGTCATTGGAGACGGTTGGATTGTTTTCCCTCCGGTGGGCGTGGCAACTTCCCCCAGTTTCTCTTGAAGCCAATACAGAAGTGAATTCATCAACAGGCCGCTAGGGACAGGCTCCAAAAGAGAGCAGAATCTCATTGAGTCACATGTTAGAACAGCCAACTTTACAGCAGAAAATCAATGAAACATGTTTACAGCCTGGTACAAATTGTGGTATATTAAGCCTTAAAGTTCTGCATAATTAAGGGTGTGGTCACTAAAACTTTTGGACATTCAGAGCATCAATATTATTCCAGAAAGACCAAGTAAAAAGGACATTCCCAAAACAAATGATCAACAGTTTCAGAAGAAGCTTAACAAAAAGAGCAGGATGTATTAATGTCACTTCTAAATTTCTGTAAAAAGTACTTAACTGGATAAAATCTTTGAATAATTTCATAGGATATTTCTTTAACTTTATTTATTAGGAAGAATTTCTGAGGGAGTGACCAAACATAACCACTTAATTGTCAAACATATTGTTCAGCCCTAAAACATATATAGTTTTATAGTATAGTTTTTGTCAGTGTTGTTTATTTAAAAATACCCAATTATGCAGAATATAAGATGGGAAATATTTAATTGATGAGTTGTTAACACTGTTTTTTCATTCCTCCCAGAGAACTAAGAACTACTATACACAGGCTCATAATTAACATGAATGATGCATAATTAATTCTAAAGTAAAGGTCATGGTAACCCACTAGTTATGACTCAAGTATTACCAAAAAACCTTCAGAAGGAATTACTAATTATTTGGATCAGTATTATAAAGTGAGAAACATGATAACTCTCTAGTAACTACTGAAGTCATTGTAAACTTTTGAGGTTTTCAGACAGTTTTGTACAGTAATTCCTTCTGATGTATTTGGTAACACTTGAGTAATTACTAGTGGGTTACTATGATCTTCACTTTAGAATACTGATCCAAATAAGTAGTAGTTACTTTAGAGTTATATAGTAACTCTCGTGTTATTAATATCCAATACTTTACAAAAACCTCAAAAGTTTAGATCTAGATCTAGATTAGACCACTGGAAATGCAGCCATGTTAACTTTGAATTTCATACTCTATACCATCTGATCCCTGGAGATTCACACATCCTCAAGACAAAGTTTTTTTTGTACTTTTCACATGTGCATCACACAATCTAAAGGATTGATTTTTTTTTCCTTCTGGATAATAATTTGTTAAACTGTGTTAACTCATTTACATATACTGTTGGAGAGTTTTGTGTCCCTAAAGTCGAGTTCAGACTGCACGATTTTAGCCCCGATTTTGGCTCGCCGACAGGTTTTGAGAAATCGCCGACAAATGCCCAAAATCACAGGCAAATCGGAGCTCGTTCACGCGAGTGACAATCACGCAGTGTGAATGAGCAAAGACGATTCTGAGAGAATCGCCGACGAGTCGCCGACACCCGTGAGATATTCGGCATGCTAAATATCTGGACCTGTCGGCGATTCAAAATCCTGCTGTGTGAAAAGTGTTCTGACTGAAAACTACATCGGCGATGACCGACAGCCAATGAGGGAACAAGATACAGAGCAGCGGGGAGTTCGGGGAGGAGTTATAGACCACAATATCAGCAATATCAATATCACAATTTCTCCCCAACCATTTCCTCCTCTATATTCTTCTTTTCTTTTTTTCTTGTTTTCACTGCAAATCAGCGCACAGGCAATTCATATCGCAAGCTTCTTGCAGGCTACCATTTTTAATAATAATCCCAGTCTCACGTGAGAATAATAATCCTAGTCATGCAGTGTGAAAAGAACAGTGACCCGACTACTTGAAAATCGTGCAGTCTGAACTCGGCTTAAGCTGCAGCCTCAAAACAAGTGCCACACCTCTCTATAGCTTATTAATTTCCCCGTTGGCCCTAACCTCCACCCAACCAATCTCAAGCCAATTAGGACTCCCTCAGGCTTTATTAGCTGCACCTGTGCCCACAGCTTTCCCTTTCTGTTGCATGTGGCTGTACTGTGCAGAGGACTTATTTTTACTCCTTTATTTTCCTGTGTGTGCGTAATTGACTATGTAAGTGTTTTGTTTGATATTTAGAGATTATTTGGTTTTACTTAAGTTTGGCCTAAATGTGTATTTCAAGTTTGTTATTTTTCCTGTTTAGGCATGTGCTTTAGTTGGCTTATAGTGTGAGTAGGTAGCCTCATGTCTTGTCTATATTAATTGTGAATTCAGTGGAGTATTTGTAGTTGCTCTGTACTGATTTACCATTGTTTATTGGTAAACCAAAACTCTGTATTTCTCTGTTCTATTGTAGAAACCACAAGCTCACACGCAGACACATGCACATATACACACAATACCTTTTGGATGTGCAATAAAGACTCCTATACATAAGTGACTACACTGGACAACCTGTTCTTACCGACAGCCCCACTGGCTTCAAGCTAGCTATACCTGAGCATTCCTCCTTACTCCTTTTTACATACAGTAGTAATTTCCGACTATACTCCTGTCTCTATTGACGTAGTTTTATACCCTGTTAGTCTCACACCTCCTACTTAAAGATTTTGTTGCTTTGCAGATTCATTTTATATTTTGAACTTAATCAGACTCCAGATATCAGTAGTCTCACTCTTTGGGAAACTTTCAAGGCTTTTATTTGTGGGCAGGCTATTGCTAATGTTTGCCATCAAAGGAAGACTGTCTAGACTGTCTGCCTCTAATTGCAGCTGATCTCAGATGAATGATGCATGCTTCTTCCTCTTCCCCTTCTATTTACGGTAAAGGGATCCGTTACATGCAGAGTATGATCTGATTATAAATATAATTTAAAGGCAACTAGACAATGTAGGCAATGTTTGTTTTAAGCCTCCTGTTCATTGACATTAAAATAATATATATATATATTATATACATATTTGTATTTAATATGTATTATGGGCTATTTTATTATGCCCCATTTTACAAGATGTAAAATAAGTCTCTGATGTCCCCATGAGTGTGTATGTGAAGTTTTAGCTCAAAATACCCCACAGATAATTTTTTATAGCATGTTAATGTGCCGTTTCAGTGTGGTCCCTTTAAATGCAAATGAGCTGCTGCGCTCGGCCTAAGAGGGCGGAGCTTCACGAGCTGATTCTCCAGTGTCAGGATTCAGTCAGGACGCACAATAATGTCAGAAACTGTGAATATATGCTGTATGGAGATATAACAGGTATAGTTTAGTTTAATTACGGTTATAACTTATATTGTCTTCTTCCACTATATTAGTACAAGCCTGTTGTACCGGACCCCGTTCGACTTTACAGATGAGTTTTAAGACATTTATTGTACTTCACACAAAAGATGAAGCATCCGTTTTCACTCTGTAAGAGCTTAATAAAATGCTGCAAGTGTGCATTAAAATATTTCAGACAGGACCACTTTGGCAAGTTGCTTAAGTTTACTGAAACACAATTTATCTTTGGTTCCTTATGGGTTTTCTTGCTCCAAAAATTAATTGAACATACAAGAGCATTAACATTAATCCCCCGGAGCATCAGCTTGGAAATACATAGACAATTAATACACTTAGTAATGTCTTTAAAAGCGAACAGTGGTAGTCGTGTAGATATTGCAGTGGGACGTCTATATCTTGGTTATGAGGATGAGTGTCTCTCAGCAGTGAGGTCCATGCCAGCCAGGACTTGAAAGCCTGAAACAAAAGTAGAAGACAACCAGAAGGTGCACAGTAATATGGTATATGCATGTCCCGTGTCTAACAGGAGAATGGTAGTGATTGGAGAGATTTGACAGCTGACCATGTCTATGCACTATGCCTACATGGCCTGACTGAACTAATGCTGTGCTCGATTATCCATAAACTCTCTCTCTCTCCCTTGCACTATCATCAACATACACAGCGAAGAACACAGAAACACTCGTTACAACTAACAGTAAACAAATATATAAAGACCTTATGGCTTTTCAGGTGGTGCTTAATAAACTGGTAAACTTTATATCCGTAAATCAACTCCGATGAACTGTAATAAAGTGCTCTCACCTTCATTACTGTCGTATCCAGAGTCACTCTGGAGACTGTATGTTTTGTATTGTCTCTTTGTATTGACATTCGTTCACAAAGCAGTCCGTGTGAAATGAATTGCGCAGACATAAACGAATTTTGGTTGAGTTGAGCATTTTCTTTGAAAACAAAATTAATCCACCTCATCTTCAGCGGCTCAGATTTCGGGAGTAAATGGAGAGAGCTATGTGGATTAATCCATCCAGCTTCAGAACACCTAAAACGCTCGGGGCGGAATGTACAACTGGCTGTGAACGTGCTCAGGGCGGTTCTATGTTCAAACGGCAGTGTCTGTCAACATTCGTGGGCGGGGCCTGTGGCTTTTGTGACATCACACTGCCAGGGATCTGGAAACGCCTTGTTCTGAGACACTGCTTATGATTTATGGGGATTAAAAAAAAAAAGGAGTGGGTGGATTTTTATCATTATAGGGTGGTTGTGTACACACACTGCCAACACACATTTATGTCCAAACACCATGCAAAAGTGAATTTTGCATAATAGGTCCCCTTTAATGGTTTTCAGTGACATTTAAACAGAAAAAAAAAAAAAAAAAAACCAGCAAAAATGTTTAAAAGACAAAAAAATATATTTATGTATTTGTGTTTATAGTTGTGAGTAATGGTACGTGTATATGAGATTACTGTGCAATGTATAGTTTTAAATAGTGAGTTATGATTTATGTGATTGTATTTGAGTATTTTAAGCCCAAATTTAGCTTAAAAAAAAATAAAACAATCATTTTGTCCAACAGAGATTGTAACTTTTGCATTTCATTGTAGTTTTAGTGTCTTGTGTTCACTTGTTACCCTACAGATATCACACAAATATGGTGATACTGGATTTTAAATTGACAGAAATCACACACACACCACACACACACACACACACACACACACACACACAAACTCTCCTCTATATTATTTTGTAATGTCTGATGTATTGTCAGCTGTAACTTGTACTGAAACCAGGCACTAGTCCTAAAGCATAAATAAAAATATTGAAATAAATAAATAAATGGTTGTCTTTCTCTTTGTTTTTAACTGGATAGTTCACCAAAAATGATCATTCTGTCACCCTCATGTTGTTCAAAACTTGTTTGATTTTCTTTCTTCGGTAGAGCATAAGAGATGTTTTGAAGATTGATCTTTTGTGTACAGCAGAAAAAAGTGCATATGTACAGTTGATGACAGGATTTTTATTTTTGGGTGGAGTGTCCCTTTAAGAGCATTGTGTAATATGAAACCAAAGAACAAAGGTGTGACCTTCATATATATGCACAGAGCTCCTCCAGGATTGAACCATTTAGAACGCTCTCAATTTCATCAGCAGAGATCTCAGATCTGCAGTGGATATTTCCCTCTTCAGCTCATCACAAGGTGATTAATTTTTTAATCTTCAACCATTTTGTGAGAAAAAAAAAAAAGATTGTTTTAATATTTCAATCTGAACAGTGATGTTAGTGTATTATGTATAATTGTGAAACTGAAATGTAAATGTATATTGCACAATAAACATTAACTTGACTGTCTTTAATTTTTTTTCCAACAGTCATATGCAAAAACAGAATATTAGACAAATGAATGTGTGGCAGGAATATATCTGGAGCATCACAAACTGCAGAAGAAGAACAAGGCATGAAAGAAAGAGAAAAATTCAATCTAATGAACCAAATATTATAATAGTGAGACGAAACAGCATTAATAGTGGAAGACCAAACTGTGAGTATTTATGATGTTAAAGACAACACTTTCTCATCATCAACATTTTCATGATGCTGGGATATGTATTTCATCCGCTCTATATGCCAATAATCAGATGATTGTGTGTTTAATAGTTTCTCACGATGAAAGACAGTTTCATTCTGATGTTTCTGAATAACTCACAGATGAGGTAAGACTGATGACTAAATTATCATAGTTATCATTATCATACTTATCATAGACTAAAATTGTGCAGAACTGACACAGAAATCTGACGGTGTGTTGTAGATCTGAGAGTGTTTTTCTCTTTACAGAAATCAGCAGCTTCTTTCATCAAACCAGCAAAATACTCTTCATCAGTCAGTCAATAATTATGCAATTAACGCTGTTTATTTTTTAGCATTATTATGTGTAGATATCTATAATATTTCATCTAGTCTTAATTTATTTTCTAGCTTGTGTAACAGACGTAGCCGTAGGCTGGTAAGTGCTGTGTGTGTAAACCTCACTCCTCTGATCTCAAGAGATGCTCTAGTCTAGGGACCAAAGCTAGAAACTGCAGTTTTAATCCTCCTTGTCAGAGATCCTGCCTCCCATGCGGACAGGCCCGGGTTCAAATTTGGAGTGAGCAGGTGCGAACTGAAAGGGCTACACTTGTATAAACTTTATATTTTAGCACTTAAGGGGCCGTATTCACAAAACATCTTAAGGCTAAAAGTAGCTCCTAACTTGCTGATTTAGGAGAAACTTAAAAAAAAAAAAAATAATTTAGGTCTCCTGACTGAACCATTCCCGATCCCGTGCTGTCCGAGGCGAGGCTCCGAGCTCAGAATTTAGCCCAAACCCAGAGTAGTGCCTTGTATCCTGGGAATAGGAACCAGCCAAGAGTGAGGAGTTGGGGTGGCGGAGGGATGCAGAAAACTGTCAAGGTGAGTCAGCTATGTATATGCCTCTTCTCCAGCTGATTTGAACGCGCTCCTCCTGAACTTTGTTTATAAAACATCATTTGTCACTTGAATTCTGCAAGCTCTCAAGACGCAGACATAAGAGGCTGACAATTAGCTGAACTTGTTTAATTAGTGACACTTTGCCTATATTTTAGCCTAATCCAAACATCGCAGTTACAACTCTTACGACCGGCTTGGACGAGATAAAAGCTTGGATGCATGATAATTGTTGTTTAAAACAATTAACAAACTTCTTAAACCTCATAATCAAAATATTTGCTCTTCTGTTGGGATGTGTAACAAATTCCATAAATATTTAACAGCGAAAGTTCAAAACATTTATAGTTCCATGGTTATTGGATCCTCTCTGCTGTCTAATGAGCCTCATCCTACAAATTCATTTTCTATCTTTTCTAATTTTGCTATTGTTAGCACAGATGATATTTCAAAATTAATCATGTCTATGAATTCATCTACATGCTCCCTTGACCCCATGCCTACTGAGACCTTAAAAAAGTGCTTAACATTCTTGTGTCCCTCTATTACTGCAATCATTAATAACGCTATATCTACTGGTCAGGTTCCTTCTTTTAAATCTTAATTTAAATATGGCAACTTCATTCTACAATATTTCTAAGACTAAATTGCTGACAGAGACTCCTCCTGGTCATAGTAAGCGTGTTGACATCATCCATAGCAGCGAGGTCAACCCCGCCCTTCTTCTTAGCTTAAGATTTCTCTCTATTCCTTAGTAAAAGTTTGTCTCAGCAGCTTTGTGAACAGGTTTTAAGAGAAAACTCTTAGCTAAACTTTTACTGCCAATGTGGCAAGATAAAATGTTTTGTGAATACGGCTCCTGATGTTTTTGCCTTCCTGGGATGAATTGCTTTTTAAAATAAGAGAACCTGCTAAATGTATAACTGTACAAATGTAAAATAAAATATTTAAAAATGACTTTTGCATTTAGTATGAATTTTCCTGAATGAATATGATCCTGTTGTTATAATTTTACTGTTGCATTGTATAGTCATTTAAGACACAAACAGTAATTATTTCTGTACAAGATGTTCTGAAATAATTACAAGATTTAATTGTATTAATAAATATTAGCTTTTCACTTAATACATCTGCAGTACTTCAGGGGAGAATGAACCTGCATCACTCCTTGTTAAAATAAATAAATAATAATAATAATATAAAAACACTTTAACTGCTTGTTTGAGAGTTTATTTTCATGTTGCACTCACTTTTTTGATGGCCAAATATGAGTAATATCAAAAAAATTCCCCTTGATTGATCATGTTCTGTGATGCTTTAGTCCCGATGATGATGATGATGATGATGATTCAAAAGGTTTCAAAACAAAAGTATTTTTTATATAAAATAAACTCAAGTGAACAACAGATGATGATCAGGAAACATGAGAGCGTTTAGCACACAACAACACCCGGACAATGAACTGAAAACAAGAGGAACTTAAATATACAAGCATAATAACTAAATGATGAACAGGTGCTGATTGAATGAGTGTTTTCAGTTCATTGTCTGGTGTGTTGTGTGCTAAACGCTCTCATGTTACCTGATCATCATCTGTTGTTCACTTGAGTTTGTTTTATATAATGAAACCTTTTGAATCATCATCATCATCATCATCATCATCATCATCTGGACTAAAGCATCACAGAATATGATCAATCAAGGGTAATTTTTGATATTACTCATATTTGGCCATCAAAAAAGTGAGTGCAATGAATTGAAAGAAAGGAACACAGGAGGAAAATTCCATGAAAATGAAAATAATGTCATGAATTACTCACCCGCATGTCGTTCCACACCTGTAAGACCTTCGTTCATCTTCAGAACACAAATTAAGATATTTTTGATGAAATCCGAGGGTATCCACAACTAGGCAGCAATGACATTGCACCTTTTGATGTTGAGAAAGGTAGTTAAAAACATGTTAAAAAAAGTCGACAAGACTGCAGTGGTTCAACCTTAATGTTATGAAGCGACAAGAGTAGCTACATTTTGTTTATTTCAACTGTTGTCAACGATTTCAATACTGAGTTGGCGTTATGACATAAACAAGGAAGCCTGCTCTGAGTTCACTACGTATGACAATGGTTGAAATCGTTGAATAAAGTCGTTTTTCTTTTGTTTGTTTTTTTGTTCTTGCGCACAAAAAGTATTCTCATCGCTTCATAACATTAAGGTTGAACCACTGCAGAGGTAATCTACATGTTCGTGGCTTGCAACAGGTTGAAAATTGACGGCCTATGCTGCGATAATACAGGACACAAACAAGGCTCAGATTATCGGATAAGGCTACAGCATCCCAAAGCCCGTATACAGGATGGATGGATCTTCAAAAACATTGTTTTTTCACAGATCACAAATGTTCAACCTAACAAACTTTTGTTTTTTTTGCTCTGTAAATGTGAATGTGGGTCATCTATATTTAAAGACTTGTATTGCTAAATCTGTATCCACTCTGAGAAAAGCAAATCACACTGAAAAACAAGATCAAACTGAAAGTGAAGTGGATTTTGTTTCAACGATCAATCAGTGTTAAAGAAAGAGCATTAAACTACGCCATCTGGAGGAACATATGAGCGTGTCAATGCATACTGTCATAATCATCAGTAATACTGTAATTATGAATGTTGATATCAGTGAACAGATCTGGGTTCAGTTCAGATGTTTGGATCAGAGAACTGAACTGGAATCAGTGTGGAATCTGAAACTTTGAAATAAACATGCTGGGTCAATTACCTCAAATTTCAGGGTCAAATGAATCCATTAAAGGATTAGTTCACTTCAGAATTAAAATTTCCTGATAATTTACTCACCCCCATGTCATCCAAGATGTTCATGTCTCTACTATAATCTATATTAACATTAAACAAATTTCATGTTTCCTCAAGACAGGCACATAATAAGGTCAGAACAACAGGAATGAATTGTGTGGCACAAACTCTTCATTCAACAGAATCTCTGTTCGGAGATAATTACCTCTGCAGTTTTGGCCATTAAAGATTATTGTGTAAGAATTAGATTATTTAAAGACAAATACATTTTTAAAGGTCACTTGTCACCCCTATTGGTGTGGTGTATACTCAGAAGTACTCAATTATCTTACCAGAAAATGACTTTGGTAGAAGTTAAAGTCACTGTACTTAACAAACGTACTTTAGTATTGAAAGTAAAAGTACAAGTAAATGTAAAATACAAAGGAGCAAAAAAAAAAAAAAATTCATAGTGCATTATAACTAATGTAAGAGACAACTTTAAAATGTTGAAATTAAAAATGAAAAATACTTGTATTAACCTTATTTAATGTTAAAAAGGACTCTTATTGTAAAGTGTTACTATTCCATATAAATCCAAACAGTCATTCTTAAAAATGACCATCTTTACAACAAAGGCATAGCATAGGTCTATTATATGTATACTTTCACACATTATTTGCCTCTATTTTAGAAAACTTGATGATTATCTTATCAAAATATGTGTTATGTTATATGTTTTGAAGTGTCCCGCTCTGTGCAGTGCGCAGCCTCACGTCACGTGTCAAAACAAACTCTTCTGAGGAATCATAGTAATTTTTTTATTTCGCACTGGACGCAACCCGGAAAATCAAATCAACCGTGCCACTTTTTGCACATGCTTGCTTGCAGTCTGTGTTCTTTTCTTTCGAAATTATTTGTAGTAAAGTAACGAAACTTGCTTTGAGAAAATGTATCGGAGTAAATACATTTTATTTAGGAAATGTAGTGGAGTAAAAGCAAAGTTGACAGAAATATAAAAACTCAAGTAAAGTACAGATTCTCCCAAAAAATACTTAAGTACTGTAACGAAGTATTATTACTTTGTTACATTACACCACTGGGTGTAACGATGTAATTGATTAAATCTTTATTTGAAGTGTCAGGTTATTTTCAAAAGGTGGTTTACTTTTGATCACTACCGTAAGACAACAGTGTTAATCCCTGTGCACTTTTATTCTAGTACTTTGACCATTTAAATTATTGTAACTCAGAAATAATGATAGTCCTACTGTTGAAAAGACTGTTTCATACCTAAACATGACAACTGCTCTCTGTGGCTCAGCAGCAGTGCCAACGCAGATCTGAATGTTCGCACTTGTCAAGGTTTAATGGACGAATCATTGTCATTTATAGGGTGACTCATGATTGCAGATTTTTAGTGATTAATCGTGCAGCTCTTAATGGAAACGCGGTCTATTTTCAGGCTAGACGTCATTATTAGAGATTGCATTCAATCCATTGAACCCTGGACAATTTCAGAAGATAATTAAATGCTGTTTTATCCAAGCTTTGTGAATCTTTGGTTTTGAATCAGTGGTTTGGAGCGTGAAATCACGTGATTTCAGTTTTTTCGTTACGTCAGAAGTGTTTCGAAACTTTGGCAGTTTGATTCATGCTCCAAACCACTGATTCAAAGCAAAAGATTCGTAAGCTTCGAAGCTTCATGACGAAGTGTTTTAAATCACAATCAATAAAGTGGTTATTTTGTTTTGTTTTTTTTTTGCATACAAAACCGTATTCTTGTCGCTTCATAACATTAAGGTTGAACGACTGCAGTCACATGACTGCTTTATATATGTCTTTAGTAGCTTTCTGGACACTGAAAGTGTTAATTATCTTGCTGGCTAAGCAGGCCTCACTGACCCATCAGATTTCATCAAAAATATCTTAATTTGTGTTCTGAAGCTGAACGAAGGTCTTATGGGTGTGGAACGACACGAGGGTGAGTAATTAAGCATAAACACAAACACGAGCATAAGCACAAATAAACATAATTTTCATTTTTGGATGAACTAACCCTTTAACCATTTTGATCTGTGAAATGTTTCACAAATAATAATAGTGAAGTTAAAGACTCAAGGAAGAGTTAGCTGACAAAACTGTATTGTGTAGGTTTTGACAAATAAAACTACTGATGTTAGGGACTCAGGGAAGAGTTAACTGGCTAAAACTGCACTGTGAAAGACTTCAGGAATCAGGTGATGTGGTGGTCAGGTGTGTAAACAAGACAAAAGAAGACTTGTCAGAAATGTGAGATTGTAAACATTTCAGAGAGAGAAAGGTCAGAATTGTTTATTGTTTATATCATGGAATTGAGAAAAAATCCCGATGACCAAAATGTGGTTAAAAGAGTTCACATTGTGGTTTCACTTTATGCTGATAAAATACCAAACAGCCAGAGCAGAGCTGTCAGAGTTGAGTGGATATTTCCTTTCACTTCCTTTTCAGGTGATCACAAGGTAAATAAAACACCTTTATCTTTAATTGTGTTGTAAATAGCTTTTTATCTATTTAAATCTGAATGTTTATGTTTGTATGTTTTGCTTAAAAAATTGCAGAATAACTAAATGGACAAAAGAGAAAGAGAAAAATGGTGAACAAAAAGGACAAAAATGTACAATCTAATGAACCAAAACAGAAAAAGAGGTTTACTCTAGTCAGGCAAAACAGCATTAACAGCGGCAGACCAAACTGTGAGTATTTATGATGTTTTTTATGACGCTGTAATATTTCATCATCAACAGTGTTTCTAAAGTATACCTTTTTAATCACTCTGTATTATTAACTATAAAAGAACAGCATTTAACTTTGTTGTCATAAGTTACAAATTGTTATTATATTGTCATGTGACTACTTAAACATGTTATGTGAAATTCAGTTCAAATCTGTTATTCAGGGCAGGATTTTTGTTTTAAAATCTCATAGTTGTATTAGTTCAAATTATTAACATTTTGCAGATTCTGCCAGATGCATGTAAATGTATGTCCACAAATGCATGATGCTTTGATTCAGAGTGACACTGATTCATGAATCGGTTCATTCAATCAAATGATGCACTGCTGTTTGAGCTACACGTGAATACTGTATTCATGTTTGTGTTCTTCATTTCCAGTTTCTCACGTCGCAGAGATTCATTCTGGTGTTTCAGTGAGTCGCAGAAGAGGTGAGAGACTCATACATCACATACAGAGAATAAATCGAGTTCAAACTTTGTAGAACTGATGAACAAATCTGATATTGATCTTTGATGTTTTTTTTCTCTCTCTCTCTCTTCAGAAAGCAGCAGTTCTATTCATCTCACCTAAAAAAACATTCTTCGTTTTTACCTAAACTGCTTGTTTTGTGTTCATTTACTTGCTGTAATTTATCATTTAATTAATACAAATCAGCAAAAGTGTTTCGACTGTCACTGAACAATGCTGCAGATATCTGTCATGACTGAAGACATGAGCTTAACAATAACGTTTGTGAAGGTTCAACACGATCACATGAGAATGCGTATCAATAGTATGAGTTTGTAATCTCGTAGAATATATACGCCAAAATGATTTTTCGGCGTGCTTATGGTACGCAGTTTTTTCGCGTGTATATGATACGCTCTTGGGTAGGGATTGTAGGATGGGGGGGGGGGGTTGGGGGTGGGTTCGTACTCATAATACGCCATAAATGGGTATCATATGCACCGAAAAATGCGTACCGAGCACGCCCAAAACTTCATTTTGCCGTATATTTCTACAGATTCCACTCGTTAATTGATACGCATTTTTCGTGTGATCGTCTCCATATACCTGTCTGTTTCTGTGATTGACTTTGTAAGGTTTGTCCTCAGTTATGGGTATGAAAATCAAAAGCCAGTGGATAACTTTTGTGGCAGCTTGTCTGATAACATGTGAAGGTGTCAAAATGATACAGTGATGTACCAGCAGGATATTTCACCTGAAGATGAAAACAAAAACAAATGATGTCACTTACAAAGGACCCTGGGAAAAAAACAAAACAAAAACAAAAACTACAAACTGCAGAAAGTACCTCATATCTTTGCTCTGACATTTTAGTGAAGCCCCTATAATTTCAGAGGGTGAACCTTTCTAATCTTTCATTAACTGCTGGAGTACAAGCATCCGTTCATCTTGCTCCAGCATCAGCATCGCTCCAAATCCACCATATAATTTATCATTTTGCTACCAGACTCATCTTCCCAATCATTATTAGTCCCACTGGGGTTTATCGGCTTCCTCGAGCCCTCCATTGCGGACAAGCCAAACACGCTTAAAGATTATATGGGCAAACAAACTCGTGAACTGAGTTTATTTATGAGAAACTATTGAGAAATGTTAGAGAACATTATCTATTCACATACTGCAACTGCCGGTGTGACCACACGTCTTATACATGCATGAAATTATAATCAAATATTTAAAAACATACATGGAAAATATTAATTTGACTATATTTCAAATGAACCTTTATATAGTGTACATTTTTGTACCATATTGAGAACCACCATCATACGCTTATATGCTTTGAAATATATATTGAAAGTAAAGCGCAAAACTGTTTATGTCAAATATTTATTAATTTAGTGTATTCTTCTTTGATATCTTTACCTGTTTATCTGATTGCGACAGTGAGGAAAAGCAGTGATGTGTCGCTCTCTACTGGAGATATCAGTATCACAGCACAGTTCTGTGAGCAGAGATTCTCTTTACTTTTTGGCCAGCCTCAAGATTTAATACATTTAATTATTTTTAAATATTTGTAGAAATTAACTGATTTATTCACCGAAAACTCTGAACTAAACTTGTGCGTTTTAATTATCATAGAAGCTAATTTCACACATTTTTAACAAAAGCACATCAATGCTCATCACAGCAGATGCTCTCCAATCACATTATCAAATTCTGGTAAGATCTGATTCTCTTCCATTAACTCATTAACTCTACGGACTTTAACGCCATTTATTTTCATTTGCTGCAGAGATGATTCATTTAATTCAGATGTTTTTTTCAGTGAGTCACTGAACGCTTGTGCTGGTGAATTACAGTAATGCAGCATCAGGCCACATTTGCTTTTTTTTTTGCATTATGGCACTATTTAACACCCTTAATTTCTTTTTTTCATGTTAAATATTATTATTATTTTTTTTTTTAGATAATTGTATTATTTATTGTACAGCCTTTATGCATATTTTTTTATTTTAAAACATATTTATTTTTTAAATAATCAAATAAAAATGGAATGGAAAATTGGGAGATAAAAACTTGCAAGTAAAACATCGAGACATATATAGAACAATACTATATTAATGGTATGGAAAACATTCTTCATTTTAAGATATTTTTTTTTTATTTTTATTTTTTTGGAGGGGGGGGGGATTTGTGATGATATTAGACCTGGGTCTTTGTGTTTATGAATTCATATCTCACTGTATATATACTGTGATGATGAATGACTGCAGTGTTTGTCATATCTCATGTTGTTCTTGTTATTTCTGGAGTTTGATCTAGTGATTTGATCATCATGTGTTACAGTGGATCAGGTTCATTTTGTGTTTTTGTTTAGAAACTGCATTAGCGCCACCTACTGATGAGCACAACACTACACTACATATATTACTCAGTTATAAATTTGCTTTTTATAATGAAAGTTTCACTAATAACTTTAAAGGAACACACCACTATTTTTGAAAATAGCTCATTTTCCAACTCTCCTAGAGTTAAACATTTGATTTTAACCATTTTGAATCCATCAGCACCGATCTCTGGGTCTGGCAAAGAAAAATTGATTATTCTGTAGTTTCCATCGTGGACTAACCAGACGAAAATGCAAAGTTTGCGATTATGGCAAGAACCTATACTCTCATGGGTATGGTATTTATTATACACGACTACACACGCAAACTAACATCAAGAATATTAGCTACACCGAAAGTCCCTTTAAGAAAAAGTCAGTTCCCCATCGCGGCATCTTTGAAACGCCTCGCGGGCATTGACATCATGCAGACTCCTATCTCTTTGACTGGGGAAACATCAGATTCTCCAACCTGTCGCCCCAACCTTGACGAATTAATTTCATATTTGAAATCACCAATGAAATCTACAACAACCAGCTCAAATTGGAGTTTCTAAACGCTCGAATCCTGTGACAAAAAAACTGCTGTATTTTTTTCAAGGCTGGATCAAGTAATGCGCGTCTCTATTCGGAGGCGCGCGTCTGACTGTTGTCTATAGAACCGGTGATTCTAAACGCCGCTGAAGTTCGCGATGATTTTACCAGTCTGCGCGTTGGCTCTTAGTAGAATGCGGGGGACTTGTTCCGCCCATATTGCGCGTTAACACTTTCTGCCCATTCCAAACATAGAGTGCCACTCTTGTGTTTTCTATAGTCTTTGTTACAAACTAAGCAACACTCAATAGAACGTTCCATTGCAACACCGGCGCCCAGCACATGCGTTCCGCCATTTTGGATGAAAGCGAGTCGTCAGTCCACTAGTTTTCTATGGCAGATATCGATGGCATTGTTAAAACAAAAAACACTAAATTAAGACTGAAATCCAGCCTGATTATTCACAACACCCGACTAAAACTATCACTAGTGATCAATCCTTTTAACGTTGAGTTTACACACCTTTGTTTAAAATCTTCCACTTTTTTTTTTTCACAAAACCTTTGCTCTCTCAGTCAGTTTGGGTTAAATTTTAAAAGGCTTAGAAACACTGCATTAATCCCAAATATGGAGTTACAAATTAGGAAAAATTGGGATGTGGACAATAAATATATTAATATACAGCTTGAGTTTGCATTGTTGTCTAATGTCCGTTAAAGCAAAAGTGTTAAAGTGGTGAAGTATGGGATAATGGACCAGCCATACACATGACTTCTAGATCATTATTTTTGTATGTGGTCCATTAAACCTACAAATAGCCTATTTCATTCGACCTAGAATTTACTCTCCACTAGGTCTAAAAGATATTGTTCGCTGCAAACATGATTATCTAATGTATAACTTTTTAATTTACTATTATAAATGTGGTAAAGTTTCTAAGCTCTTTGATGTTACCAAAGAGCTTAGAACCCAAAGCGACACTTTGATAACTTTTTGGCCACTATAATAGCGCTCCGGTATCGCAGCGCCATTATGGTGCTGAAATACTAACTGGACCCTTGACTCCTCACATCTTTAAGCACCCAAATTGGCACTTTTCACTGCCCATCGAAGCGCAATAGACAGTTTTTTGAAATTAAGTCACCATAAATTGGATGATCCTACAGTAATGTTTTATTGTCTTATGATACAGTGTGTTTGTCATATCTCAGTTGTCACCACAAATGTCGGAAACGCAGGCTGCCGCTGGTGCGGCCGGTGGCTGCAATGGACCTTCAGTTTGAGTGTCCGCTTCTTGTTAGTGTATATTCTTTTGCTAAGACGAACACGAGGGCCAGGGACTCATGACACAAACTGCATGAACAAAAAAAATTTATATATTATTCATCCAGTAGCGTGGACTCTTTGTTTAATTTTATAATTACTTTATGTGGCCAATGTCCATTTAATAGTGTTGACTTGTACTATCCTCTTAATATCCATCCTCTAGTTTGAACCTTGCCACACTAGCACTGCTCCTCTCCGCGAAGCTTTGCATTTAAAGAATATATTTCAACTCAGATCATATTTCGTTTCTACCTTCTAATTCAATTATGAAAACTGTGACCGGCATGTGGTATTACATTTTTCAGTCTAGGTGCGTAAGACTGGTCCCTCATTTTTAAACACATTTTACACCTCCTCAATATACATTGGAATATAAGGACTACTGTATAACCTAAATCCTCTTTTTTCTTTGATAATTGGTTTAAAAATTGAATTATTTTTTTGTTCTCAGTTTTCAGTGAGAATGGTTTTTTATATTGTCATTTATTTGTAATTATTCTTAGTAAAGCATGGATCCTGTTTACTCAAAAATTTGCGATTGGTGCATATTCATTGCCACAAGATTCTTTATGCTTTTTAAAGGGTTTCTTTTTTCCCATCCTTTTGTGACTGGTTGATCATGTAAAACATTTGTAGGTAAACAGTGCCTTCTCATCTAAATCAAAAAACATAGAGAATTAGAGTCTGTTTCAGCCGGAATGTTTTTCTCTGCCATATGTATTTCTACTGAATGGACTTGTGACATTAACTGGGAAAAAGTTTGACATTACCCACCAGTTCTGATAATAACTACAAATAAGAGAAATAACTTTAGTACCTCGAAGGTTTTTACCCAGATTAGTGTTCTCCAGAAGACTTGAAAATATATTATTACGCTCTGTTTCTTTTTTTGTTTCGAGAACCTTTAAACTACTTGTGGATCCAAAATGGTCCGTATTCCTATTCATGCATTGTAAATTTTATTCATATTTCATGGTATTATTTAATGGCTTATGATTTAATCACTATTACTTCTGATTTCATCTCCTTACTCCTACTTATATATTCCTCATCACTATTTCAAGTATTTACTTGTTATTGTACTGTGCAAGGGGGCGTGTTTTAGCAACGGGGTCTGCAACAGAGGAGCTCTGGGGAGGCGCCGGTGATTGACGGTTTGAATGTAAATCCGAACACCTGTTTCTCTCGTCCAGTAATTTGGCGTGGAGACAGGATAAAACGCCAGAGAAGCAGGAGCGGGAGATAGAGAGAGAGTCTGTCTGACAGTCACTGAAATTAGCCGTGCTCTTTGTTGGAGTGCAGCCCGTCTTGGATGGGGAATTATTGGTTGGCGTTCACCGTCCTATTGTGTTTGTTTTGTTTTGATATTTTCTCTGGTGAAATAAAAACTGTCAGCACAAGCCGCTCCGTCCTTTCCTTCCCACTAAACAGAACCTTACCACACTGGTGCCGAAACCCGGAG
Source organism: Culter alburnus (assembly GCA_028476615.1). Classification (NCBI taxonomy): domain Eukaryota; kingdom Metazoa; phylum Chordata; class Actinopteri; order Cypriniformes; family Xenocyprididae; genus Culter; species Culter alburnus. Next base: position 29,811 of record JAOTNS010000469.1, on the reverse strand, counting down.
GAAGACGGAGCGCCGCCATTGCATGCATCCCCCGCCGCTGGCAAGCCGTTTGGCGGACATCATCGCATCCCTCGCGCCCTTCATCAAACAAACATCGGGCGCCCTGCGGATCTCCGAAATGACAGGAGCGCCCTACTTCGAGGCGATCGTCCCGGGCAGCAGGAGGACCCAGAGGTTTCCGAGCTGGATAGACGGGGAGGTTCCCCGCGGAGACCGCGCGGCAGCTGTGGCCTCTTCCCCAGCTGCCCTAGCGACGTGGGCCCGCAGATACCCCGAGGCCTTCCTGGACCTATTTGAAAAGGCTGCTGAGGTGTCGGTTGTCCCCGGGACCAGTGGCCCATGCGGCCGTCCCCTGCTCTTCGGGCGAGTCGCAGGTGGCAGCGCAGCAGCTGCCCTCCAGACCTCCTGGTCCCTTCAACGATCTAAGATGGCACCTGCAGCGGGTCGGCCGCTCTTCCCGACCCCCGACAGCACCGTCAGCGGTTCCTGTCTCTGGAGCTGGGGAGGCGGGCGCCCTTCGTTTTGGCCCAACAGCTTCCTCCGGGAACTCGTGCCGCACAACAGTGCGTCTGTGGGCCGACGTAGGGTGCTGCGTGGAGCAGATGTTCTGGTCGGCAGTGTGTGTTTCTGGAGGATTCACACAGCATATCGCTCCCGAAGAAGAACCGCAGTGGTTCCAGTGCCACCGCCACGTCGCTGGATTCTCTTCCATCCAATTGCAGAACCACTTGTGGCGTGCCCGGGGTCGGCTAACCCCTGCCATCGTCTCGAATCTCTCTCAAAACCTCCTCTTCCCTCCACTCGCTCATCTCTCCAGACCTGTCCCTCTCTCAGGTCCCTCCGCACCGGGGGGGGGCCGCGGGGGGCCTCGTGTTCCGCCCCGGGGGCGGGGTGGAACGGTTCTACATAGGAGGCCCTGCGGTCGTGGGCCCGAGATCCCCGCCCGAGGGGCGGGGACGGGCCCCGGCCGGGCTGGCCCCGCGCCTGCTCTGCTGCCGCCCCTCTCGCAGGCCAATGCTGGGCCCGGCCCTTCTAGTCCCCCCTGGGACGCGGGCAGTTCTGGGCCGGCCTGTTGTCGTTGCGGGGACCCGGATCACTTCATATACCTGTCCCGGATGGAGTTGGGCATTGATCCGGTTCCGACGACCTTCAGGTCCCCCGTCCAAGCTGGTCGTACCAGAGATACCAGTGAGTATCACACGGTGTAGCGTGTATCAAGCTTTGTTGTCTCAGTGTTGTAACCAAACCTCGCTTGCATGCAGATGCGTGGATTTTCATACCGGGAGGATTGAGATACAGTCCCGCATGGTTAGGGTACATATGTGTGCACTGGATAATCGGCGATGTTGTCCGGTGTTTCAGTCAGGATCTATTTTAGTGGACAAAGCATAGTGTGGAGGTGCAGTATAATATCCGCAACCTCCGGGCCAACCCGGATGGTGTGTGGTGGGACGAATATGGCCCGCTTTAAAATTTTGGGACATTTAAATGTTCGGAATGCCTCTTGGAGGTAGATGCTCCGCGAGAAAGGAAGTGCGCGGGCAGGTGGGGTAGACTGGATCGGGGCACCAGTGGGTGACGTGCAGCTCATTTGAACAGTGGGCTAAGCGGAGACTGGATTCTCGATCGGTGGGTCGCATTCTGCGTCTTCCCCTGACAGTGCTCACTACTACGCTGAAAACGGGGATGCTGTTTGTCGGAGGGGGGGGTGTGGTCAAAGCGCGACTGGGGTGCGAGGGGGGGGGACAGTCGCTCTTCACAATACCTGACACAGCTACAAATACGTACCCTATTTTGCGATTCGTGTGAAGTGGAGGTTGTGTGTCGAGTACCCAAGACACTCATTCAAAGAGATACACTCGCGCTGTGTGTATATTAGCCTAAAGAGCCGCAGTGATCTCTTTTCATGCGGCTCACGTCTAACCCACTGGCTGGACACTTAGGACAACAGCAAGACACTAAATCGCCTCATGGCCGAGTCTTTGGGCCGGCATTCACGAGAACGTGCGCAGGGTGCCGCCCTTGTCGTGATGTCACTGGTAAATCTCCACACTCCAAAAGAGCCTTGGCCGCCCCGCTGCCATTAATGCAGGGGGTCCCCATTCGATCAATTGGCATGGAACCTCATCGGCCATTAGAGCGATCAGCAGAGCTCGTTTTGCATTAGTCATTGTGGATTAATGCACACATTCCAAGCAGTGGCGGGTGCGTGCCGTCCCGCAACGTTTTCCGCGTAAGTGTGTGTGCGGACAGCCCGCTTCATTTAACCTCAACCGCGTGTGGTGTCCGGGTGAGAGGGTGCGAGGCTCGTCTCATGCTCAGCACGCGTGTTATGTCAACTACGCTACCGAACTGTACAATTGTGGGCATTAAATCGATTTCGAAACCAGCGTCCTTTCACGCCACAAGCTGTACAGGTTGGTCCTGGGACGTTTATAATCGCAGCGCACCGCGAATTAAATCCCATGATTCGTAGTTCGGGGGTGGGGGGGTGGGCAGTGGGCGAGTCGGGGGGCGCGTGGGGGTTGGGTAAATGTTTTGAAGAACCCCGTGTTGTTCGCGTGCGAAGGTCCCGCAAGAACCATAAACCACGTAGTTTTTCCCCCTTTGATCTTCTCTTGGGCGCCACCCCCGCGGGTTTGATGTCGCGTGCAAGAGATCTTGTGTGAGTGGACGGTGCGCGTCGTCTCAATCGAAAAAAATTAAATTCAGTATGATGCTGGGCTTGACCGAACTCCACAGTCTTTGGGTGTGCGGCTATCTAGGGTGGAGAATTTAGTTCCAAGCCGTGAAGTCTGTGCGGTCGCAGTGCCGGGGTTGTGTGCGTGGACAGGGGTAACTAATCTCGTCAGATTTCGGTATACGCGCGACGCGTGGAGAGAAGTACTCTCTCCTCCCACATCAGCTCAAAATTGTATGCGAAGTGCAAGGACCAAAATTTTAAGGGTCACACGCATGTGGTGATCTCGATTCTGATAATTACGGAATCGATAGAGAGGGCAACGTCAAATTTATCACCTCAACCAACTTCCGGTGAAAAGTGGAGTGAGGCGGAGTCAGTGTGAATGCTGTCGACGGTGATTAGTGGAGAGGATTGATCTCGGAGCAGAGGCCAATGTAAAAAAAACAATCCTCGCTCACTGGCCCCCCGGGGGGGATCCCTTTCCGCCCTCACAGCTCACTGATTTTCCAAACAGGCTGAGTTTGCCGCGTGTTTTCTCTCTGCCACCGGGTGGGGGCCGGGCGTACTGACCTCATTCAGCACCACATCCGAGACACAGAGCCGGGCGTGGTGATTCGCAGCCGGCTGTATAGGTTCCTACCTGCACACACAAAAAGTGGTTCAGGCGATTAGAGGCCATGCTTGAAATGGGGGTAATTTAGAGGTAATCCCAGCAGTAACGGGCAGCCCGATAGTTTTGGTTCCCACAACGGACGGCTCGTGGTTCGGTTCTTGTGGGATTATCGCAAGGTGAATGCAGTGTCCGAAATTCGACGCGTATCCAATGCCGGTGTGGACGACTTGCTTTGGGACCGGCTTGTACAGCTCACTTTTTATTTGACACTGGACTTACGAAAGGTATTGGCAGATCCCCTTGTCTCCGTTTATCCCAAAGAACTACCGCTTTCCAAGGACGCTGTTTGGATTACCCATTCGTGACCCCTTCCGTTCGTGCTGTTCGGGGCACCGGCTACCTTTCAGCGACTCATGGACAAGTCTCTACGGCCCCATGGCTTGGCGGTATGCGGCTGCCTATCTGGATGACATTATTATTTTCTAGTAATGAATTGGCATCGGCAATATGCAGCAATTGCAGGGCTCCTGATATCGCTTGAGAGGTGCTGGCTCACGCCACCCAAAAGAAGTGTGCATTGGGTCAACCTTATAGAAGACTCTTACGTGGCTAAGACCGTGATTTTAACGACCATCTTAGTACATAAGCCACGTTAAGATCTTCTTATACAGTTTTCTATGAGAAAAAAGCTTAACCGTGTAAAAACATGTAAGATCTATTTTTGGGCACATTTGATTTTTTGCACATAGTAATACTTTAATTATCAAGATATTTAGTAGTTTGGTCTGTTTAAATCACTGTCTTAGTACATTAAGCCACGTTAAGCGTTTTCCACATTAAGCGTTTTAGACATTTCCCCGAAATTCTGGTTGCTATATTATCTTATATTTTTATTTCTGTTTTTCTCCCCTCCTTTAGAAAGCGCGGTTGCTGTTCATCTAACCTCAAAATATTCTTCTCCTGTTCCTTCAACAATATCAGTTTCATGTTTGAGAACGGGCTCTGTTATCGTATAAATTAATGTGTGTGAATGGATTTATATTTATTAGTCATGTTTGGATTTCATGAATATAGTAAATGTTTTTTCTGACTGAAATCTGATCTAATCTGTATTTTCCGTATATTTGATGTAGCAGTTATATGTTAGAGTTATTTTACTGGAACAACTGCTACAACTGTTCAAACTTTGTAAAAACGAAATACAAAAATTATTTTAACTGACTGTTTATTGTGTTTAATATTTTTGCTGAGGGTGGGGGGAAGCGAGAAGATTACGGTTTTGCCCAATAGTTTCTCCTAAACCAAGCTCTATAACCAACCCATCCCAGGGGAGATTAAGCCTTAAATATTAGCGAGTGAAACTAGAGAATGTGATGCTGTGATCCACCTGTAGACCTTATCAGAGCATGACCGGTGTGAAAGTGAGGCTGTGAGGGACAGACTTAAGGTGATGATACACGGGGCAACTTTTTGGAGCAATGTTGCCAGGCAATGTCCACTGAGCGATATGCTTGGGCACTTTCCCACTGAGAATGGGCAACAAATTTCTATCTGAATACTTCAGATTTCAAATTTTGTTGCCCAGTCTCAGTGGAAAAGTGCCCACGGCTCATCGCTCAGTGACATTGCCTGCAACCTTGCTCAAAAGTTGCCCCGTGTATCATCACCTTTACTGTGTTTTCATGCATCTGCTGTCAGACCTGTTATAAGCTCTTAGATCAATTATAATTTTCAACAACTCATATTCTTGGAGTTTTTTTTGTGTACTGAAATCTCCCGAAAGATATTTTTACAGTGTTTCGTCAGCAGAACAATCCTAAAACATATACCCACAGAGAGATGTATATGTCTATCCCTCACAGCCCACTTACATTCCTATTAAAATCAAAGATGGCTGCTCTATAGATCTCTACTCCTTATTCACCAAGCTCTTACCCTGACTGAAGTAAAAGGCACTCTTCAGAGACACGTTATGGCTATAGCGAATTCTAGAGAGCTGATAAACACCCATCCAAAGGGTGCTATATGCCCGTTTCAAAGCATAACAATAGTTGGAAGAGAATGGATAGAGGGACACTGCAGACTGCCCATCATAATCGCCATCTACCTTGCATCAGCCCTAATAGATGCTTTTCTAAAAGAAAGCCTTTTGGCATACTTAAATCTACAATTCAAATAAATGGAAAGGGTGCCAAGGAGAATTAGGGACCTCATTACAAAGCAACTCTTAGATAAGATAAGTCCATTTTTGTAAATAATTTAAAAATAGGGATTTTATGATATTCTTTATGCCATGGAAAGTTGAGCTAACCTGTTAGATACCAACTGTTTTAATACATGCCAAAGATAAAATATTTTGCTTTTTATGACAAAATATTATAATTTTAATGTGTAAATCATCTTTAGTGAAGGGTTAAAATAATTTTTGCAAACAATAGTCTGATTAATAATTAAAATAAATCATTGCTGTGGTAATGACAGTGTGCGTCTGGAAAGGACACAGTATTATGTGCATGTTAATGTAACTGTAACAACTGGGGAGAAAACAGTAAGTTTCTTTTGTTTATCCTCCACGTCTTATTTTCTGATTTGTCAGTTTATCTGCTCTTTTTTTAATGCTCTTTTCCCATAACTATTCATATCTGTCAGGGTCTTTTCTCATTATGACTCTGCATTTCTGTCATCTTAAATATCATATTAAGAGTGTTACATATATCTCAGTGTTGCGGTAAGGACTCAAAAGTGTGGGACAAATATATAAATGATTAGTAAAAAAAAAACTTTAAGATGGTGTAAAGTATGAAACTAATTCATTTGAAATAATTTCATATTGTAAAAGAATGAGCTATAAGTTTACACATCTCAGCACTGAAACCACAGGTGTGGGACATGAGCAAAAACTGTTCATTCAAAATTATTCATTCAATATTTTTCAAGTCAATGTGTGTAATGACACTGTGTTTATATTTATGAAGCTTTAGATGACAAACTTTAACATAAACCTTAAATTTCACTACTGGGACTTTAAAGTGCCCGTAGTTGCAGAATATGTATAATGCCATCTTGGCAAACAGCAAAACAAAAAGCAAACAAGAGGGAATATGCCCTCAAATTATTTTCCCACTCCTGCTCCAGAGAGCCGAGAGCATCCTGCAACCCTAATCAAACCCATCTAAACCAGCTAATCAATGTCTTCAGAGACCTCCAGTTGAAGTTTGGAGATAAACGTTGCATGACACTGATCCTTCAGCAGCAGGATTGGACTCAAACAATCTGTGCAGTTTTGTTTAAATATGCTGAGATATTCACCCATTCTTCCACTGACATTGTTGAATTGCAAGGCTGCAACTCAGTAATGGTAATGAAAATCAAAAGGTCATTTGATAGCATCTCTGCAGCCTGTCTGAAGATGTGAGCTACATTTAGTGAAGACTGATGTTAAAATGACACTGATGGCATCAGAAGAACATTCACAGTCTCAAACACAAATCAGTGTGATACATCGCCTCGATGGAATAAACACCGACTGTTGTTATTTCCCAGTGTTTTGGTGATCATGTGTTATGGTGGAGTATTCAAGCTCTGGGGATTCAAACAAACACTTAGAGGAAACCACAGATATGCTTCATGTAACTGTGTGTTTGTGTGTCGGCTGCATGGAGACATCAGTAACACAACACCTGCTCACGTGAATAGAGGCTCCGCCCACTCACCCTTATTGGTGCATTATCGCTGCCTTCTGCTGAACATAAACACACTATGTTTTGCTATATATATCCATACACAGTCCTATACACATACACACAAAAACAGTATTATCCTTACCTTTCTACATGATGATATATAGCTGCTCTGTGGCTGCTGTAACCCAATGCCTTTTAAATTCACACAAACATAATGACGTAAAAAAGTGCTATAATTAAAAACACTAGTATGTACATTGTTTCTGTTCAACTACCAAACAAACAGGTCAAATTACAGATATAAGTCAGGACATTATACAACAGATATAATAAACTGTTCCATGTGTTGTTTTCATCAGGGTTATAATTGACACTGGTTTTAATTAAGAGAGAGAGAGAGAGAGAAAACATCCACTAGGCTTCCATTCAACCTGAAATTCAAGAGGGAATTATGAAGAATATGTGAGCAAATCTGTTTATGTTGAATCCACTATTTTAGCAAGAGAAAAAATTGGATTATTGCTGAGACGAGAACTGCGGACAGATTTTATCTGTTTCTGTATGATGATCACTGCCTCAACATCAGCCACAGGCTAAAATGGAAATGCAAAAGTGTAAACATCTGCTTCCAGTTTAACAGTTTGACTCTCGGTCAGCAGAAGCACCTGTTTGCCTGTTACGCATCATGTGATGTGATGAAACCTAAAATATAATCTCTGTTTCACACAGAAACACATTTTGTTGTCCAAAAGTCATAACTTTTATTAATCTGATTCTTTTTTTTTTTATAGTATTATGAGTGTCATGTAAATCTAATCTTGATATTTTAATAACTATGAATATGATCAGATATGTGTCTCTCTTGATCCAGACAGACAGATTGTGATCCTGATGTTCATTGAGACAGTAAATGTTTCTTACCAGAGGATCAGACGTCTTTCTGCTGCTTCACATGATGGAGGATGAGGTTTCTAGAAAACGCAGAAAAATCACAGATTTCTAGGGGATTTCTTTTCTTCTTTCATAGAAGTATCATTTTTAAATAAAAGAACAACAAAAGAGAAGGTTTGAGCCAATCTCATTTCTTTTTTTTATTGAGGAGTATCTATAATTTTAGGAAAACACCCCATCATATGCATAAACCTGAGCAAAAACTTTATTTTAATCAAAACAGTGGGATCTACATTTGTATTTATCGCTATTCATATTTTGTGCAATTTAAGTAAAAAAAAAAAACAAAAACAAAAAAAACCTGTGGTTTCTGTAAGTTTATTTCCGAGGCAGCTCTGCGTGTGTAACATGTCAATGCAGGGAAGAGGCTGGATGCAAATGCAAGCAGATATTTAATCAAACGGACATAATCCAAACATGAACAAGAAATCCAGAAACACAGCCAAGCACACGCTACATCATTATAAAGACAATGACTGACAAAGACTGATTAATTAGGCCGGGTTAACAATGTAATTGTGCACAGGTGGATATGATCAGTAATGATGAGTCCAGGCAAAGGATTATGGGGGATGAAGTCCATGAATTAGTGGCAATGGTCTGGGGTGGAGTGCCCTCTGGTGACGATCTAGGGCACTCCAGCTGGTGATCATGACAGCGTGTGCCTGGTTTGTTTGTTTTTTGGTTTTGTAGATGGCAGGTGGAATTTTCTTTTTTTTTTTTTCATCCTTTTCTCTTATGTATTCATATATATTTAAGGTGCTTTTCACCCTTATTTTGGCAGCTGGGGTAGCTTCCCATCTGTCACACATATATAGTTGTATTTTTTCTTTCATTTTCATTTTCATTTACCATTTTGTATTTAGTAGCCTAGTTCCTGTGTTCTTGGTTTCAGTTTCTGTTTCTCATTTGTTGATATGGACATTTTATTATTATCACAGGTGTTAATCATTAGTTCTCTCATTTGCCCTGTAGCCTAATTTAGTTGCTCTCTTTTCTCTTCAGTTGTCAGATGATGTTTGTGTATAGGTTGTGTTTTGTGTATAGCACACACTGTTACACATGATTGCTTTCTTGATTATTAAACCTCAATTGTATTTTAAATCCTTCCTTCAGTCATCATCTTCTTCAGTATTGTTTGTGGGAGTAAAATGTAAATGTAATTCACTAATTGTGAACATGTATCATCCTGTATTGGCTGCGTCCGAAAACCTAGGTAGCTGTCTTGCTGCCTCGCTGTCTTATAGAGAATGACTTGTACGGCAGCGTTTTGTGCATGAAGGTACCTCACGAAACTGATTTAGGACAGACTTCTGAGGCAGCGAAACAGTTTAATGATCTACAGCAATATAGTGTGAGCTTTGGTGAGAACTAAACAAAGATTTAATTATTACAGTAGTAATTTCTCGATAGAATGATATCAAAATTGAAATATCTTGATCAAATCGTACATTTATACACAAACTGAGCAGCAAACGCAACTTTCGGACGCCATCTTTATTTTTGTAGCTCAACTGGTCACAGAATGGAAAGCACAGGATTGTGGGATATCAAAGGCAGCTAAGGATACATCTATGCTTCCTTCAAAAATCGATCTGAGGAAGGTATCTCATGAGAGAGGAAGTGAAGCTAACATTGGATTCGGACATGCCTTGATGCCTTACTACCTTGAAATGTGTCCTCAGAAGGCAGCATTTTCCAGTTTTTCGGACGCAGCCTATGATTGAGGGGTTTATGGGTGACTTTACCGTATGCAGTGAAGTATCTCCTGTAATTATTTTTTCTTTCAGTTGGACAATCTGAGAATTGCTGCCCCTGTCAGCTGACTTGACTCGGGTTGATGTCCTGAATAATTTTATCTGTTCAAAAAGAAACCAGAAGCGTAGTAATTTTCAATACAATCACTAAGTGGACACAAGGATTCCACATGAACTTTTAAATGATTCTTAGATTGATCATTTTTGTGGTTTTAAGTGAATTGTGTCTTTATCATTGCATTCTTCTATCTTTTTCATGTATTTTTGTCATATTTTGTATTGTTATAATTGTGAGAAGGTTTTGCCTGATTGGATCTGTCCTCCACAGTGTTTCTCCAGTATTTATTTAAGGATTGTCTTCAGTGATCAGTCTTGTCTTGTCACTTGACATTCACAGTGCTTTGATCTGCCTGCATTGACACTATTATTTAAGAGCTGCTGTGCAGCCAAATTATGTACCAGTTCACATGTAAAGCTGCTTTGACACAATCTGCGTTGTAAAAGCTATATAAATAAAGGTGACTTGACTTGACTCTACTAATACGGCATTTCCAACAAGCATGAACTGAAACCGTTTTAGAAATGAATCACCTGTTCTGAAGGCGATTCATGTAAACATGTGACAAGCAGTGTGACTCTTCAGGAGGAAAACCCTTGTTGAACCGGTTATTAAATCCCCACTGATTATGGAAATATTTCACCACAAAGTATCTGTTGCCAGTGCTGAGTGAAAGATTGGTAAACACACATACATAATATATATAAATTATTTATTTTATTTATCTTGAATAGTAGACTTTATCATTATGTTGTCTTTTGCTGAAGTTTTGTTCATCGTGTTTGTCTAAACTTCCTCCTGTAGGAACACATCACTCCTGATAAAACTGTACAGGAAACATTATGACAGAAATAGATGATACGAGGAAATAAATACGTAATGGAAAATCTAAGGAATACACCTGAACCATTTCCTTTTTAAGTATTAACTGCATGTTTATCAGGTGATAGTTTCCATTAGTTAATACATTAACAAATTTGTTGCAGTAATTACTTGTATTAACTAACACAAATAATTGTTCACTGTTAGTCCATGTCTGTTCAGGTTAATATATTAAATTAATTGTCATCTACAGATCCTAATACTACAATAAAACCATGTGTGACCTTTGGCCTGGTTTTCCCCACTCTTCACACACACATGCAGAATATCATGTGGATGATATCCTATTACAATTTATTTTCCTGCACACACAGCAGTGGAAAAGAGAGTAATGAATGTGTAGATGTAATACAGCTCCATCCACAGCTCTGCTGCTCTCAATATAACAATTTATTTACATTATGATGTACTTAAACAAAAATAAAACAAATGTAATAATTTCCCCAGAAAATTATAAAGACTTGTTTTTAAACAATACAATATGGCCTTTCTTTAGTTCTTTTTTTCTCTCTCTTAACTTTAATGCTTTGTGATCGTATAATGCATTTTCAAAATCAATTAAGAATAGACAGAAAAAGTACAATATCTTGAAAATAAGATAATCATCCACTTTGTTAAATATAGTAGGCTATGGAAATAACATTTTTAGTATAACAAATTAATTGCTCGACACAACAGTTTGCAATAAACATTTGCTAAACAACACAGTAAACGCTTAAAGTTGTGACAAAAACAATTACCTGCACACAGAGCAATGGAAAAGAGAGAGTACATCGTCTACATTCGACATTTTAATGTGGATCTGCAGCAGAAGCTCTCTAGCTCTGCTGCAGATCGTTCAATCCCAGGGGGCTATAGCGCGATCACATTACAGCACATTTCTTCTTCTTCTTCTTCTTCAGTTTTTTTGGCGCATGGCATCCTGTGTGCATATCGCCACCTACTTTTGCTGCTATGCAGTCATGATTTATTTTTTAATTCATTTCTTATTGTTTTTGCTCTTTTCTAATTTTTCACATATACTTACATATCTAATTAAATATTCATACTTACATAATTTATTGATGCTCTATCCTATTCCTTCTTCCCAGGAACCACCTGGCGCTGCATGTTCAGCTCCTTCAGACTAATTCAGCGGTCTCCTAAGATCCAGAATAGACTAGTGCATCCGCATTCTATAATTAAATCCTTTCACTTAGCCCAGTTGTGTGTGTGTATATGTGTGTATATATATATATTAATCTACTATCTCTATTAAAATCATATCCTAATATTCTAAATCCTTATTTACTTTTCTTTTTTGTTTAAAAATGATAATTCCTTCCTTTCTTCATCATACCTTATACAATCATATATTATATGCTCCACTGTTTCTTTCTCCCCACAATTCTCACACAGACCAGTCTCATGTATTCCAATTATTAAAAAAAATGAAGCATTCAATCCTGTATGTCCAAGTCTCATCCCAGTAATTATTACCTCTTTCCTATTTCTACCACTTTTATTTCTTTTAGTATTTACCATTTTTTAATATTAGCCTATATAAATGCCTTCCCTTAGTATCAGTATTCCATGTTTCCTGCCATTCTTTATTAATATTTTCCTTAATAATAGTTTTAACTTCACCTTTACTTAAAGGAACATTAAAGTCTATTACTTCCCTTTTAAAGCTTTTTTTTTTTTTTTTTTTTTTTTTGCGAATTCATCAGCAGATTCGTTACCAGCTATTCCAACATCTGCTGGCACCCAGCAGAATCCAACTCGATCAGTGTTTACTGTAGATCAGATAATACACAAAACTACAAAAAAACAAACAAACAAACCACACAATTATAATGAACAGTTGAGTAAACAAAGCACAGTTATTAATAAAATACAGTGAAATTTTACATAAAATATAGAGCACATACAAAAAAGCAAAAATATTTACATTTATTAATTTAGCAGGTGCTTTTATCCACTAATATATATGGAATATCACAAGAGATTTTTCAGCCACAATATTCACAGTATATACAGTAATAGCAGCTTTAATAGAAAGATAGATTAGGAGAAGAGCAAGAGCTGAGACAGGTTTATTTTGTGATAATTAAGCTCTTTTTTGGTTTGAGGTTAAGAGTCATTGCAGATGAGAACTATTTTTTTTTTTCATATTTTCATAGATTTTCAGATTTTCAGAATTTCCATAGAGGAACATCAAAAGAAAATTCTGCTCTTTATAGGTGACCACAGAAAGTGTGTGTGGGTGTGTCTTGAATGACGTGTGAGATTCCTGCAGTATATCAAGCGCAGCTCTCACAGACTGATACTGATACTGCAGCAGCGTCTATAGAAGAATCAGTGGAGGAGTTTAACCGGTCTGAGTGTCTTCATACCGTATAAAGGCTGAACTTTCTGAACTCTCAGAGCTGTGGGATTTCCTTTTTTCAGCTCATCACAAGGTAATTAAAACAATTTTAATTGTTCTGTAAAGAGATTTATTTAAATCCAGACATTTATGTCTCCATTATAGTAAAACTGAAGAAAAAACCTGTATTGCACAATAATCATTAACTAATTTCAAACTTCACTCTAAACTGAACCACTGTATTCTTTTAAACAGATGATGCAAAGGCAAAATGTCTGAGAAATTACCTCATGACAGAACATGTTTGAAGCATATTGAGAGAAAGAGAAAAATGGATAACAAAAAGGACAAAAAGTTACAATCTAATGAACCAAAAAGGAAAAGAGGCCGGTCTAGTCAGACAAAACAGCATTAACAGCGGCAAACCAAACTGTGAGTATTTTTAAGATCAAATATAATATATATATATATATATTCACACTTATGGTCATAAGTTTTACTTATGTTGTTATTTTACATGAATATCTGTTATTACATGAAATTCAGTGTGTTGTGCTTATTTGTATTGATTTTACATTTTGTAGATTCTGCAAATTCTATGTAAATAACCACAACTATAACTATGTGGCAGATGTTTTTATTTCAAGTAAAACTGTGATGAGTCCGAAAATGATACAGATGAAACAGCTACAGGAATTGCTATAATCTGATGTTCTTGTTTCTCATTCACAGTTTCTCATGTTTTACATATTCATTTTGGTGTTTCAGAGTCACAGAAGAGGTGAGACACATATCATATACAGAGAATAAAAAGAGAGAAAACTGATGCAGAAATCTGAAGTTGTATTAATCTTAGTTTTATTTCTGTTTTTCTCCTTTTAGAAAACAATTGTATTCATCTAACCTGCAAAATATTCTTCATCATGTTCCTTCTTCAACAAATATCAAGTTCATGTTTGAGACGGGCTCTGTTACAGTATATAAGATGAATGTGTGTGAATGGATTTTATATTTATATAGTACATGTTTGGATTTCATGAATATAGTGCATGTTTTTCTGAATGAATCTGATCTGAATCTGTATTTTACAGTAATATTTGATGTAATCAGTTACTATAGACACTTTTTTAGAATTAATTTTACTGGAACACATCTGCTACAACTGTTGCAAACGTCTTGTAAAAACGAAATACAAAAATTACCTGATTGTTTAGTGTGTTAATATTTTGCTGAAGGTGGTGGAAACGATTAGATGTACTGTGGTTTGTCCAATAGTTCCTCCTAAACCAGGCTCTATTCCCAACACAATCCCAGGGGAGATTAAGCCTTAAATAATTAGCGAGAGTGACAAATAGAGAATGGGATGCTACTGTATGTGATCACACCTGAAGACCTTATTCAGAGCATGACCGGTGTGAAAGTGAGGCTGTGAAGAATAGACTGTGTTTTCAATGGCATCATTCCTATTAAAAATCAAAGATGGCGCTGCTGTGAATAAGGTTTATAATCACCAGGAAGCTGATAAACACCCATCCAAAGGGTGCATATATGCCCATTTCAAGATTTGTCCATTTTTGTAAATACAGATATTAAAAAAAAAATAAAATAAGGAGATTTTATGATATTCTTTATGCCATGGAAATTTAGATGCTAACCTTAGATACCAATTGTTTTAATGGACGCCAAAGATAAAATTTCACTTTTATGACAAATATTGTAATTTTAATGTGTAAATCATCTCTACTGAAGGGTTAAATATTTTTTGCAAACAACAGTCTGATTAATTAAATAAATCATTGCTGTGGTATAACAGTGACACAATGTTAATAAATGTAACCCTAACAATAGCTTACTGTAGAGGAAACAGTAACAGAAAACAGAGGGATTTTGTCAAAGAGGTGTTGCAGGAAAGACTGGGTTAAACTGATTTTCTTGTTTCAAAAGCTAATTTGAGGCATTCAGTATTTTGTTTTGTCCTCAGGTTTCTTTTGTTTATCCTCCTCTGTCTCTGTCTTTTCTGATTTTTCAGTTTATCTGCTCTTTTTTTAATGCTCTTTTCTCATAACTATTCATATCTGTCAGGGTCTTTTCTCATTATGTCTCTGTCATCTTACTAGATGAATTTGGTATTATCTAGGGTTGCAAAAATTGCATGTTTCTATTTAGATTATAGCATAAAACTTGAATTTGTCTCTATACTGCAACACAAGGTCTTTACCGCGACACCTAAAAATGCTGCGGTAAAGATGTGCTGCGGAAATGACATTTTTTGCCAATATTGTGGACTGTAACTGGCAGCTAGCAAGGTCTGATACATCACTTTTGACTTTTAGCACCACATATACATGTATTCAACAGTAATACAGGTTCATTTTTTTTCTAAAAATAGTTCAAAATACACAATTACTAAGCTAAATGGTAAGAACACATAATACATATTTAAGAAGAAAAGATTATCTTAATCTTAGTTTTCTGGATCTTGTGAGTGACATAATGGGGGTAGCCCAGTCTGTCAGCCATGTGCTCATATGCTAATTTCTGTTTCCATAGAAACTAGATTTGTTTGGCTGTTTCATAAGAAATTTAAGAAATAAGAATAATAAATTTCATTTTCAGTGTTGCAGTAAGGTCTCAAAAGTGTGGGACAGGTGTATTTAGATGAAAAAAATCATATAAATGATTTGTAACCAAAAAAAAAGAACTTTAAGATGATGTAAAGTAACATTTACATAAACTAATTCATTTGAAATAATGTCATATTGTAAAAGAATGAGCTAATTTCACTCATCTCAGCACTGAAACTACAGGTGTGGGACATGAGCAAAAACTGTGTTTGGACCTATAAATGCTTTATAATTTTTAATTAAATCATATTATTCATTCATTATTTTTCAAGTCAGGGTGTGTAATGACACTGTGTTTATATTTATGAAGCTTTAGATGACTTTAACATAAACCTTAAATTTCACTACTGGGACTTAAAAGTTGCACCACCCATAAATATATAATGCCATCTTGGCAAGCAGCAAACAAAAAAAGCAAACAAGAGGAATATGCCCAAATTATTTTCCCCTCCTGCTCCAGAGAGCCGAGAGCATCCTGAAACCCTAATCAAACCCATCTAAACCAGCTAATCAATGTCTTCAGAATGACCAGAAACCTTCAGTTGAAGTTTGGAGATAAACGCTGCATGACACTGATCATTTACCAGCAGGACTGACTCAAACAATCTGTGCAGTTTTGTTTAAATATGCTGAGATATTCACCCATTTTTCCACTGACATTGTTGAATTTGCAAGGCTGCAACTCAGTAATGGTTATGAATGATTTGACGTCAAAATGACAAAATGACAAAATGACATTTGATCCTGACGTCAAAACGACACTGATGGCATCAGAAGAACATTCACAGTCTCAAACACAAAGAGATGTATTAGTGTGAAAAATACATCACTGTGTGTCACCTCGATGGAATAAACACCTACAACATGATCAGACACTGGCTTTAACTGCAGTGAAAATCTCAGTGCTGTGTGGGTTCTGATGTCTTATGGTGGATCAAGTTCAGTGTCTGGAGGAGTATTCAAGCTCTGAAGATTCACACAAACACCTACAGGAAATCATGCTTCATCTAACTGTGTGGTTGTGTGTGGGCTGCATGGAGACATCAGTAACACAAACACTCGCTCATGTGAATAGAGGCTCCGCCCACTCAGTACATTATCACCGCCTACTGCTGAACGCAAACACACACTTTGTTATATATCCATATAGTCCTATACACATACACACAAAAACAGTTTTATCCTTACCTTTCTACATTTTTAACACATAAGTGATGATGTATAGCTGCTCTGTGGCTGCTGTAACCCAATGCCTTTTAAATTCACACAAACAATGATATAAAAAAAGTGCTATAATTAAAAACAGTGTGTTTGTGTGTCGGCTGCATGGAGGCGTCAGGAACACAACCCCCGCTCACGTGAATAGAGGCTCTGCCCACTCACCCTTATTACTCACCCATTTTAGCCACAGGCTAAAATTGAAATGCATTGAGTAGTGGTGTAAAAGATAAACACATAACTGTTGAAAGTGTAAACATCTGAACATCTGCTTCCTGTTCAGCTGTTTTACTGCATGACTCTCGGTCAACAGCATCACGTGATGTGATGAAATCTAAAAAAAAAACACACAGTTTCACACAGAGAGACATTTTGTTGTCCAAAGGTGTGAACAGTTCATAACTTTTATTAAACTGATTCTTTTTTATGGTATTATGAGTGTGATCTAAATCTAATCTTGATCTTTTAATAACTATGAATATGATCAGATGTGTGTTTATCTCTCTTGATCCAGACAGACAGATTGTGATCCTGATGTTCATTGAGACAGTAAATGTTTCTCACCAGAGGATCAGACGTCTTTCTGCTTCTTCACATGATGGAGGATGAGGTTTCTAGAAAACGCAGAAAATCACAGATCAGTCATACAGTAAATGCATTAAAGGAGATTCACAAAATACATTTTTTCTTATTTAAATAGCTGTAAAAATGTAATCATCTCTGTTCAGAAGATATGTTAGTGAAAATTTCAATCTAAGATAATAAAACTCTCTGATTAAACAGTATGTTTGGTATGAAATGGCATATTATGAAGGTTTGTTGAATCCTGCAGACATCAGACACCTTCTGAAACTGTTCAACAGCAGGATATATTGTTTCTGACTTTAGCCCACATTTTCCAAAACAACATGTGCTAGACTTTCATCTCTGACTACACTGCTGTTTTTCCAACCGCGATTCATTCCGTACACTCTAAAATTGGGTAAATAGAGTAAAAATATGTTACACCTATCTTAACACCTATGCATTAATTTGCATATCATTTGCCATCATTGAATGATTATATCAGCATGAAATCAGCCACTGTCTCTCTGAATGTTAATATTTATAGCAACCATAGAGAAACATTGATGGAGCCCTGAAATAAAAACATGCATTTAGAGATCAGTAAACACACTCAAGTCACCTTTATTTCTATATCACCTTAATGCAGATTGTGTTCAGTATTGATTCATTCCATTGCAGAAATCAATAATTAGTTTATCTATATATCAGCACAGGAGAAAAGAGTGATATCGTCCAGTTCAGTTCGCATATAATGGTGTCAATGCAGGCAGATCAAAAACATTGTTGAATATTAACAGTAGTAGGTGGGAAGAACACAGTCCACCAATCAAATCCTAAATGCTGGGTTAAAAATGACCAAGTTGGGTTGCAAATAGACAAACTCAGCGGTTGGGTTAAATGTTTGCTCAACCTGCTGGTCAGTTTTATTTAACCCAACTATTGTTAAAAAATGACTAAATGGCTGACTTGAAATGAACTCAAAATAGGTTTCTGATCACAGATCTGTGGTGGATGTCTCCTCTTTGAAGGTGATGAGCTGCGCTTCACTGCTGCACTGAGGACATGCCTGGACGTCTCTTCAAACAGAGGGATACCTGAAGAACACCTGCTGCACATCTGTTTATACCTGCGTGTTTCAGTGACGTCATTGTCAGAGGTTCAAGTTTAAGTATTTCTATTTTGGATTATAATAAAGACTGTTTTTGTTTCTCTACTGCTTCGTCGGACGCTTCTATAGCCACTGTTTTGTGACGCAAAGCCACTTAAAACATTTTTTAAATGAAAATAACTTTACTGTAACAAATCTGTTTAACTCCAGTGTGGGACTGTTATGACTCACATTTCGTGAGAAGTGTTATCTTTAATATTTCCATAACATTTCTAGGGGATTTCTTTTTTTTCATAGAAGTACCATTTTTAGATAAAAGAACAGCAAAAGAGAAGATTTGAGCCTTTCTCAGTCCCGGCACTTAATATGCAAAGTAAAATTTCTGGAAACTTTTTTTACAAGAAGCAACTGATGCTTCATGTACTGTTTTTAAAAAAATCTAATTTTAGAAACACTGTCATAAATATACACCATCATATGCAATAAACCTGAGCAAAAAACTTTTACATTTTTAAAAACAGTGGGATCTGCATTTACTAATCATATTAATCATATTTTGTGCAATTTAAGTAAAAAAAACAAAACAAAAAAACAAACCTGTGGTTTCTGTAAGTTTATTTCCATGTGTAATGTGTCAATGCAGGGAAGAGGACAGGCTGGATCCAAATGCAAGCAGATATTTAATCAAACATAATCCAAACATGAACAAGAAATCCAGAAACACAGAGCCAAACACACGCTACATCATTATAAAGACAATGACTGACAAAGACTGATTGAAAGACACATTATAGACCTGTAAGAATTGAAAATATCTAAAGATATTTTAAAATGAACAAAGACATTTGCTTTACTGTTTCAACCCCCTCTCTCCTGCTACAAGGGCCATTTGGAAGACACAAAGGTGCTGATAGTGATCAAGCCCTGAGGGGCCAAGATGGGTGTACATCGGGGGTCTACAAATGGTCACACCTTTAGTACAGTGGGGGGAAGTTTTAATCTTCTGATTGGTCAGTTTGAATGTCTCACATTTGAGTTTTGGTCACATGGTCAAGGAAAGGATAAAAGAAGATTGTAACTCATGATAACCTTTGTTAACTCTACAACAAGTAAATCCACTTCACCAGCTAATTATTCTTTGACAGCGATGTCATAGAAATGTACAGAGCTACCGTAAAACGGATGTTCAAAGACAATTTTATAAAGATGGCGGCGCGCTTGTTTCTCTGGCGCATAAGGTCTATAGAGGGTATACACGTGACGTCACCGTCGACCGTTACGACTGCGGTCACGCCCACTGAGTGGCACAAAGACTGAGCGGTAGCATTGATTGGTGGCAAGTTGACTTGCTTCAATGTACTAACTAAGCAAGTTAACTTGCCACCAATCAAAATTCATCCATACCTCCCATCATGCATTGCTGCATGAATAAATTAATAAATTAATAGCTGAATTGTCTTAGTAATTTTCTTTATTCTCACTATTTAAATTTCGCTGTTTTTCTGTGACTTTTTAGTAGGTTTTTTTTTTAATATTCAGAGTTGATCTGTTATCAATATTGCTTGTCACCGTTGTTGAGATTCATACACTGATTTGATGTCTGTGTGTGCCTAAAAAATTTTTTTTTTTTTTTTTTTTTTTTTTTTGTGATAAGAACAACTTTTTAAAAAAATAAAATATTGTATTGATAAAGTTGATTTTCTGCTGTAGAATCACAGTGCTGCTGTAATCAATAATGTAAATCTAACTCAGAGATTGGGCTCTAAATGAGTTCAGTGATTCAGATCAAATAATGATTATGTGAAAACATAACCAACACCACCTGATCATTTTTTAACTTTGCTTGTCTGGTTGGTTTTAATGCAGTTAAATCTGCCCAAACAAAATCTAATATTAAATAGTCAAGGGTCAAGAGCTCAACTAAAACAAACCCTGACCTCGATGATGGTAACTGAAAAATTGTGATTTTCTCCTTTGGTGAAAAACTATAAAAAGGTAAATGTTTGGAAAAAATGTCTGTAGAACAGCCAATCTGCTCATCAACAGCTCCTTGAATTCACACACCACGACAAAATGGCGTCATTACCTGCCACAAACCAGTGTGTAGGTGTCACAGACACGTCAGGTTCCAACATCACCCAATCACAGCGCACACCATCTCCAGAGTACTGATCACCGCGACCTGCACCTCATCACCTCACTCATCAGCTCCTCCATAAATAGCACACGCACACAGCACTCTATGTCCGGTCTCGTTCGCATATACTCCCTGTTATGCTTACCTCAAGGACTCCTCTTCGTATACTCACCTGTCTCCAGCGTGTCTCCTTCCCTCTGTGTGCCTCGTCTGCTGTGTGGGTGTGTTCCAGTCAGCTCCAAGTGACTCCAGCGATCTCCAAGCTCCAACGTATCTCTACCTGCAACGGAAAGGACAGTAACTATTCCTCATACTACCAGTCTAACATCATCTGCATCCAGTTTACTCACCTGTCTGATATCTCCTGCTCTACTGTGGTCAATAAACTACCCATACCTGTTTACATCTGTGTCTGCCTCCTGTGTACCGTAACAGAAGACCGGACCAACACCACAGACCCAGTATGAGCCAGCCGGATCCTTTTCAAGACCTGGTGGATGCGCTTCGGCGAACTCTCACCACCAATCCACCACCGCCATCTCCAGTCACTGTTCCCTCACCTGCACCAGCGAACCCGAACACCAACGCCATCAGTACTCCTTCACTACCGCCGTACACCAGTCCCATGGCCAAACCGGCGCCCTACTCAGGATCGGCGGAGGATTGCAGCGGATTCCTGCTGCAATGCACACTGGTCCTGGAGATGCAGCCGCACCTGTACCCGAATGAGTCATCCAAGATTGCATTCATCATTTCTCAGCTCAGCGGCAAAGCATTGAAGTGGGCCGATTCCATCTGGACCCAGCGGGGCACTGTAACCCAATCCTACTCAGCGTTTATTTCCCACTTCCGGGAGGTGTTTGGGAAACTGATCACAGATTCGTCTGCTGATGAGAAACTCTATAATTTGAAACAAGGATCAATGTCTATTTACGATCAGAACGCTTGCTGCAGTCAGCGGATGGAATGAACAAGCTCTGATAACAACATATCGTCAAGGATTAGAACCTCGGGTACGGCTGCATCTCGCTGCATGCGAGGACTCCATCGGCCTCGAAAAGTTCATCCAGCTCTCCATTCGCTGCGCCACTCGCATGCAAGCGTGCATTCAAGAGCACCAGGACCAGTCACTTTTCAACATGCTCCTCTGCCGATCTGAACCCGTCAGCACTCCAGAACCAGCCCAAGAACCCATGGATGTTGAAAACTCACGTCTATCTTCGGAAGAGCGCCGCCGTCGGCTAACCCTGAATCTCTGTCTGTACTGTGGAGGCCCTGGGCATGTGATTGCAGCATGCCCCACACGACCACCTCGACCCATGGTGAGTGCCATCATTCCTGCTTCTCATAAAATGAAACCACTCACCACTGTCGTCAATCTTACTGCCGCTACTGTCTCCCTTTCAGTGGTCGTGCTCCTCGACTCAGGGTCAGCCGGCAACTTCGTCTCCGGCGCCCTCTGCCGTCAGCTACATCTCAAGACCTCTCCGTC
Organism: Culter alburnus; assembly: GCA_028476615.1. Classification (NCBI taxonomy): domain Eukaryota; kingdom Metazoa; phylum Chordata; class Actinopteri; order Cypriniformes; family Xenocyprididae; genus Culter; species Culter alburnus. The sequence continues at coordinate 7,691 of JAOTNS010000469.1, read as the reverse complement.
TCCGACCATCTACAAGATCAACTCAATAACTGGCAAACCCCTGAGTCGTAAGCGTGTCCGCACCGTGGCAGGACCTGTAACACATACTACATGCTTACTACATCAAGAGGAAATACATCTGCTGGTTCTGGAGGATTCCACCGCTGACGTGGTTCTAGGGCGCCCCTGGTTGGAGCAGCACAACCCAACCATCTCCTGGAAAACGGCGAAATCCTGAAGTGGGGCGACACCTGTTTCTCTCACTGTCTGGCTGAACTTCCTGTTCCATCATCTCCTCCCTGATCTCTCACTCTGCGCCACTTCCATTGAGAGTCCAGTCGAACAATGATCCATCGACATCCCCAAGTGTTACGCCCCCTTCAGCGATGTCTTCTGCCCGCAGCGGGCTTCCAAGCTGCCTCCACACCGGCCATGGGACTGTGCCATCGACCTGCTTCCGGGTGAACCAGTGCCAAAGGGTAAGATATACCCACTTTCCATCCCGGAGGAGAAGGCCATGGAGGATTACATCAAGGAAGCCCTCGCCCAAGGTTACATCAGGCCGTCTACTTCCCCTGCTGCTTCCAGCTTCTTCTTCGTGGCTAAAAAGGACGGAGGCTTGCGGCCATGTATTGACTATCGCTCACTCAACAAGATCACAGTTAAATTCAGATATCCCCTTCCTCTCGTCCCAGCGGCCCTGGAACATCTCCGTGGTGCCACTGTATTTACGAAGCTGGACCTCCGCAGCGCGTATAACCTCATCCGGATACGTGAGGGGGACGAGTGGAAGACCGCCTTCATTACCCCTACTGGCCACTACGAATACCTTGTGATGCCGTATGGCCTGGTCAACGCCCCCTCCGTATTCCAGGATTTCATACATGAGGTGCTCCGGGAGTTTCTCCATCGCTTCGTCCTAGTGTACATCGACGACATACTCATATACTCCCGGAGCCAGGCCGAACATCGCCAACACGTTGCGGAGGTCCTCACCCGTCTTCGGCAATTCAACCTGTTCCTCAAGGCAGAGAAGTGCTCTTTCCATCAACCTTCCGTCTCATTCCTTGGTTACAACATAGACCATAGTGGCATCTGGATGGACGAGAGGAAGGTGGAATCCATCACAAACTGGCCAGAACCCACTACCATCAAAGAGTTACAACGCTTCCTCGGATTCTCCAACTTCTACAGACGGTTCATCAAAGGTTACAGTTCCATCACCCATCCACTTACCAGCCTGCTCCGTGATAAGCCCAAGTCTCTGTCCTGGAACCCAGCAGCCACCAACGCATTCAACCATCTTAAAGAAGCCTTCACCACCGCTCCCTTGCTCGTCCATCCTGATCCAGAAAAACAGTTCATCGTGGAAGTGGACGCCTCGACCACTGGAGTGGGAGCGGTGTTGTCGCAGCAGCAGGGGACGCCCAGTAGACTCCATCCATGCGCCTTCTTCTCCCGCAAGCTCAGCCCGGCGGAAGTCAACTACTCCATCGGTGACAGGGAACTTCTTGCTGTTAAGCTTGCCTTGGAAGAGTGGAGGCATTGGCTGGAGGTAGCCAAACATGCGTTCCTGGTGTTAACAGACCACAAGAACCTCGAATATCTTCGGTCAGCGAAAAGACTAAACCCAAGACAAGCTCGCTGGGCCATGTTCTTCTCCCGATTCAATTATACCATCTCCTACCATCCAGGTACCAAAAATGTCAAAGCTGACGCTCTCTCTCGTCTCCATGCTCTTGAGGAAAAGACCGAAGAACCTGAACCTATCATTCCGAGCTCTCTCATCGTGAGTCCTATTACCTGGTCAGAGGAGACCATTCCCTCCTCCAATGCCTCCACGAACCCTCCGCCGGGCTGTCCACCCGGCTTGCTGTACATCACTCGGACATGACGCACTCCAACCATTCCAGAGTACTGATCACCGCCACCTGCACCTCATCACCTCACTCATCAGCTCCTCCATAAATAGCACACGCACACAGCACTCTATGTCCGGTCTCGTTCGCATATACTCCCTGTTATGCTTACCTCAAGGACTCCTCTTCGTATACTCACCTGTCTCCAGCGTGTCTCCTTCCCTCTGTGTGCCTCGTCTGCTGTGTGGGTGTGTTCCAGTCAGCTCCAAGTGACTCCAGCGATCTCCAAGCTCCAACGTATCTCTACCTGCAACGGAAAGGACAGTAACTATTCCTCATACTACCAGTCTAACATCATCTGCATCCAGTTTACTCGCCTGTCTGATATCTCCTGCTCTACTGTGGTCAATAAACTACCCATACCTGTTTACATCTGTGTCTGCCTCCTGTGTACCGTAACAGTAGGAGGTGTGGTCAGGAGAAAAACTTCATAATTTAAGTGCATTTAACTTACATTTATTAACACATTCAAATACACCCACAAATTAGTAGAATATACTTATATTTTATAAGTAATGCATCCAAACTTAAATATTTTAAGTATATTGTAATTATATTTTTAAGTAAATATAAAATCTGGGCTAAGAGTGTGTAAGTCGTTAGTTTTACTCGCGTTTTCGCAGTTTCCCCTATTAAATCCAGTCACGCAGCAGGTTCTTTTGCCACTCAGTCCAGCTGATGGAGCGCGCTTATGGCGGGAAAGTGACGTCGATGCTCTATAGAGGGTATGCACATGACGTCACCGTCGTCCATTATGACTAGGGTCACGCCCACTGAGTGGCAAGAGACTGAGCGGCAGCACTGGTTTTCAGCGTGAATGTCGCGAAAACACACCAAAACGGGAAAGAGCTTTGTGATTGACTGTACAAATAGCTTTGACACAAAACCTGAGGTATATATTTAAAGACTGCCGAAAGCTACAGAAAAAAGAAGCAAATTGATCACTGCAATTCACAGAAACAGCTGAACTCCAGCAGAGAAACATGTTTTGAAGTTATCATTTTGTGTCAAATTGTTGGATTTTGAGGTAAAATCATACCGCATGTATTGTATTGTTATATATTGTTTTGACAACTCATCAATTAAATATTTACTATCTTATATTATTTTACTATTCTTTTGCACCGTCTGTTGAGATAGAGACCACATGTCCCAAGATTCCGCTCTAAAACGTGGCATCATCAAGCCACGTTTAATCTTGTTTTGAATAGACCTCTAGCGGCCAAAATTTTTTACATAGTTACCTTTAACACCTTCTGAAATAAAAGCCCTTCTGAAGCGAAGCGATGCATTTGTGTAAGAAAAATATCCATATTTAACAAGTTGTATTAAGACAGTGATATTAACAGACCGAACTGATAAACAAACCATAGCCTACTATGTACAGCAAAGCAGATGAGCCCAGAACATTAAGTTAAGTGGTTTTCCTCCCATAGATAACCATTAAAAAGAAAAAAGCTTTTAACATCGCTTAATGTAGCCTACTAAGTGATATTAAAAGGTCAAATTCTGCCAAAACCAGAACCATATTCAAATACTTGTAAGTATAGGGGACAGTAGTTAAAGTCTTGGGATAAAGGTGATAACAACCAGGGAAATAAATTAATATACTGTAAAATTTTTATAACTAAGGGGTACTTACACTGTTATTATGATAGACAGCAATCTTACGTTTAGGAGCAATTTAGCGAGAAAGTGCACTGATTAAGTTGTTCAAGCAAGTAAAAAGAACTATTGCAATCTTTTTTAATACATGGGACATGTGCTTTTGTTTCATGTAGTTACAGGGTAAGTGTGACATTACGGGCCGTAAATTAAGCGGAGCTCGTTACCCTCTTGTTTCATGTCAGGGTAAGTGTGACACGGGCCTGTTAGTTACAGGGTAAATGTGACATACGGGCGTAAAGCGGAGCTCGTTACACTCTTGTTTCATGTAGTTACGGGCCGTAAATTAAAGCGGAGCTCGTTACACTCTTTTTCATGTAGTTACAGGGTAAGTGTGACATTACGGGCCGTTAAATTAAAGCGGAGCTCGTTACACTCTTGTTTCACGTAGTTACAGGGTAAGTATGACATTACGGGGGTAAATTAACCCTCTGGAGTCTGAGGCTGATTTGGGGCTTGGAGAAGTTTGACATGCCCTGACATTTGTGCTTTTTTCAGTTTTTCATAAACATATTAATGGAAAAAGTGTCATTACACTGTATTCAGCACAAACTAGGCTACAATAATATGTGAGGAACATGTAGTACATGTTTGTGTTTTGAAGGAATAATGTTTATGCATGGTTATTGAAAAAACACAAAAACTTAAGTCACTGAAATAAGGCCAAAAAAAGTATATTAAATGTTTCACAAGACTTTTGGGGTTGGGGGTTGTAGACTAGAGTTTTTGCTTCAGAATTATGTAAAAATATGCTGACTACTCTTTCATATAAAACAATAGAGAGATTTAAATTTGTAAGACACTTTTTGTCAAGAAACACAGTATGCGAGGAGGCGTGAATCTGCATAAATAGGGGCCATTTACACCTGAGAAGACAAAAGAATCACATAATAATGACCTGAAATGACTTGCATATTAATGAGGCCTTTCAGTCAGGTAGGCTGTGAAAAAACCTCTGTATCATGTCTCAGCTCATCATAAACAGCAATACTGTGAAATATTATTACATTTAAAATAATGGTATTATTATATTCTTTAAAATATAATGTATTTCTGATGCAAAGTGTCTGAACAATTATGTTACCTCTATGGCATTTCATATAGGCTTTAGCTTAAAAGCATGCACATTTGGAGAAATATTGATGGATTCTTATATATTTATGTCAAATTTCTATACTTAGAAGTAATATTTATTGTCATCACTTTGTGCTGGATACTGTGTTTTTGATTCATACTTGTAGCCGGAGGGCGCTCTCTGTGCACCTTTAGTCCACAATTATTCTAAAGAAGAAGGGCCATTTCAGGAATGGTGTTTTAATCATACTTGCAGCCGAGGGCGCTCTCTGTGCACATTTAGTCCACAAATTATTCTAGTGAAGAAGAGGACATTTCAGGAATGGTGTTTTCAATTCATACTTGCAGCCGGAGGGCGCTCTCTGTACACCTTTAGGCCACAAATTCATATAAAGAAGAAAAGGAACTAGGAACTAACTGCATGTCTTCTAGAGATCGCTAACCATGGCTTTACATCCAAATAAACACTTTTCAAGACAATAAATACACGATTGAGACGATGATGCATGTATTGAATTTGCCTCTGAATAGCGCTGGCTCCGTGGGCGTGGCCGCATTAGCGGGTAATGAGCTGAATCACGGACTTCTGACATGTGTCTCTTTTCATACAGATTACATAAACACAGAATGTTTGTTTTCGATTTGACTTACACGATTTAAAACCTGACATTTCAACGTTTCTTTAGACGTAAGTGTAATTTTTTTTGTCATTAGTATTCATAAGTTACAGTTCATTTTCTGAGAACTATCAGATTGGAGTTCGTTCAGAGGGAGACGAGAGATCACGCATCATGTTAGTTTTCTTTATTTTACAAAAAGCACAACATTGTGTTTTTACTCTGAGTGTACACAAATAAAAGAAGACATTCTATAGTTTCAATTGATATATTACTTATGTCTCTATGACAAGAAATGACGGAGTAATTTAAGTCTGTTTTGCTGCAATGTGAAAAAAATCCTACAAAACGCGCCGACGCGTTTTCAGACCTCAGGGAGTTAAAGCGGAGCTTGTTACCCTCTTGTTTCACGTAGTTACAGGGTAAGTATGACATTACGGGGCGTAAATTAAAGCGGAGCTCGTTACCCTCTTTTTTCACGTAGTTACAGGGTAAGCAATTAACAAAAAACGCAAACAGTCATATCACTTGGAAACCTTTATTTGAAAAACAACTTATTTCAAAACAGATTTAAAGTTACAACACTTCTTATTTGTTTCTCTTGCTTGGCTTCCTTCTCCTCTTGTTCCTCTTTTTCTTTCTTTCCACCGAAGAATCTTAAGAGGGAATTGCATTTGCTAATCTGTATTAAAAGAAAATACAGTACACCCAGAAATGTGCTCACCATTTACTCATCTTTTACCCTCATGCCATCTGAGATGTATACGACTTTCCTTCTTAAGATGATAAGATGAACACAAAAAGGTTTTTAGAAAAAAATAAATAATCTGGGAACGCTTTATAATGCAAGCTCACGTGTTCCTAAAGTCGAAGCATCAAACAGCACAAACAGCAATAACTACAGTAATCCTACGACCCCAATGGGGAATCAATGTCTTCTGAAGTGAAAACGATACGTAATTGTAAGAAAATACCAATATTTTAATATTTTTAAACTTTCGGCCACGTCTCCTGCGCGTGAATGCGGGGTTGAGAGTTCATGCTTGACGTAACTTGAAGCGTGACGTAAGCGTGCCGAGACGAGCGGGATGGATGCCATCATTTTTTTTTTTTTATTATTTTTTTATTAATGCTCACAAAAAATACACAGAATAACAGATAATGAGAAGAGAGAACAAACAGACAGATAACAAAACGGCAGTTTCACATGAATCTCCCGCGAGAACATCATGAAGCTTCACGTTACTATTTCAATGTTCTTCGTCAAACGCAAAGTCTCATGCAGGCGCGGTGACAGTGGTCAGAAGCGAAAAGATGAATAGCCTAAACCATGAGAAAATTTCGGGTGTGTACTGTATTTTCGTATATACAGAATAGCAATGGGATTCCTTCTTAGATCATCAGTGAGAGAAACAAGAGGAGAGGAAGCCAAGCGAGAAAACAACAACCAAAAAACAGACCAACAAAGTTTTTAAAAGTTTTTCAAATAAAGGTTTCGGAATCAGTGATATCAGATTGTTTGCATTTTATTAATTACTTACCCTGTAACTACATGAAACAAGAGTTAACGAGCTCCGCTTTAATTTACGGCCCGTAATGTCATATTTACCCTGTAACTACATGAAACAAAAGCACATTCCCCATGTATTAAAAAAGATTGCGATAGTTCTTTTTACTTGCCTTGAAACACTAATCAGTGCACTTTCTCGCTAAATTGCTTCCAAACGTAAGATTGCTGTCTATCATAAAACAGTGTAGTACCCCTTAGTTATAAATATTACAGTATAAATATTTGTTTTTCCTGGTTGTTATCACCTTTATTCCCAGACTTTAAATTGTCACATAGTGAAGCTCCCCCGGTTTCTCCTCCCGACCGCCGGAGGGAGCCCTCACGGGAATATTGACCCGCTAACCATCCGGACTTCATTTCCCATAGGCCCTCATTCCTGGGCTGATTACGCGCCCACCTGCACTGCATCACACACACACACACACACACGATCGCGAAGTCTTGATTCGCTGTGGTAGTCATTTCTGAGCGTTTCTTGTGGATTGATCTCTTGTTGTTACCGGACTGTTTACCTCTTACGAACCTCTGCTGCTTGCCTGATCTTAGCCTGCCTACTGTTCTGTGATTGTTTGCCGCCTGTCCTGAACTCTGCCTGTGACCCGACTCTGATTCTCTGCTGCCGCCCCGATCCTTGCCTGTCCGTTTATGGTATTGCTCTACCCTTGTCTGTACTATTGCTGTGTACAATAAAGATGCGAATGGATCCACACTCTGTTGACAATCATTACAGAAGACTTCCCATCCAGTGATCCAGCAGCTCTATTAACAGATCTCCACCGGTTGTCTGCACAAGCCAGCCAGTTAGCGATGCACCATCCAGCTGAATCGTCTGACTACGCAACGAGGAGCTGGTGAAAGCGCTGCAGG
>JAOTNS010000468.1:0-24031 GCA_028476615.1 Culter alburnus | reverse complement strand
CTATCACAGCTATGCAGATGACACCCAGATTACCAGCCCATCACCTAATGACTACAGCCCATTGACTCCCTGTGCCAATGCATTGATGAAATTAAAAATTGGATGTGCCTAAACTTCCTTCAGTTAAACAAAGACAAAACTGAAGTCATTGTGTTTTGAAACAAAGATGAAGTTTCAAAGTGAACAAGTACCTTCACTCTAGGGGTCAAACAACTAAAAATCAAGTCAGGAATCTTGGTGTGATTTTGGAGTCAGACCTGAGTTTCAGTAGCCATGTAAAGACAGTAACTAAATCAGCATATTATCATCAAAAATATTGCAAGAATTAGATGCTTTGTCTCCAGTCAAGACTTAGAGAAACTTGTTCATGCTTTCATCACCAGCAGGGTGGATTATGTAATGGGCTCCTCACTGGTCTTCCCAAAAAGACCATAAGACAGCTGCACTCGTACAAAATGCTGCCAGGATTCTGAGCAGAACCCGAAAACATGAACACATCAACCAGTCTCCAGGTCCTTGCACTGGCTTCCAGTTGCATTTAGAATTGATTTTAAAGTACTGTTACTTGTTTATAAAAATCAACTGGCCTAGGACCTCAATACATTGCAGATATGCTCATAGAATATAAACTAACAGATCACTCAGATCATCAGGATCAAGTCATTTAGAAATACCAAGGGTTCACTCAAAGCAAGGGAGTCTGCTTTTAGCTGTTACGCCAGCCGCAGCTGGAACCAGCTTCCAGAAGATCAGTGTGCTCCAACAGTAGCCACATTCAAATCCAGACTCAAAACACATCTTTTTCTATGCATTTGCTGATTGAGCACTGTGCTATGTCCGAACTGTTTGCATTTATTTTATAGTATTATCTTTTATTCTTTTAATTTTCCTGTTTTTATTTCATTTTAATGTATTTTATATCTTATGTATCATCTTGTTTTCTGACTTTTAATGCATTTTAAATATTGCTGTCTGGTTGAAAGAGCTGGGAGAATTAGGAAGAAAGCATTTGTGATTAGGTTAAATTTGGTACAAACCATGGGGAAATTTGAGCTGTGGTGCATGGTTAAGATATCTCTGGATTACAGTCAGGACACTTTCCAAAGGGGGAAATTTCCAAAGGGGAAATTTGAACTGCGTTGCATAGATAAGATATCTCCGGAAGGGGGATTAGGGCTGTGTGGTGCAGTTTGAGGGTCTTGGCAAAAGGGGAGATTGAAACTTGTTATCAGTTTGAAGTGCCTTAACAGGTAGCAGTCCTGTCGTGTGTGAGATCCATTCAGATCGCTCTGATGGATAGATCCGTTTAGACCACTCTGAAGGACAACCAACAACCACCAAACCTGAGACTTCCTAGCTCATCCATCCAGATAGCAAAATCTCTGTTTTACTGTTATTTCTATTCCTTATGTTCTATTTTTATATTCTTTATGTAAAGCACTTGAATTACCATTGTGTATGAAATGTGCTATACAAATAAAATTGGCCTTGCCTTGCCTACGTGTGGGTCTGAGCTGGTTTCTGCCTTTCTGCAGTCACTCTTACCTATATCTTCTGAAGAATGCGTTTTAGATCTGTATTCAGACAGGGTTGGCCTGAACTGAGTCTGTTCCCTGAGAAGACCAGGTCGGCCTCCCTGGGGCAATGAGGGTGACCCTGCTCCCCTCGTGAGTGACTGGCCGAGGTTCCTTTGGTTCCTTGGCCAATCCCTTAAGGGACCACTTTTCCTACAAGAAAATTGGGTTCTAGACACCTTAGCGTTTTCTCTAGGCTCTATTTGCTAGAAGAAAGATAGAAGCCTTTGGGAAGTTCAGCTTGGGCGTTGGCCAAAGGGAATGCTGTCACTGACAGCCTGGTGTGACCCGAGGGAGTTGCTGGGCAGTTTGAGACTGGTTTGAGGCCTTTGCCTCAGCCCATATTTTTGGCAGGCACTCCCCTCCAGCATGGCGGCGTGGGTATATCGTTCCCCAATGCGTTCTGTCAACGCAGAGGGAGTCCCTTCGAAAGGAACGTCTCAGGTTCGTATGTAACCATGGTTCCCTGAGAACAGGGAACGAGACTCTGCGTTCCTTTGCCATGCTTCAGGTGCCTGCCTTCAGAACCAGTCCCTCAAGACGATAAGATAGAGACTGTCTCTCCAGGCGCTCCCTTTATACATCCGGGTCGCGCCGTATGACGTCATAGGCTGTCGCCAGCCAATAGGAATTGGAGTTGTTGGATAGTGCTTTCGACACCTGGGTCACGTGACGGTTTCCCAATGCGTTCTGTCAACGCAGAGTGGAGTTCCCTGTTCTCAGGGAACCATGGTTACATACGTAACCTGAGACGATTTCCTCTAAAATTATTTATTTTACCATGTCAGCTGGCCCAAAAAAAATTATGAAATGTAGCCTTACCATCTGATTGTGCTGAAGTGCTTTCCTGCAAAGGGGTTTCATCACTGTCACCGTCGGGAATTATACCCGACAGAGAGGTTTCGCCAATTATGCTAATGATGCGTTCATCGCATGTAGATATCCTCGATGATGATGGTGGTCCTCCTCCAGTTTGAATACGATTTTTTTCGAAGATAACTAATTCGTTTTTTGCAGTCAAGCTTCATGTCGAACCATTTTCTTTTCACTTCTGGGACTGTTCGATTAACAGATGAAACTCCATTAACAGCATCTGTAATATGCTGCCAAGCTTCCTTTTTTTTTTAGGACCTGATACGCCACTATGTACACTTGAAAATAAAATGTGGCGTTTTGAATGAACTTCTGATAATAAAACTTCAATTTCTGCATCTGAGAAATTTTTCTTTTTCATTCGCTTTTGAGAAGACATGTTGAAATCTTTCGTTTGGTGTCATAATATGATGCCCGAACGACAGTTTCCAACATTGTATGGAGCATAAAATCTTTTGGGCTGCGATTAAATATAGAAAAATGATTCATACGATCTCTCCACCTTTTTCCACAGAAAAGGTCCAATAAATGTAGTTGGCATCGGATTTGCCTGCACGTAAATCGTGCCAAACTGAGATGTGACGTCGTAACATGAATAAACTATAATTATAGATATAATTTGTATTTGAATACTTGGTTTCTTTTTATTTATTTTTTTAAAGTATTTATGAATGTTAAAACAGTGTGGTGAAATAGGCTTATGCCGTGTTTTAAAACAATGTACAATGCACTTGTAAATGGTACACATTAATTATTGTTGTTGTTGTTATTATTATTATTATATTTTGCACAAACGTATTTACCCCATTGCCAGCTCTGCTAATGGTCAGCTACCTATATTGTAGTTATATAAAATATTCACAGGCAGATTTGCTTTATGTATTTCCCCGGCGTGGAAATCAGGCATATAATTGTAAGGAAACACAACTCCTGGCTGCATGTCAATATCCATGGATTAGGTTTATTTGACAAGTTGTAAGGAACACTTTCAATCCAAGCAGGTTCTTCTGCCACTCAGTCCAGCTGAGGGAGCGCGCTTTCGGCGGTAAAGTGACGTCGATGAATACCCTCTACGAGTCTACGTGGTTGTGTGTAAAAATTAAACTTTTTGGACATCACACAGATCACGTGGTTATGTCTAAACGAATCAAGCTCCGGTACAGGTCTTCACTGTGAGATGTTAGTTTCGTTTTGACTCGAGCTGATGTGCTGAACGAACATCAGTGAGTTTGACGGTAAGTTCAGTTATCAGCTTTATTTAACATCGTGTCATGTTGTTATATGATATTATATTGTTCTGTGTGTTTATATGATCGTAACACACTCCTGTTCACTGAACAAAAGAACAAAAACTGACGCTCATGAAATGGCGTCGGAAATAGGCCTACATATAACCGATCTGCGTCATTACTTAATAAATCATTTTTTATACACTACTGTGGATAGGCATCATGACCTTTTTGGAGAGTATCATGGGTGAGACAGAAACTTATGTTAAGCAACATAGTAAGAAAGTGGCAGTCATGAGATATTAATGAGAACCACAAATACAACACCGTTCAGTCCGTGGGCGTCGGAAGCAAAAAAAAAAATATGTGGGTGGGTCCTCGCCCCAAATTTTTTTTTTACTGTAGATGCAATTATAGATAGATAGATACATAGAGTGCAAAATCAATCAGTAGTAGGGGTGTGACGAGACGGGTATCTCACGAGACGAGACGAGATGGCGAAATACATGACTAGAAAAAATATTCTACGGGTGTATTTGAAATGTTTTAACTAATCATCTTGTAATGAATGTCATTTCAGTTCCACTTTCTGAGTATGAATTATCATATGCAGTAAAAGACAAAATACTCAAGCACTGTAAAGGTTTGCCACAAACTCAACTGACTGGCTTCTCTCCTGTATGATTTCAGTCTCTTCAGACCTTGCTATACATGATTTATGAGTTTCTACAACTTTTGACCTCTAACTGAACTCCTTTCCACAAACTGATCACAGAAATAAATACAGTATAATTAAAATGTTAACACTTTACAATAAGGTCTCATTTATTAACATTAATGTATTAACCAACATCAACTAACAATGAGCAAATATTTGCTGCGTTATTAATCTTTGTTTATGTTAGTTGATAAAAAATAGATTCATTGTTAGTTCATGATAGTTCACAGTGCTTTAATGTTAACAATGAAACCTATTGTTTGTGCTTAATAAGATTAAAAGAAACTGTTATTCATTTTTATGGTAACACTTTACAATAAGTGCAACCATAATCGCACTCTCAATATTCAAAGTGCAAATAAGACCAAATTTTTCTTTGATACAGAGCTAGGAGATGGTTACAACTACACAGCCCAGCCTAAAATAGCTTTCATATTGAGAGATATTTGCATGCATCAGGGAGCCGCTTTCAAAATGCGGGGGAATTGGCATCGCGTTTGAATGCGCGCTGTTTACTTTCACTTTCGTGATCGCGCTATAACCGCCCTCTGTCATGCACAAGCTTTGGCTATACATCTATATTAGGGAGGACTCCTCTGTTTGTTCATAAAAAAGGTCTTCCTGTCTTATTAGGTGTGTACAATAACCAACCCACAAAGTAGTTTCAAAAATATGCGAAGAGATATATTCATAAGAATTAATAGTTGAATGTCTCACATAATAGCATTGCAATAAATACCACCAAATATAAACAATTATGAGCAATAGAGAAACAACAATTATTATCTGGAAAAAGTTGGTGAGAAGTCCATACAGGTAATGTCCGAATCCCCCAGGCAGAAAGTCAGACAGAAATCCAAACGATGAAGGTCTTACAAAATAAAAATAAAATATATATATAATCCACAGTTCGTGTTAAGTCCCAAAGACAAAAATAGATGTACGTAATCCTTGTGAAACGTTGTCCATCATCAGGAATTCACACAGGTTGAGGCATTTGTTGCACTTCAGAATCACGACGCTGACCCAGCATGAATTAAACCATTAAAGGCCCCATGCTGCCATTCGAGCAGGCCAAACCATGTGGGACTAGCGTACCACGCTAACCCACTTAGCGGTAGTCACAAACCATGAAGCCCCTTTACAATAGACAATATGTGCAATTAGAAAAAACAATATTGTAGCGAGTAAATACACCACGAGATGAACAACAAAAAAAAAACACGACGTATATTGGGCGATAAACCTGCTCAACAGAAGTGACTTGAGAGTCAAAATCAGGTAGGCCATTCCTACCTCTCCATAGCAGACTGACTCCTCTGACTAAACAGCAGTTATTCCTCCCTGCCTATAACTCACTAGCGCCCCCTGCATGGTGAGGCAGAAGAACTAACAAAAAACCATGATAACAGTTTCTCAAACTGTTACAGCGCGTAACTCTGTGAATATGGAGCGCCGGCGACTGTTATCCAACTGAATTAAATGTTTTTTATTTAAATACAAAGCAAAACGACAGTGGAGGCGTAATGTAAACATAGCGGTGACATATTCTTTCCTAATCATCCTAACACTTTGTCATGGCAATATCACGAGACTACTTTTGGCCTCGACGAGAAATCTCGTCACAGTTTAGTCTCGCTAGATCTCGTCACACCCCTAATCGGTAGTTAAAGATTTTTTTTAATAGAATAAGGAGACACAGCCCTTTACATTCAATCGAGGTTTTGCTCCCATTTATTTTCACACATTGATCACACAGTGCGTACACATACAAACTTTTTGTCCAAAGTGCGCACAAATGGAGAAATAAACGTTTATCTTTCGCTAGATAGAAAAGAAGCAGGGCCTTACACAGGGTTTCATAATTACCGAGGTCAGAAAATGTAGTTTGCTAGGGGGGTACGGGTGCATGCTCCCCCCGTGAAAATTTAGATTTCCCTGGTGTACATATGTGCATTTTAAGACGTTTTAAAGACAACAAATTGGATAACAATAGCTTTAAAACCATTTCAACAAATACATGCATGCACAGTTTTGAGGCAGCTTTAATCGCATGTTTGGTAATTTCATGACTTAACTTACAACAGAATATTGATGGTGCATGCCCATAGTTTCTTTTGCGCTTTAGTTAAGCTATAAGAAAGAAATATGCAGCGCGCGCTGCCGCATTTGCGCGTGCAATTCTTGAGTTCGCGCCTCGAGCAGGCTAACGGCTGATTGGTATAGATTGATATCGATAGATGATAGATAGATGATAGATAGAGAGATAGATAGAGAGATCGTCAATTAAGCAAGGTGCGTGCCTCAACTTGCAGAAGACACAAGAAGCAAGCCCGTTTTGTACAAATTATGGTGATCCGATCTTTAAAAGTGCATTTAAAATAGAAACGATACAAAGTCATTGAACAAGGAAAGCACTAGAAATTTTGTAAACAAGTAAAATTATTTCATCATAGCCTATTGGGCTCTGTGTTTGAGAGGGCATTGACATATGAGCAGTACAGAGCCCATCTTGTCTCATATCATGATTTTCCTCAATATTCCAAATCTATTGTCATCATTTGAAAATTGTCAGAAAAGCATACTGTAGCCTATCTTCCGCACAAGATGTAGCACTGCCAGGAGAAGCGAAACTGAATACTGGCGCGTGGGAAATACTACGAAGTGACGTGCTGAAGAAGAGGAAAAACCAGAATGGCCTAACTTTTTATCGCCTAAGCTATAACAAATAATAATAATAATAAATAATTTCATTTCTACGAATAATTAATTTCTTCATCCCTCCTTAATTTAAAATAGTAATCGGCTTACGTGTCTGTAATTTCAGTAAAATAAGGGAATTTATTAGTTGTGGGAACAAATTATTAATTTGTAGTCATGATCACCCTGTGAAAATATAGGGCAAAATGGTAATGATTTGGGGAAAAGAATCAAGAGATTGCATATCCAGAGGAATACCTCACCAATTAATGGACAGGGCTAAGTGTCTGTGACTGTGACCCATTAACATAGTCTGTTATATTGTGCAATGCAATATACACATGCTAATACTGTCAAATAAACACAAGGTTTACAAAACACAGTCGGTTATGTTTAATTAAGTGACTGACACGTTCTGAAAAGTGAACAGACAAATGCTGAATTAGAAACGGTAAAAGTGAGTGGGTCCAATATCATTGTGGGTCAAAGTGGGTGGTTCTTGTCCCACTTCCATACAATGGTTCCGACGCCCATGCTTTAGTCTAATTATGATAGTCAATTTTTGCTGCATCATGAAATAAACCAGGAATCGGGTTTGAGTTAAATAAGTGTTAATACATTTATTAAGCATTTATATCATGTGAAATGTTATATCATGTAAAAATGGCTCATGATTTGGCAGGTATGCATTAAAGTTGGCATTTTTATTCATGCAGTTATAACTGCATTATTAATGATTTATAATGCATTTGTAAATGACTTATTACTCATTTACCATCACCTTTATAAACCCCTTACAAAGGGAACCTTAATGTAAAGTGTTACCTTCACCTTACAAAAAGGTTAATTTGTTAAACATTAGTTATTATATTAAAGGGTTACTTCAGGATTTAGCATTAAGCTTTGTATTAGTAGAATACACTAGTATTTTCGAATTACCGTGCTTTCCCCTTCATATCAGCCCGAGATGAGAGATTTATGCAGTTTTATTCTGTAATAAAAGCCTCCGATGACGCAAAAATCATCATTTTGCGTCATCGGAGGCTTTTTGGCAGAGGCTTAAAACTACAGCCAGTAATAGCAGGTAGTTCCGCATTTTTTCACCACGCCCATACATATGCGCGTTTGAGGTTACTCACGGACATAGATCAAAGATTTTATCAAAAGTGGGTGTCAATTATATTTTTAAGCTTACAGTAATTAACTTTATTTTGTCTGCACTACATCAGTGGTTCATCTCGCAAATTTATCGGTCTCTGCAGTCATCTCAACCAATACAGCAACAGGCTTTTGTGGTAACGTTAGCATAAATAGATAAATAGACTAACTCAGTTTTACAGAACAGTGGCTTTACTTTGATAACAGTCAACTTATATGCAACTTATATGTAATTGTCTATCTAACGTACTTTGCTAAGTTTGCAGTTTTACTGCTACCTACAACACTACATATAGGCTACTGTGTTATCAGTTTAGTATCAGCGAGTCTTACCTCTAGGCGAATACGCTTAGTACCAGATGGCCCAGGCTGTTCGTCCTCTGGGAAAGTGAATATCGATGGTATCGCGGTGTCCTTCAGAATGGTTCTCTTCATTGCAGGATATTTGTTCGTAGTCCTCGTGCTTGAAATGGAGACTACATATTCTGCGTTTTTTTAGGTTTTCTATAACGGTGTCATCTCCAAACTTCGGGTGTTTGATGGCCCGCAGCCACTGTTTACATCGCTCCAAATCTTTAACTTAATCGGAAAATGATGGAAACTTACTTGTCCTTTCCTGGTTTTGGGTGTACATCCAGGTACAAAGCAATTTAGCACCATTTTGCTGTAAATGTATGAACTAACTCACGATTTATAGAATTAATATGTAACAAAGCAAGCCTAGTTGTTTGAATTTTACGGGTAGTGCCGCCTGTAACCGATAGGCGTGGTTTGGGCGTGGCCTCGCAAGGGCAGCAAAACAAGTGCATTCTGGGAGTTGTTTTGTTTTCATCCACATTAGTCAAAAATACTTTTCTGCCTTTTCTCAGTCTAGAAAGCTCCAAATTCAAAAATAATTTCACATTTCTACTACATAAATGACCAATTTTAAATACACATTCATCTTTCCAGGGGTGAAGTACCCCTTTAACTAACATGAACTAACCATGAGCAATACATTTGTTACTGTATTTACTAATCTTTGTTAAGGTTAGTTAAAGAAAATACAGTTGCTCATTGTTTGTTCATGTTAGTTCACAGTGTATTAACTAATGTTAACAAGATTTTAATAATGTATTAGTAAATGTTGAAATTAACATTAACAAAGATTAAGGTTTTCGTGGTTTTTTGAAGCTTTGATTGTGTTTATAGTGTGCAATATAACATGTGTTCATGTTTCGCGTGTAAAAAACACAGTATTTTCATCTATACCGCTGTTTCCCACTGTCATAAAAACGGGCTGATGACTTCCTTGTTCTATGAAGTCCCTCCTTCAGAAATACGTAACGAGTTCTGATTGTGCCAGCGGTTCCTGTGTTGTGAATCGACAGCAGCTTAGAGCTCCTTGCCCGGAAAGGTCACGCCTCTTACCATAACGTGGAGATGCACGCGCTCAGTGTTATTGTAAACATGTCTTTAATTTTACCCTATCAATTTGAGCCGGAATCAGACCCGGTGATTGGACTGCGGGATGAAAATAACAGCGTTTCGACGACATGGCGACAAACACACTCTACAAACGCAACTCTTGTGTATTCCTGTGGGCGGAGGTTAGTCAAAAAAGTGTTTTAGTGACGTCATTAAAGAAGGAAGTAGAGGGATGTAGTCCAAACTGCCCGTTCGATGTAGGCGACTTCTGTTAAATAAAATATCTCACTTGGCATTGAACTTTGAGCTTTAAAATTTTACAGATTTTATTTATACTCTAACAACAACATTACACACTAACTAAAGTTTGAAACATGGGATCACGAAGAACGGGACCTTTAATAAATGCTGTAGAAGTGCAGTTCATTATTAGTTCATGTTAACTAATTTTAACTAATGAACCTCATTGTAAAGTGTTACCATGTTCACAAAGAACATCCCAAATAACAAGACTAAAGTTCTCTCAAACTCATGAACAAATGTCTTTCCAGTAACTTTAATAGATAGTTTTTTATCTGTTAGATCGTGATATAATGAATGTTATCTGTTAGTGTCAAATGACAAGCTCACAATGTCATGATTGAACACAGGAAGCAATTGCAAGTAACGCCGTTTATTGAACAACAAGCAGATAAAAGGTCTCAGTCAATGAAGTGTGCAGGCTTTGGTTGGCGCAGGGACTGGGATGATCGGTTGGTGCGGCGTGGTGGTGACGTGAAGAATGACGGTGAGATGATTCCAGGATCCAGACATTAGACGAGACACGAAGACAGTAATCCAGGGACTGACGACGAACAACAGGAACTCCGGTCAGGAACAGACAACCACGAACAGGACACCAAACAACGATCTGACAATGGAGATGAGAATGAGGTGAGTATTTAAGGGGTGAGGGAATGAGCAGCAGGTGGGGACGGTGATGAGTGGCAGCTGGATCCACTAATGATCCACGTGGCCTGGACACAAACACACTCGCATGCATACATATACAAACACACCCACTGCTGTCATAACACAGAGCACGCGACAAGAAGGAAACAATGCATCTGCGAACCGTGACACACAAGCTCACAGAGACTGTTACATCATATATCAGTTTCTGTGAGGATCTGTGCATTCCTACAAAGACTCATTTAACTTACAACAACGACAAACCCTGGTTCACTGCAAAACTCAGCCAGCTCCGTCAGGCCAAAGAAGATGCTCGCAGAAATGGGGACAGAGTCTTGTACAAACAGGCCAAATACACACTGGAAAAGGAGATCAGAGTGGCAAAGAGGAATTATTCTGAACTTCGGAATCAGTTCTCTTCTAATGACACGTCTTTCAGACCTTTCCACACTGAAGCTATCACCAACTACAAGACACCATCCCCCAGCTCTGTGGAGAATCAATGACTGGCAGACGATCTGAATGGGTTTTATTGCAGGTTTGAAAAAACCATTAACACCTCCAACAACCCCCTCTCCCCCACACCTGCAATTCAGTTCAGTGATGATGACGTGCGCCAGGTCTTCAGAAAGAACAAGAGAAGAAAGGCACTAGGCCCAGACAGCGTTTCACCAGCCTGTCTGAAAACCTGCGCTGACCAGCTGGCCCACATCTTCACACAGATCTTCAACAGATCACTGGAGCTGTGCGAAGTCCCCTCATGCTTCAAACGCTCCACCATCATCCCCGTCCCAAAGAAACCCAAAATTACTGGACTAAATGACTACAGACCTGTGGCTCTAACGTCTGTGGCCATGAAGTCATTTGAAAGACTGGTTCTGGCTTACCTGAAGGACATCACTGGACCCTTACTGGACCCCCTGCAGTTTGATTACCGAGCAAACAGGTCTGTGGATGATGCAGTCAATATGGGACTGCATTATGTTCTCCAGCATCTGGACAGACCAGGGACTTATGTGAGGATCCTGTTTGTGGACTTCAGCTCTGATTTTAACACGATCATCCCATCACTCCTCCAGCCCAAACTAACTCAGCTCTCCGTGCCCACCTCTGTCTGCCAGTGGATCACCAGCTTCCTCACAGACAGGCAGCAGCGAGTGAGGCTGGGAAAATTCTCATCCAGCACCCTCACCGTCAGCACCGGCGCCCCTCAGGGCTGTGTCCTCTCCCCACTGCTCTTCTCCCTCTATACCAACGACTGCACCTCTAAAGTCCCCTCTGTCAAGCTCCTGAAGTTTGCGGATGACACCACACTGATCTGCCTCATCCAGGACGGTGACGAGTCTGCTTACAGACTGGAGGTTGAACAGCTGGCTGTCTGGTGCAGTCTTAGCAACCTGGAGCTCAACATGCTCAAGACAGTGGAGATGATCGTGGACTTAAGGAGAAACCCCCCTGCTCTTCCCCCACTCACCATCATGAACAGCACTGTGACTGCAGTGGAGTCATTCAGGTTCCTGGGCACCACCATCTCCCAGGACCTGAAGTGGGACAACCACATTGAGTCCATTGTGAAAAAGGCCCAGCAGAGGTTGTACTTCCTTCGCCAGCTGAGGAAGTTCAACCTACCACAGGAGCTGCTGAAACAGTTCTACTCTGCCATCATCGAATCCATCCTTTGCACTTCAATTACCGTCTGGTTCAGCTCATCTACCAAATCTGACATCAGAAGACTACAGAGGGTAGTCCGGTCTGCTGAGCGAATCATTGGCACAACCCTCCCCACTCTCCAAGAACTGTACTTAATCAGAGTGAGAAAAAGGGCAAAGAAGATCACTCTGGACCCCTCACATCCAGCACACTCCCTCTTTGAACTGTTGCCATCCGGTCGACACTACAGAGCCCTGAGCACCAGAATGACCAGACACAGGAACAGTTTCTTCCCTCAAGCAATCCATCTCATGAACACTTGACAAACACTGAACACATAACACTATTACACATTATTTACTTAAAACACTTATTTATATCTCAATTTGCACACATAACTGTACATGCAATTGTCTATAATATATATGGTTTTTTGCTTTTTTTGCACTTTGTCTATCTTGTAAATTTATATATTATTATTTTATTCTTTTTATTATGTGTCTTGTCTTGTCGCTGTCACTCTGTTGCACTGTGGAGCTTCTGTCACTAAAACAAATTCCTAGTATGTGTAAACAACATACCTGGCAATAAAGCTCTTTCTGATTAAGATTATGATGTGAGATGAATGTCTCTTTTTAACTTCTACTTTATCAGGACATTCAGAAAACATTCAAAAGTAACGTTCCCTTAATGTTTACAGAATGATCAAATGAAATATTCCTTTAGTGAACACCTACCTAAGAAACATTTTGTTTGTTCAAAGAATATTTAGAAATAATGTTTTCATAACTTAGTATCAAGACATTCTTAGAGCCCATGTTGTTCACTGGGATATGTGCTGAAATGAACACACTGTAAGGGGTGTTTTCACATATAGTTCGTTTTAAAAGAACCCAACCCAGTTCACTTAAAGTGAACCAAAAAGGGAACCAGCCGAAAGTGACCACAGGGTGTTTTCACACCTATGGATCACTTGTTTTGTTCCGAAACAGGGACTAAATTTGTTACAATGTTGCATTTTCTTCTTGGTTCGGTTCGCTTTCACATGGCAACATTTCAAAGCGTACCAAAATGCGTTTAGGCAAGTCACATGCGAGTACAACTGTCCTCTTATTGGTCAGAGTTTTCTCTGCATCATCTATCAAAATAATGATTGTCAAGTTTGCTCCATGAGCTTATTGTGTCTTTATTTGTAACTGTCAAGACACACGCAAACACTTTATAAATGTAGCCGTCTTTCCCGCTGTTAAATTATATTCTCCATTCATATTAATGCTGCGGCAAATTCAAACGCGCGCTCTTTCTCTCTCTCTGTCTCTGGTTTCCCTGCGCTGTCTAGTAGGCGACCTGTTGTCAGTCTGTCGAGAGAGAGGAAAACGAACTCTAGTATGATTCAACCGAACTAAATGAGGCAGGTGTGAAAGCACCCTCAGTCTTTTTGGTGTTCACAATCTAGTGGACTCAAAAGAGAACCCAGTTCTTTATTTTTTGGTCCTCTTCAGCATTGAAGTGATCTCGGACCCTTTCTTGTTCACATCACAACTTCATAAGAACTCATACCCCGGCTTTCTGTGTTTTCAGTAATACTGCTGCATCTTTCCAATTGTTAAAACAAAAAAAATACAGTAAAAATAAACAGTGGATAACTGATCAGAAGTTTATCATATCACATGATTGGCTCAACCTAATCAACCTCATTTGATACTATAGTCTTTATGTCTGCTGTAAATCATTTGTAGCTTAGAAAAAGAACAATAATAACACTTCACAATAAGGTTCTATTAATTACATTTGGTAATTACTTTACGCATCATGAATTAACAGCATAGGGGCGTGCAACGGAGCCTGTATCTGTAACATTATCAAAATTATTTGTGTCTGTATTTGAATAAAACTGGAAGTGACAGAGCTTTAACCAGAAGATTTTACAATTACTTGAGAAGACTGTCATGTCCTTCGTAGATCAAATGTACCATGTATAATTCGCAATAATAATAATAATAATAATATATGGTGTAAATGTTTAATAAAATAATAATCATTCAAAAAAACCTATGGAACTTACTTTGTAAAATGTAAACATAATGTGTTAGTAAATATTAACATTAACCAAGATTACATACTGCTGGTGATTATTAGTAGTTTATCAATTGTAACAAAGGAATGTGATATTTTATATTATATCACAAATATATGAAGCATTCCCCCTGGAACGTGATCGCAAACGGACCTTACTGTCAGCAGTGACAGAAAAGACGGAACAGCGGGAATGGCGAGCCTGATGGTACAATTGTCGAAACGAAACGCAAAATGGACTGGGACCTCGATGCTTTCACATATCACGAAGCAATCGTACCACAAACTGACCCGCAAATGGAGGTGGTCTGAGTACTGTTCGCTTTTTGGTACTTTTAGGGGGTCTGAGATCACTGGGTTTGTTCACATATACACACTGAACCGCTCTGAGAGTGTTTGAAAGGGTTAAACAAACTAGGTGTGAAAACACCCTTAATTACTTGTAATTAAAGCATTTGCTAAATGCATCAATGTAATATTAATGTAATGTTCCCAGTGTTTCCATATGCAGGGAAGATGTCAGACTTTGAAATGAGGAAGAGGAAGGGATCTTCATCTCCAGATCTCAGCTGTGTGTCTCTGAAGAGCAATCGATCCATGGAGCCTCCTCCTCTGACCCCAGGTGAGACACTGTCCTGTACTGGAGACAATAGACTGACTTAGACAACAGCATTTGAAATAATGATATTATGGTAATTACAGTGTAAAGATGTATATGAATTATTATTATATCTCAGTATCTTCAGGAAGAGATCTTCATCTCCAGATCCCAGCTGTGTGTCTCTGAAGAGCAATCAATCCATGGAGCCTCCTCTAAGATTCAGTGACGAACCAGTGACCTCTGACCCCAGGTGAGACACTGTCCTGTACTGGAGACAATAGACTGACTTAGACAACAGCATTTGAATTAACTATATTATGTTAATCACAGTGTAAAAATGTATATGAATTATTATTATATCTCAGTATCTTCAGGAGGAGGAAGAGATTTTCATCTCCAGATCCCAGCTGTGTGTCTCTGAAGAGCAATCAGTCCATGGAGCCTCCTCTAAGATTCAGTGATGGACCAGTGACCTCTGACCCCAGGTGAGACACTGTCCTGTACTGGAGACAATAGCTACGTGTCAACTGAATGTCTTTATTCGAAGGCTGATTGTGTCACAGCGGTGTGATGAAGGCTATGTGACGTCCAGATGCGCTCTTTGTTTCTCGATCAAATGAAGGATACATCAGATGGACCTTCGCAGCCCACCCTATCCCAGAATTCATAGCGCCGGTGACGATGGGATGTTTAATCAGATAAAATGTCAGGTGATAGTTCTGTGACGGTTGACGAAAACACTTATAAATGTAAGTACTGTGTTTTAATTCACTCAATTAACTGTTTCCACAGCGCAGCTTCATTTGTTCAGTGGTCTGAGGAAAAACTTGCTCTAATATTTGGTTTTGTTTCAGGGAGCAAGGAGCAGACAGCTCAGTTTATTCAAACGAGGGCTGAAAATGAGAACTTATGTACCGGGGCCAAAAACTCATCCGGCGTGTCTTGGAGGTAAAGCAACGACCCATCTGTAATATTTCCACTAGACTCTCTTGTGTATTATAACAATCAGCCTCATCCTGTACAAACATACAACAATAAGACAAGCAGTGGATAAGGCAATAGTCTTTCACTCTGTTGTGTTTTAGTGCTGTCATTCAAGATCTGTCTACAAATGTTTTAAACAAACTTCATGATCCAGAAATATGATTTTTTTTTGTTGAAATTTTTTATTTTGATGTAGCAGCATCAACAACAGTTCACCATTTCAAAACAGATGCAATTACACTGTTCTCTGCCCATCAGTTTTCTCTTTTTTAAACACAATTCAAAACTCAACAACAAACAAAATTAAATAATAATATAATCAGAAATATGATTTATGAGTGTTTTGCATGTCCTGCTCTGTCATATTTACTAACATTAGGATTTCAGCACAGTCTTCATATTTTTCATAAATATTTCCTTTTTCTCTTGTTTTTAGGACAATTCTGGTGAAAATGGACCTGCTGAGGAAGATAAAATCAAATGAAGAAGTTGTTCTGTACATAAAGTTATTTGTAAAAGAAGCAAAGTAATTTCTGTGCATTGATTAAATTTGTATTAAAACTTATTAAAAACTTATAAAAACAAGAAGTAGTTCTGGAAATTGTTTATTTTTGCAATGCAAGTTATAATTTGTAAATGACACAAATTCTTCTATACTTTTTTTTTTTTTAGCGTCTAAATTAACATTTGTAAATGGAAAAAAAATGTTTTATACTTCACATACTTTTCAAGTACAAGTTCTCTTCCGTTCCTGTTACAAATAGTCGTGGTCAATAACTATGTTTCCATCCACCTATTTTTATGAGCATTTCAGGATGATATATCAAAAACTGCTGGATGGAAACATCAAGATGTGCATAAATTCCAAAAATGCACACAAACTTTTTTCATTCAATAAGAAAACATGCATAAACTACATTGGAAACACGTTTACCGAATAAATTCCTTGATGACTTTGCCCAATGGGACAGCATTACTGGACTACCCAGCGGACCGATCTCACTGCACTGAATCTGAAATGCCTGAGCAAAGTTTGTCTCAGTTCAATGTAATTAAAGTATATAGGTTCAGTATAATTCCTCCCAGAAGTGTCTTACACGACTGTGTTCCCAAACAGCAGCATTCGTCTCTGAAAGAAAAATAACATGTTTATTGTGTTTGGTCTGTGCGCTCTGAGACTAGTGTTGTTTTTGGCGGCCTGTTTTAATTTTAGTTTTAGTCTAGTCTTTGTGTCAAGCAGTAATTTTAGTTTTTATTAGTTTTAGTCACGTTCATACTCTTTTTAGTCTAGTCAAGTTTCAGTCGACTAAAAGTCATTTTAGTGACTAAAAGAGCATTTTAGTCTTATTTTAGTCAGAATTATCCATGACTATTTTCGTCTAGTTTTAGTCGACAAAAACTGTTGACATTTTAGTCAACAAAATCTGATGACATTTAGTCTAATTTTAGTCAATGAAAATTGTATTTTAGTCTCTTTTTAGTAATGCAATTCTATTTAAACCAGTCAATATAGTATAAGTACCTAGTAGTATAGACGAAACCAAAATTTTCTTTTAATTTTCTTTTCTCTTTATTCTTTTTGTTTGACATGGAATAACTCAGGAAGGCAATAAGATCAGAGAAAAAATATTTTTTGGTGATGCTCTCCTACATGTGAGCTGCATCTGGTTAAAATTTTGTGGCATAAAGTATAGTTAATAAAGTGTTATTCTTTTTCGCAGCTAGATGGCGCCCACGGACGGTAAACTCCGGTTTAGAGGCACTTCTCAGCACTTTCAAAATGAGTTAGATGCATTAAAAAGCCGAGTTTCTAAGCTTTAAGATGATAACTTTCGTGTTATTCCACGTTGGAAAACGAACATGGATGGGTCCGATATCATTCGATACACACTGCATCCCGGAAAGATAAGAGACGTTTTTAGCCAAGTATGTTAAATCCTTTCCTGTGTAATATCTTGTGAACAATATATTATGTTAATTTTTGATTCATTTGGTAAGAATCTGCTTTAAATACTGATGTGCATTTTCTATGATCTGTGCATTTTTCATAAAGTTATGAGCACGTGAAATCTATATATTTCCCTACATATCGGTCCCTTTCTCTGTGTCAGACTTTATTTTATTTGTTGTCATTTATGCAAAACTCACCGCAGCTGATTTTCTAAATAATGCCGCGAGTGGGTAGCCTGACTTCGTCATACTCATATTCTAGGCAGAATGTGAGTCTGATACTGCTCCATTGCACTTGAATTATGGGGCGTGTCTTAACCGAACCAGTAAAAAAAAAAAAAACTCTGCACTCAATTGGGTAGACCTACAACCAATCAGAGCAACGCAGTAAGTGACGTATATTGAACTTGTACTTAAACTTTTGCCGAATCCCGTTGGAAGGACGGCAAACAAATCTTTCCCATCGACAAATGCCTTGATTGCGGTTCTTTGTTCGTCTTTTAAAATTAATGCGCTGTCGATTTCTTTTATTACAGACGTGATAGCGGAATCTAAACATCTTACTTCTCCAGCTGCAGTCATCGTTGGTGAAAACCAATTCAACCCAAGCGCTCTTTGATGACGTGGGTGGTTACGTAACCACAGATATCCTGTCCATCATCGATTAAAGCCCGCCCTGGCAATTTGATTGGCTCGGCCTTCTGGGAGCCGAGCATAATTACTCCACAATGGATCGAGTCCAGACCGAACTTCCCGTCCAAAAAATGTTGTGGGCGGGGTTCGGGCTGGCACCCAGGCTAGCGAGTGGGGCTTGAAGAAGTGACATCGCCTGCGTCTGCGCAGTGTGACCTGATCAGCCCCTGAAGTGAGACACAGGAAACAGAAATACTGCAAAATAATAATAATAATAACGCAACTAAACGAGATGAAATAACATTATAACATTTTGTCTTGTCTCATTTTGTCAACGAAAAATAAGAGACATTTTAGCATAGTTTTTATTTTGTAAACCACATTTAGTCTCGTTTTTATTCGTCAACAATATTGCATTATACAATTAATTATAGTCATTGTCACATGACCAGCATTTACGTTGCGTCTCGTCTCGTTTTCGTCACATGATAAAGGTTCGTTGACGACGATATTTAGTCATAATTTTCATTGACGAAAGCAACACTATCTGAGACACAAGTCATTTATTACATACAGAAATGATCATATACAGTGGCTTCTCCTACTTTTCTTAGTGATATTGAGTGCCAGTTTATCAGGAAGTGATGATTTTGTTCTCTTCGACTCACTGGATGGAAACGCTGCTTTATTCACAAATGTTTTATGTGATATACAGTGGGTACGGAAAGTATTCAGACCCCCTTAAATTTTTCACTCTTTGTTATATTGCAGCCATTTGCTAAAATCATTTAAATTCATTTTTTTTCTCATTAATGTACACACAGCACCCCATATTGACAGAAAAACACAGAATTGTTGACATTTTTGCAGATTTATTAAAAAAGAAAAACTGAAATATCACATGGTCCTAAGTATCACATGGTCATTTTGTTGGCCTCTAAGGACTCTTATTATGGTGTGCCTACCAATAAGAAGGGAAGGGCGGCCATTTTAAAAAGAACGTTTTTGGTGTTTGGTGAGGTGGCTTGTGCTAGGCTAACCTCTCTGTAATTGTCCAAAGTGATCTCTGGGAAGAGACATTTGTATTAGACTTTGGAGCCTTTTCATAAGGGCACGCTCTGGTCTAGGATATATACGTTTTGGACTATTCTCTGGAGACTTTATAGCCTGACGTGGTCATACTCAATTCTAGTTCGAATATGAGTGATATTGCTCCATTGGGCTTTGATTATGGGGCGTATTTCAACTGATCCAGGAAAGACCTCAATTGGATAGACCTACAACCAATCAGAGCTACAGAGTAAGTGATGTATGTTGAGCGACGCATAGTTGTCAACAGAACTCAACTGCACACATGCTGGAACTAGTAGAAGATGAGCGTAAACAATCTTTGCCGGTGTAAAAAGAATAAGTATACACGGAGTACTCGCCAATTAATGCGCTGTCGATATCTTCTATAACGGACGCGATGGCGGAATCTACACATCTCAGTTCTTCAACAACAGCCATCATTGTTGTAAACTAATTCAACCCAAGCGCTCTTTGATGACGTGGCTGATTACGTTTCTGGTGATAATCTGTCAATCATCGCCCTGACAATGTGATTGGTCCCAACAGTTTCTGTTCAGGCATAATTACTCCTCTACGGATCGAGTCCAGACCGAACTCCCCGACCTCAAAATGTTGTGGGCGGGGCTAAGTTCGGCTGGCATCCAGGCTAGAGACTTTATACTGCTGGAGGATAACCTGTTTCTGTGGGGCCTTGAACCAGTGGATTGGATTTATATTTTTTCTCTTTTTGGGGACTTTGTTTTTTCGTCAGAACTTTACATTCCCTACATACCCCAAAGCAGAAAAGGACGGTTGAGTACCTTTATCATTATTTTTTTTGCCTGAAAGGACTGATGGGCAACAAGCCTACTCCTGAACTTTCATTGTTTGCTTATTTCATTTGGGTTTATAAAAAGAGTCAACCAATTGTGTTATGTTTGCCTGTGTCTAACAAGTGTATACTTTGACTTACTTTACCTTGTATCTTCAACACAGTTTTGTTTTGGGATTTTGCTTAGTTTGCAGTTGTGTTTTTCCATGCGTTACATGCTTGTCTAATCAGTAAAAGCTAACAACAGACAAACCCCTTTGTGATAATGACTCAACCTTTTTTGTAAAGAGTTTGAGTTGTTATATTGGGACTGTATTGGACAGGTGATGAGCAGTGCCTGGTTTTCTCCACACATACAGCTTAGAATTAAGGCCAAAAAGTTCTATCTTGGTCTCATCAGACCAGAGAAACTTATTTCTCACCATCTTGGAGTCCTCCATGCGGGCTTTCATGTGTCTTGCACTGAGGAGAGGCTTCCGTCGGGCCACTCTGCCATAAAGCCCCGACTGGTGGAGAGCTGCAGCGATGGTTGACTTTCTACAACATTCTCCCATCTCCCGACTGCATCTCTGGAGCTCAGCCACAGTGATCTTTGGGTTCTTCTTTACCTCTCTCACCAAGGCTCTTCTCCCCCGATAGCTCAGTTTGTCCGGATGGCCAGCTCTAGGAAGGGTTCTGGTCATCCCAAACGTCTTACATTTAAGGATTATGGAGGCCACTGTGCTCTTAGGATCCTTAAGTGCAGCAGAAATGTTTTTTTTACCCTTGGCCAGATCTGTGCTTTACCACAATTCTGTCTCTGAGCTCTTCAGGCAGTTCCTTTGACCTCATGATTCTCATTTGCTCTGACATGCACTGTGAGCTGTAAGGTCTTATATAGACAGGTGTGTGGCTTTCCTAATCAAGTCCAATCAGTATAATCAAAACAGCTGGACTCAAATGAAGGTGTAGAACCATCTCAAGGATGATCAGAAGAAATGGACAGCACCTGAGTTAAATATATGACTGTCACAGCAAAGGGTCTGAATACTTAGGACCATGTGATATTTCAGTTTTTCTTTTTTAATAAATCTGCAAAAATGTCAACAATTCTGTGTTTTTCTGTCATTATGGGGTGCTGTGTGTACATTAATGAGGAAAAAAATGAACTTAAATGATTTTAGCAAATGACTGCAATATAACAAAGAGTGAAAAATTTAAGGGGGTCTGAATACTTTCCGTACCCACTGTATTTGCTCAGAAGTTAAATTCACAGCTCTGGATGGAAACACAGCTAGTGGGTTCCTCCTCCATTTCTCAACAGATCTAACAGCGCTGTCAGGGTCTCTCTGCTCAGCTGAAAGTCAGGCCGCATGTCAGAGTCAATGATAAACCTGTCCAGCACTGGGATGTTCAGGGTTATCCTGCAGTACAGGGGTCTGGTCTGGGTTAGGGAAGGACAACTTGTCTAGAGCTGTGACAAAGTAATTGGTAGAAGAAACATTGAGTTACTTTACTAAAGTGCTTTGAGTAACTACTAATACCACATAATAGTCATACATTTAAAACATTTAAAAGTTAAGTAAGGCAAGGCAAGGCAATTTTATTTGTATAGCACATTTCATACACAATGGTAATTCAAAGTGCTTTACATAAAGAAGAATAATAATAAAAATAGAACATAAGGAATAGAAATAACAGTAAAAACAGAGAATTTTACCGCAATATTTAAAATGCATTAAAAGTCAGAATCAAGATGATACATAAAAGATATAAAATACATTAAAAATGAAATAAAAACAGGAAAAGGAATTTAAAGAATAAAAAGATAATACGTATAAAATAAAGTGCAAACAGTTCGGACATAGCACAGTGCTCAATCAGCAAATGCATAGATAAAAAGATGTGTTTTGAGTCTGGATTTGAATGTGGCTACTGTTGGAGCACACCTGATCTCTTCTGGAAGCTGGTTCCAGCTGCGGCTGGCGTAACAGGTAAAGCAGACTCTCCTTGCTTGAGTGAACCCTTGGTATTTTTTAAGTGTGTTGATCCTGATGATCTGAGTGATCTGTTAGGTTATATTCTATGAGCATATCTGCAATGTATTGGGTCCTAGTCCATTGAGTGATTTATAAACGAGTAACAGTACTTTAAAATCAATTCTAAATGCAACTGGAAGCCAGTGCAAGGACCTGAGGACTGGTGTGATGTGTTCATGTTTTCGGGTTCTGCTCAGTATCCTGGCAGCAGCGTTCTGTACGAGCTGCAGTTGTCTTATGGTCTTTTTGGGAAGGCCAGTGAGGAGCCCATTACAGTAATCCACCCTGCTGGTGATGAAAGCATGAACAAGTTCTCTAAGTCTTGACTGGAGACAAAGCATCTAATTCTTGCAATATTTTTGAGATGATAATATGCTGATTTAGTTATTGTCTTTACATGGCTACTGAAACTCAGGTCTGACTCCAGAATCACACCAAGATTCCTGACTTGATTTTTAGTTGTTTGACCCCTAGAGTGAAGGTACGTGTTCACTTTGAGAACTTCATCTTTGTTTCCAAATGCAATGACTTCAGTTTGTCTTTGTTTAACTGAAGGAAGTTTAGACACATCCCAATTTTTAATTTCATCAATGCATTGGCAAAGGGAGTCAATGGGGCTGTAGTCGTTAGGTGAGAGGGCTAGGTAAATCTGGTGTCATCTGCTAGCTGTGATATGCAATTTGGTTCCTTCTCATTATTTGGCTCAGTGGCAGCATATATAGGTGAACAGGAGGGGGCAGTAGAATTGAGGGACTCCGCATGTCATGGATGTCCACTCAGACTTATAGTCACCGATACTCACATAATAACCTCTCCCTTCTAAGTATGACCTGAACCAAAGTAAAAGTATTATCGTGCATACTGAAATGTACTTAAAATGTCATGAAACCCCTCTGTTTTAGCACTGGTCGTTCACACACCTGAGTTGAAAAAGACTCTAGAAAAGGGCATTTAAAGCTGTAGAAAACTGGGAGAGTAGAAGGTGGGAAAAGGATAAAACACAGACCTACAAAACATTCATTATGCAGATGAATGAATATTAAAGTATGACCTCAGAAAAAAAAGTTATGAGCACTACAGTCTCTGAACAAACGACACACGTCATTTTAACACAGAAAGAATAAAGAGATAGTTACTTTTTTGTCCATTGTTCTTTGAATTGTCTTTCTACATTATTCTGTGTATCAGAAATGTCATCACGTTCATGATGTACAGCTGCATCAGCGTCCTTATTTTCACATATATCACATTGGAAGAAGATGGAAGAAGGTGCTGGTCATATAATTAGAATATCATCAATAAGTTGATTTATTTCACTAATTCCATTCAAAAAGTGAAACTTGTAATATATTTTCATTACACACAGACTGATATATTTCAAATGTTTATTTCTTTTAATTATGATGATTATAACTGACAATCCCAAATCAGATCCCAAATTCAGACTCTCAGAAAATTAGAATATTGTGAAAAGGATCAATATTAACCCTTAAATGCATGACTGTTTCGCCAGTCATTCTTACATATTCGGGTCTTTATCGACCCGGATCTATATCTAACACGGGAGGATCTCTACCTGTCGCGATAATATAAAACTCCTCTGATATTAGAGTAACCAAGTACAGAG
>JAOTNS010000467.1:0-165388 GCA_028476615.1 Culter alburnus | reverse complement strand
TATTTGGTTGGAGGCCGATACGCACAGAGAACTCCCCTGCGTCAGCCTTCCACGGACTCAATCCTCCAGTGCGATGCTCGTTACCAACCCCCCTGTGCCCGTTGACTGTGACCATTGGACGCCCCTGTGGATTACTGGTCCGAGAGAGCGAGAAGGTCCTGGGACTCAGCACACCACCATCTGCAGAGAGCCCTGCGCAGATGCAGGATGACGGCTGACTTCGCGCTCTCACGCTCGCCACCTACCAGCCTGGACAGAGATACGGCTATCTACAAGAGAATCCGCCTGCGTCTGCCCTGCAAGAAGCTGAGTCCCAGTCATTACCATTCAAGATCATTAGCAGATCAACCCTGTGACATATCAGCTACAACTTCCCTCACCGTATCATATACATCCCACCTTTCACGTATCTCTCCTCAAGCCTCACACCATCCCTCTTGCCCTCTCTCCACAGGCCTGACGTGGCAGCCGCCGAACCCCCCCTTCCACTCATCGTGGAAGACGGAGCCACCTACGAGGTACGGGACATCTTGGACTCTCGGCGCCGTTGTGGCAGTTGGAATACCTGGGACTGGGAGGGATATGCCCTGAGAGCGCATCTTGGGTCCCCAGGAATGACATCCTCGCTCCCAATCTGCTACTTACCTTCCATGCCAATCACCCTGACAGACCTGCCCCACATGCAAGAGGACGGCCACCTCGACGCCGGGGTCCTCGGCCCTCAGGAGCGGGCCGTGGAGGGGGGGGTACTGTCACAGACACGTCAGGCTCCACCGCTCCCAACACAGCACACCCAATCACCAGAGTACTGATCACAGCACCTGCACCCATCGCACCTCATCACCTCCAGCATAAAGAGCACTCACACAGACCATTCGATGTCTGGTCTCGTTTGGCATTAACTTACCTGTATGCTTACCTTAAGGACTCCCCGTGATCTACTTACCTGTCTCCAAGAATCTCCTTGTGTTTTCTCTCCTCTCTGTGTGAGTGCTCCTTGTCTCCAGTGTCTCCAGCACCTCCAGTGTCTCCAGCTCCAAGGTCATCGGTATCTGAAACCACAAAAGAACTCTGTCATCACTCTCCATCTCAAGAACCTGCACTACTTCCCGCTCACTCACCTGCACTTCAGCCATGCTCATACTGGTACTCAAAAGCTCCTTTACCTGTGAAAGTCGGTCTGTCCCTTCTGTACTGTAACAAATATATCCATAAATAAAATATCATTAAATTAATAATATGTATAGAAATTGTCACATACTGCTCAGAGACTTTAGGTTGAAGATCCAAACGCAGATTTATTAAAGGGATCCCCTGGTGTTATGACTTGTATGGCTTAATATAACATAAATTATGTCTCTTACTGAAACATGTAGTAGAAAACCCATGAGAGATTTACGTTATTTAAAAAAATCCATAAACATATTTGGGTTCTCTGCTTTTCAAAGTGAACTAATCCGTTAAATGATGTATTCTGTGTTTCTTTGCCCTGATCCATTGATTGTTTGTGTCTTTGGTTCTGCTTGTATCTGGATTTTTGCCCTTTGGCTTGACCACTGCTTGTTATTGGATTATGATCTTGGATTTTCCATTAACTGCATTTGATTTCGTGTTTTGGAGCAGTAACATTACACTAACAGTTTTATCACTATGTTTTAAGATTATATGAATTTAATACATGTCCATTTACTTTTAAAATTAATAAAATGAACACGGCATTTTTAAATAATAAAAAAAGAAAATATAAGAAAAAAGAAAATATATCTTTATTTAACTACTTAATCTTAAAACATGAATTAAGCAGGCCTAAATGTTTTTTTTTTTTCAATTTATTAAAAAATTGATAAATTATTGTTAAATTGAAAAATAAAGACATTTCAGACTGTTTTATGAAATGTAGTTAAAATAATAAAATAAAATGAATTAATAAACCTTTGGAGTAAATGGTTTTAATTGCCAATTTATTAAAACTAATTTATTGGTTTTATTAAACTGACATTTAAAATAGTTTAATTATTTTTTAAAAATATAGTTCAAATAAAAATTAATTACATTTTTAAAACATTATTTAAAGTATTAAATGATTCTTTTAATTTATTAAAACACTACATTTTGAAGCATGAATTAAATAATTGTAAATGTTTTTCAATTAATAAAAACAAATAAATTAATAATAAATAGACATTTTTGTGACTTCAAATGTCAGTTTAATAAAATCAGACATTTAAATTAAAATTGATTATTTAATACATGGTTTAAAATGTAGTTAAATACATACATTTTTATTTTAACTTTCTATTAGCTGGAGAACAAAATCAATCTGCTGATGTCTCTCCTACAATACCTCCGCCTTCCTCCATGTTATCCATTAAACAATACTTTATGCATCTAAAAATTGTTTAAATCTTATGCAGTTAATAGTTTCAATTTAAAATTCAGCTGCCAGTCATTAATAGTCAGCAATAGGGAAAATATATTGAATACTGCATTTTACAGTCTCCTTTAAATAAAGCAAATACACACATTCAAGTAGTTTACTGTGAAAAATCTAAATCTACAAGCACTACAGTCTCTGAACGGACGACACGCATCAGTTCAACACAGAAACAATAGGGCATAGTTACTTTTTGTCCATTGTTCTTTGAATTTTCGGTCTACATGGTCTTCTGTCTATCAGAATAATTCATCATCAGATGTATGGCTGAATCAGTGTCCTTTAAAAACTTTTTTTTTATGGACAAATTGATAGACATATTTAACTTTATTTTATTATGCTTTAAAATTTAGAAGTACACCATAAACATGTCAGTGTTATGTAACTGTGCTAATATTCTGATCTGTTATTGACAAAGTATTTTATCTATCCTATAGAAAACAATTGTAGAATTAGTTTGCTCACTATAAAAGCCAGAAGTGTTTTGAGTTCTCATGGCCTACGTGACTGTGATTACAAGGGTCAGATGTGTATCTGGCCACTAAGAATATTTTGCTGGTAATTTTCCGCCAGGAGCTCTCTCTCCCAGGCAACGTTTTGATAATGATCTTTTGTACTTCCTCACCCACTTATTTTTATAGACATCATCCTACAGAAGGAAATTAGTGGTGAAGAGCAAGCCCTGACAAGCCACCCAACTTGTACATGGAAGGTGTCTTGGCAAAAGGGAAGACTTCTCAAAGTGAAGACAGATGTGTGAGCATGTTGACCACATCACAGGAGAGTCAGACAACAAGGGCCAGTAGCACAGAAGTCACAGTGACACATCAAGGAAATATGCCAATAATCCAATGCCAAACGAAAAGCCTAAGTAGTTTTGAATACAAAAAAGTACAGTGCAAAAAAGTTATCACGTTGGGGTCACCAACAACTGTAAGGCTGGAGGCTTACACTGCTATTTTGAACCAATAATCTGAAACAAAAAGCAGCTGAAGGATGACATGATTGGAATACCAGTCCTCAATCTGCATACTGATGAATCCCTCCCATTGGATAGGCATTAGCATACTGTGATAATGAAGGCCATTGTGCCACATTTAATTCACTAAATACCTTTAAAGGGATTTCTTAAGTACTAGGGCAGTAATAAGTTCTACCTATATTCGCTCAGCCCTACACAAGCTTAGGTCAGTGAGACACAGAGTCTATCTACACTGTAAAACTTTACTGTAAATTTACAGGAAATTTCTAACAGTATTATACTGTATTTTCATAAAACAGTAACATGCTGTATATTTTACAGAATGTCTGTAAATATACACTAGTTTTCTGTTTTCAGCCCGTTTCACTCGTAATACATATACTGTAGAAGCATTGCATATGGATTGATTTTTTTTTTAAACCGCGCTCATTTCAAATTTCTAGGCCAGGCATACATTTTAGCTTCTCTCCCACACTTTTAGTGTTTCACACGTCGACTCTTCAGGGTTTAATGTTATCATTAAACGTATTTGAATGAATATAGTGTGCAGTTTTAAGCTTTTGAAGCGTCAGTTTGCCTGAGACGCGGGATGACTGGACGGCGCTGCTGAGAAGACGAGAGATGTTTTTTTTCCGCCTGATTAATCAAAACGTTTGCCTGTGTCGAGAAGACGTAAAACGATTGTTCGGCTGAGAATACGGTAAGTCAGTCTTTTATGGAGCTTTTCGTTCGCGTTTCTATTTTGTCATGAATGGATTGATCTTGAAATGTTAAACTTCTCATGAGCAAAAGGTTAACGTTACTCTGTTCTCAGCGCTTCACGCAGTAACACTGATGTTTCATGTTATAGACAACCTTAACATGTATTCTTACAACCTGATTTTTAAACTGTTTGTTTATTTATTTATTTATTATTTTTTTTTTCTCTCGTTTCAGGCTCAATCATCTGATGTGCTCCATTGTTTACGTAGTGTTGTGCTTATTTTCAAGTGTATCAGGTTTATGACAGAATTCAGTGAATAAACGATTTTATTTTGTCAGTTATTTTAAGCATTATTTTAAGATGCATCTTTTCTGAAGTGTAACAGGAGACATTACTGAGATCATATGCTTAGCTGTGAGTCCTTGTGTTCACAAAAATGCTATGGTGAATGAATGCACAATATTCACTTCTCCTCTCTCTTTCTCTCTCTCTCTCCTCTCTCTTTTTCTTTTCTGCTTTTAGGCTCTTTGACATATCCCCTAAACTGGCTCAACCAGGAAGGGGGGAAAATTACCTTCTGTGAAATATGGTTATGTTAATGTAAGTATTGCCCTAATTTCACATGTGATGTAATCAGTTTATGGCAATAATGGACTACTTGCACTGAGGCTTGTAACACACGTTTTGAATAATACACTTGCCTATTTCTGCTTAGTGATCGATGCTGCAGTGTGTGTGAGAACCTGATGAATAAGTTCAGGACAAACCTTCATTTATTTTTATTAAATATTTTAATCCCTATTTTTCATTGACAATCATTTCACTGTGTGTAATTCTTAGTATTCAATTCTTAATATTCAAGTATATTGTCAGTCCGCTGTCAGTGCGTTACTGTTTAAAGGGTTAGTTCACCAAAAAATGAAAATTCTGTCATTAATTACTCACTCTCATGTCGTTCCACACCTGTAAGACCTTCGCTCATCTTCAGAACACAATTAAGATATTTTTGATGTGAGAGCTTTCTGTCACATGTCGCAGAGACACATGGATTACTTTAACAATCTGTTTCCTACCATTCTTCACCTTGAATGTGTAAGTTGTGCTGCTGCCTATGGAGGAACAGAAAGCTCTCAGATTTCATCAAAAAATATCTCCATTTGTGTTCCAAAGATGAACAAAGGTCTTACGGTGTGGAACGACACGAGGGCAAGAAATTAACAACATAAATTTAATTTTTGGGTGAACTAACCCTTAAAGATGAATTTAAATATTTAACATTGCTAAATGTCTCAAGGCAGGTACCACTTATTTATTATACTATTTTAAAAGACGGATAAGAGCACCAACACACACAAGTTAAATTCAACAGGTATAAAATATGAGAAAAACGGTAAGAGAAAAACAGTAAGAGAAAAACAGTTAATGAGAAGACGAGCACTGGACTGCAGCAGGTTAGTGCTGTATGGAGGGGAGCTGAATGCTTTTACCAGAAACTCCCGAGATAGTATACGACGTACAACGCAGAAGCAGTTGTGCATATAGTCCATTCAATGATAAACAATTTAATTGAATACAATTATAATATTATTTTTTAGTTGCATCTTTTCTGAAGTGTTAATTGGACATTTTAACTTACTGCAATCAAATGCTTAGGCTATGGTGCATATATTCACAATATTCATTACTGTTTTCTCTCTCTCCTTTTTTTCTCTTTCTTTTCTGCTTTTTTAGGTACTTTGACATCAACCATGAACACGGCTCAAGAAACAAGAAGGGAAAGTGACTTCCAAGACTGGCAACACTGTGCAAAAAAGGAGCAGTACTGAAAAACTTGTAGGCCTACTATTTGTTTTTACTCCACATTTGAAAAAATGTTAAATGTAAATAAGATTGCTGTATTGTTCATT
This sequence comes from Culter alburnus, assembly GCA_028476615.1. Classification (NCBI taxonomy): domain Eukaryota; kingdom Metazoa; phylum Chordata; class Actinopteri; order Cypriniformes; family Xenocyprididae; genus Culter; species Culter alburnus. Next base: position 159,362 of record JAOTNS010000467.1, on the reverse strand, counting down.
GATAACTGCTGAGTGCATTTAAAATGTTGACCTTTCAACATTGCAATTTTATGCTTTTTTCCATAAAAAAAAATAATAAAAGTTTTAAAACTCAAGAGTATGTTGATTTCCATTTCCTTTGCCATAACATAACAAAACTATATTTTTTAATTATTTAATGACAAATATAAGTGTAGTATGAAAAGCTGTATAAATGCAGTTAATAGCTGTAGATAAACAGTACAATGCTGTAAAAGTACATAATATTACAGCAGGATACTGTATTTGTTGTTTTGTTGTATACTTTGTTGTATACTGTAAATGTTGTTTACAGAAGTAGTACTGTAAAAATACAGTAAGGCTGGCAACCCAGCTGCCAGTATTTTACTGTAAATTTACAGCGAAAAGTTTTACAGTGTACTATAAATGTCAATATTGTTCTGCTGCCTTTCATTAAAGCAATGAGCCCAAAGAGCCCTGGTTTGACTTTATACATACTATAACTTTATAACAGGCACTGTTAGGCACAACACAAGTGGAGTAAAATCCCCTTAGCTGTTATAAAATAACTGTAAATCACAGCTTCACTGGGCTTATTGCTTTTATAAAACAGTTATTCCACATACCTAGCAAGGTTTCAAAAAATAAAACACAGTAAATAAAATATAATGAGTGATATTAATAAAAATATACTCATACTCATTTCAACATACTATGATTTGGGACAAACTAATTATGATTTTGAATACTATTAAAAAGTTACCGATTAATATCCAATTTAAAAGAGTCTAGCTTTAAAAAAATATAATATATATATATATATATATATATATATATATATAACAGTGGTGTTCTGAAATGAGGAGGCACATTTTTTAATTTATTTATGAATCAATGTAAATTCATGTATTACTCTTAACGTTGACACATCTTCCTTTATTCATTCATTTATTTATGTATTTATTTATTTATTTCTTCATATATTTAATTATTTATTTATTTCTACATTTATTTCTTTAATTCTGCATTTACATATTTAATAATTTATTTATACTTAAGTCATTTCTCGTCCGCCATAAAAATAAAGTGTTACTGGTATACCGTATATTTCTTTTGAGCTAATTTGCTACACCACCTATCTTTGCGTGCCCTTGAATATGTATACCAACTCCTTACTCCTTAAAACCACAAAAGCCATGTAATGAGTAAGCAGGAATGAGTGAGAGTTGACACATTAAATACTTTTAAAAATTAACATTATAACTGTGAAAAGTGAAAACACAGAAAATTCTGTCAATGGCGGGGAATTTTTTTCCTTTTTTTGGCATTGCAAGCGTTGTCTCACCACAAATGACATACATTTATGTCAATGGCAGGGAGTTAAAGATCTGCTAATTGTCCGAGCCAGAACAACTTCTGGAAAGGAAAATAAGGGTGGGACGGTATTTGGCCTTAAAAAGTTGGGTTTGGGTGCCAGGGGTAAAAACCACCACACTTACCGAATTAAATTCATCATTAGAGAGACTACATATAGGGATGACATTATCAATTCTATTATATGAATCAAATAGAACAAGGAACCACAAGAAAGTTGATTTAAAAGTTTTCTATTCAAGTTCAATTCCAATCATATTACATTACAATTCAGTACATCATATTCAACTCAACAAAAAGAGCGAAAAAATAAACAATAAATCACAACTATTAATTCCAAGCCCAGAAACATTTACCTTTTAATTACCTCACAACAATAAATAATAAATGCATAATTGCATAATTCAGACAATTAAATGCAATGCAATAAATCTTATGCAGGAACAAAAAATGAATCAAAATGCAATAAGGCAGCTGCATAAGAGAAAAACAGGCATAAGAAAAAAAGGGGAAAAAATCATCTGGATCCAAAGTTCAACAAAAGAAGAAAAAAAAAACATTAATTTACTTACCATGTCACTCATTGAACTTGTAATGATGGGTCAACAGAGTGAGGATCCATTTGCAGCTTTTATTAAAACGAGCACTGTACAGACAAGGATTAGGCAGAGTCGTAAACAGGGACAGGCAATGGTCGTGGCAGGCGGCAATGAATCAGGGTCTTACAACAGGCAGAGATCAGGGCAGACGGCAGGCAGTAACAGAGTCCAGGAAACAGGCAAGGATCAGGGCAGGCGGCAGAGAATCACAGGAGAATAAACAGTCCAAATGGTAACAGACTAACATTCCACAGAAAACACTCAGAAATGATCACCTCGGCAAATCAAGACTTTGCGGTGTGTGTATGTGTGTGTGTGTGTTAAATAGTGTGAGTGTGATGCGGTGCAGGTGCAGGTGCAATCAGTCCCAAGAGCCGCCCGTATTCGTGAGAGATCACTCGTGGACAACCAGACCCATTGTCCCACAGCATAAGGAGGATTCGGGCGACGGTGACGATTAGCCTGGATCTCCTGTTGTCTTAAAGCTTGTTGCAGGTGATGATGTGCCATGTCCCAGGTGTCCTCGTTTAGTTGTTATTGCTCTCTTTGCAATAACAATTCATTTGAATTTCATGCAATTACAATCTCAATTCCTGTCAAAATTCATATTGTAGTAATTTATCACCCCCCAGGCCAACTGGGTACCTTTGTAGAGGAACTGGACATGCTGCTGTCCTCATTCCCAGAGGATGGCAGCCCACTTGTAGTTTTTGGCGATTTCAACATTCATCTAGAGAAGCCATATGCTTCAGAATTCCTCTCTCTTGTAGCCTCATTCGATCTCAGTCGGCTCAACACCACAAGTACACACAAATCTGGCAACCAACTTGACCTCAGTTACACACGCAACTGCATCACTGACAATATTTTGGTAAAACCTCTGCACATCTCCGATCATTTCTTCATTACTTTTAATCTACAACTCCCCATTTGTCCACCACCAACCCCTCTACCAGTTACCTTCAGACGAAACCTGTGCTCTCTTTCTTCTTCTCATCTTTCCTCTGCTCTATCATCCTCCCTTCCCTCACCCTCACAATTCTCATCTCTGGATGTGAATACAGCAACAGACACATTATGTTCCACCTTAACATCATCTCTTGATAGTATCTGTCCTCTGTCATCCAGGCCTACACGTGCCATTCCCTCTAATCCATGGTTATCTGATGTTCTTCGTGAACATCGGACCAAACTCAGGGCTGCAGAGAGGAAGTGGCACAAATCAAAAGACCAATCTGACCTAAGTAGCTATCAATCTCTGCTCTCATCCTTTTCTGCTGAAATTCATGCTGCTAAATCTTCCTATTTCCACAACAAAATCAACAGCGCTTCTAACACACGCACCTTTTCAAAACATTCACTCTCCTCTGTCCCTAACTGCTAAATTTTTCACTGACAAAACATCTACCATCAGCAGTCAGTTCTCCGCTCCACACACACAGGAACTCAGACCAACCACTCACACAGCCACACATCTCCTTTCTTCATTCTCCCCCCTCACTGAGACAGAAGTATCCAAACTTCTCCTCTCCAGCCATCCCACCACCTGCCCTCTAGATCCCATGCCCTCACACCTTCTACAAGCCATCGCTCCTACACTTTTACCAGCACTTACACACATTATCAACACATCTCTCCAAACTGGCACTTTCCCTAACACATTCAAGCAGGCTTGGGTAACCCCACTGCTTAACACTCTGAGGTCTGAGGTATCGCCGGCGATACCACCGCGTTTTTTTTCTTACCAGTGTGAAAGAGACTCAAAATACTCTGTCAATGTTGCACATACAATTAAGAGTTATACACCATTTTAATCTGTTGAATATCTTCTTTTATTTGTGTACACTCAGAGTAAAAACAAAATGTTGTGCTTTTTGTAAAATAAAGAAAACTAACATGATGCGTGATCTCTCGTCTCCCTCTGAACGAAGTCCAATCTGATAGTTCTCAGAAAATGAACTGTAACTTAGTGAATACTAATGACAAAAAAATTAGACTTATGTCTAAAGAAACATTGAAATGTCAGGTTTTAAATTGTGCAAGTCAAATCGAAAACAAACATTCTGTGTTTATGTAATCTGTATGAAAAGAGAGCCATGTCAGAAGTCTGTGATTCAGCTCATTATCCGCTAATGCGGCCACGTCCACGGAGAGAGCGCTATTCAGACGCAAATTCACAGGCAATACTTGTATGCATTGTCTCAATCGTGTATTTATTGTCTTGAAAAGTGTTTATCTGGATGTTAAAGCCAAGGTTACTGATCTCTAGAAGACATGCGGTTAGTTCCTGGTTCTTTTTCTTATTTATATGGATTTGTGGCCTAAAGGTGCACAGAGCGCCCTCCGGCTGCAAGTATGAATTGAAAACACAGTATCCAGTGCTCATAGTGATGACAATAAATATTGAATAATAAATATTACTCCTCAGTATAAAAAATTGACATAAACATATAAGAATCCATCAATATTAATGGGATTAATGGGAGATGATCAAAGTCGCTTTGGATAAAAGCGTCTGCCAAGTGAATAAATGTAAATGTAATAAATGTTAAAGAATGCTGTCCATACCCGTGACGTGAATTGTGGACCTCTATCGGACACAATGTCCTCCGGCAAGCCATAGAATCGGAACACTTGGTTGCATAATAGCTCGGCTGTCTCTAGTGCTGTGGGTAACTTAGGAAGTGGTATCAACCTGCAAGCCTTGGAAAAGCGGTCAATGATGGTTAAGATGGTGGTGTGGCCCTGTGATTCAGGAAGATCTGTGACGAAATCGATAGCGATGTGTGACCATGGTCGTTGAGGGATGGTGAGTGGTTGTAACAGACCAGCGGGAGCTTGGTGTGGGGTTTTGGAGGTTTGACAGGCTGTGCAATTAGAGATGAACTTGGTCACATCCGTTAGCATTGTTTCCCACCAGAATTGGTTCTGCAGCAAATGCATGGTGGCGGTGATACCTGGGTGGCCGGAGCTGGGAAGATCGTGGACTTGGTGTAACAGTTTATCTCTCAGATGGATGGGGACAAAGGTGCGGCCTTGTGGACATGCTGGTGAGGGTGCTGTTTGCTCATTCGCCAGAGAGATCTCGGTCATGATGTCCCATTGAACTGGAGCGAGTAATAGAGTTTCTGGGATTATGTTCTCTGTGTTCTCTGGGTGTTCTGCCTCCTCCGTTTGCCGTGACAATGCGTCCGCCTTTACATTCTTGGTCCCTGGTCGGTAGGTAACTGTGAAGTGGAAGCGAGTGAAGAACATTGCCCAGCGTGCTTGTCGAGGATTGAGCCGTTTGGCAGACCGCAGACACTCCAGGTTTTTATGGTCAGTGAGGATGGTGAATGGATGTTTTGCTCCCTCCAGCCAGTGACGCCACTCCTCCAAAGCCGCCTTCATGGCCAGCAGTTCCCGGTTGCCCACATCGTAGTTGCGTTTGGCAGCTGATAATTTCCTGGAGTAAAATGCACATGGATACGTTTTTGCGAGATCGCCTTGTCGCTGGGAGAGTATTGCACCAATACCTGTGCTGGAGGCATCCACCTCCACGATGAAAGGGAGCTCTGGATCTGGTGACGGAGAATGGGTGCTGAAGTGAAACGCTCCTTTAAGTCTTGGAAAGCCTGTACTGCTTCGGGTGACCAGGTGAGTCGTGTGGACTGGCGCTTTGTCATGGAAGCTAACCCTCTGGAGTCTGAGGCTGATTTGGGGCTTGGAGAAGTTTTGGCATGCCCTGACATTTGTGCTTTTTTCAGTTGTTCATAAACATATAAATGACAAAAGTGTCATTACACTGTATTCAGCACAAACTAGGCTACAATAATATGTGAGGAACATGTACATGTTTGTATTTTTGAAGGAATAATGTTTATGCGTGGTTATTGAAAAAACAAAAAACTTAAGTCACTGAAATAAGGCCAAAAAAAGATATTAAATCTGTGTCACAAGACTTTTGGGTATGGAGGTTGTAGACTAGAGTTTTTGCTTCAGAATTATGTAAAAATTATGCTGCCTACTCCTTCATTTAAACAATATTGATTTAGTTTTTGTAAACATTTTTGTCAAGAAACACAGTATGCGTGGAGGCATGAATCATCATGAATAATGGGTCATTTACACCTGAGAAGACAAAATAATCACATAATAATGACCTGAAATGACTTGCAATTAATGAGGCCTTTCAGTCAGTGGCTGTGAAAAAAAAAACCCTCTGTAATAATGTCTCAGCTCATCATAAACAGCAATACTGTGAAATATTATTACAATTTAAAATAATGGTATTCTATTATATTCTTTAAAATATAATGTATTTCTGTGATGCAAAGTGTCTGAACAATTATGTTACCTCTATGGCATTTCATATAGGCTTTTAGCTTAAAAGCATGCACATTTGGAGAAATATTGATGGATTCTTATATATTTATGTCAATTTTCTATACTGAGAAGTAATATTTATTGTCATCAATATGAGTGCTGGATACTGTGTTTTCAATTCTACTTGCAGCCGGAGGGTGCTCTCTGTGCACATTTAGTCCACAAATTATTCTAAATAAGAAGAGGACATTTCAGGAATGGTGTTTTTAATTCATACTTGCAGCCGGAGGGCGCTCTCTGTACACCTTTAGGCCACAAATTATAAAGAAGAAAAGGAACTAGGAACTAACGGCATGTCTTCTAGAGTTCGCTAACCTGGCTTTAACATCCAAATAAACACTTTTCAAGACAATAAATACACGATTGAGACGATGTATGCATGTATTGCCTCTGAATTTGCATCTGAATAGCGCTGGCTCCGTGGGCGTGGCCGCATTAGCGGGTAATGAGCTGAATCACAGACTTCTGACATGGCTCTCTTTTCATACAGATTACATAAACACAGAATGTTTGTTTTCGATTTGACTTGCACGATTAAAACCTGACATTTCACGTTTCTTTAGACATAAGTCATTTTTTTTGTCATTAGTATTCATAAGTTACAGTTCATTTTATGAGAACTATCGATTGGACTTCGTTCAGAGGGGAGAGGAGAGATCAGCATCATGTTAGTTTTCTTTATTTTACAAAAAGCACAACATTGTGTTTTTACCCTGAGTGACATATAGTTTCAATTGATATATTACTTATGTCTCTATGACAAGATGATGGAGTATTTTAAGTCTGTTTTGCTGCAATGTGAAAAAAATCCTGCAAAACGCGCCGGCGCGTTTTCAGACCTCAGGGAGTTAAGGGAGCAGTGACCCCGCTGAAAATTCCTAATATACCGCTGTAGAAGTTGGCAAAAACCCAGAAAATCCGGAATTCTTTTCACATGTGTGGTTGGGCCACTCCAGCACGGCCTTTACCTTGCCATCATCCATGGCTACCCCCTCCTGACTGATCACATAGCCCAGAAGGCAGTTGAAGTGGTGGACTCGCATTTTTTGGCCTTGGCTATAGTTTGTGCTGGATCAGACGTTTGAAGGACAGCTCGGACATGTTGGACGTGTTCCTCGAATGTGTTGGAGTAGATAAGGATATCGTCTATGTGAACGATAACCCAGCGATGAAGCATATCTCGGAAGACGTCATTGATGAAGGATTGGAACACTGCCAGACTATTGGACATAACAAGAGTTTCATAGTGGCCAGTGGTAGTGGAAAAGGCTGTTTCCATTCGTCTCCCTCCTGATGCGGATTAGATTGTATGCACAGCGGAGAGTCCAGTTTGGTAAGTGTTTGGCTTGACGTAGTTGTTCCAGAGCTGCAGGAACCAGAGGTAATGGATACTGGACTAACAGTGATGTCATTGAGGCCTCGGTAGTCGATGCAGGGCCGTAGCCTGCGTCCTTTTTTTTTTTTTACGAAGAAGAAACCGGAAGCTGGTGAAGTGGATGGCCGGGTGAATCCTTTAGCCAGTTCTCCTTCGATGTACGACTTCATGGCAGTGGATTCTGGTTGTGACAGCAGGATATTCTGCCCTTTGGCGGTGTTGCTCCGGGTAGTAGCCTATGGCACAGTCACTGGGACGGTGAGGAGGCAGTTCGGTTGATTGTTCTTGCTGAAGGCGATTGCCAGATCTGAATACTCGGTTGGGAATGGTGGTTTTGATGTTGGTTCAGCTGTGCAGTCAGGCGTTGTTTGGGTGGGACACGGAGTGACAGACTTCAGACAGCGATGATGACGGGGGAATCCCACTGAGTGATCTGACCCTCTTTCCAGAGACGTGAGGATTGTGGGTTCTGAGCCATGGCAAGCCGAGGATGACTAGGTCTTTGGGGAATGAATGGACTAGAAGCGGATTTGTTCATGGTGTAGAGCTCCTACTTGAAGGCCAAGTTCGGTGGTGATTGTGCGCCACTTTTCCCCTCCGATGGGCTTTCCATCAGCGCCTCACTGTTAATGAAGAGTGGCAGTCGGTTACAGTGACTTATGGTCAGGAATGATGTGTCTGAATAAGTTCCCAGCCCAGAATCCAGAAGTGCATGGGTGGTTATGATTGGTCGTGACAGTATTGATGGATGGGAACTTTATAGAGCTGGGGTGTCAGTAAATTTGGCCCCACACTCCACCGCTTTGGCGTTGGGATTGCTGGGTCGAATGGGGCAGTTCATTTTAGTGTCCCACTTGACCACAGTATAGACATAGATGCAGCTGGCGTCGTCGTTCACGTTCCTCGCGAGAGAAGTGGAGGATAACGAGTTGCATGGGTTCTGAAATGGGGTTGATCAGGTGATGAACGGCTGGGCGCTGAGGAACGGAGGAGGTTGTCGATGTGGATGGCGAGCTCGATGAATTCATTTAGCGATCTTCCCTCCTCACGGCAGGCCAGTTCAGCTTGAAGTTCCAGAGATAATGGACCTGCGGAACAGTAACTTCAAAGGTCCTCGACCCAGTTTGTTGAGTTGCCAATGTGCGAAAGTTTAAAGCATATTCGGCTGCAGTCGCTTTACCTTGGCTTAGAGAGAGGAGTTGATCACCAGCACTTTTGCCACCCACAGGATGTTCGAATACTTCCTTGAAGCTCTGCAGGAAAGCAGCGAAGGTGGGAAACACAGAGCTATCATTTCTCCATACCGCCGTTGCCCAGTCCAAGGCCTTGCCGGTGAGCAGACAGTGAATCCGGGATGGATTCAGTAGAAGGAAATATCCGTGTTCTTCTCGAATAGAGACATTGGGTGTTGATTCACGAACAGAGAACATTGTAACAAGGATTAGGCCAAGGATTAGGCAGAGTCGTAAACAGGGACAGGCAATGGTCGTGGCAGGCGGCAATGAATCAGGGTCTTACAACAGGCAGTGATCAGGGCAGGCGGCAGGCAGTAACAGAGTCCAGGAAACAGGCAAGGAACAGTCCAAACAGTAACAGAATAACAATCCACAGAAAATGCTCAGAAATGATCACCTCGGCAAATCAAGACTTTGCGGTGTGTGTATGTGTGTGTTAAATAGTGTGAGTGTGATGCGGTGCAGGTGCAATCAGTCCCAGGAATGAGGGCCTGTGGGTAATGTAGTCCGAATGAGAACGAATCAGATTTCCGGTGACAGCTCCCTCCGGCGGCCGGGAGGAAGAGCTGCAGGAGCCGTATTCATGACAGAACTACTAGGCCTGAAGCGCAATTCATAACATAACACACAATATTTACAACATAATTCGGCAACTTGAGCGCAAAAATAAATACCAAAAGAAAAAACCTCCCTACACCAAAAACCTCCTCAAAATACACTACATATAATGGCCTGAATTTACATGCAAATAGCTCTCAACACAACTTCCCAATGCTTTACGAAATATAATGAGGGAAACATATTCCTCAAAATATGAATCGTTAGCATTAAAAGCAGGAAAAGACTACAGCATTAAATGTATCATTAACACATCAATGCAAAGCGGGCTACAACAGCGAAACTCACAAATCATCCACTAGCGTGACCATGACCGGGAATAACCCGCACGCCTGACAACAAAGACCAGAGAGTGCGAGAGAGAGTGAAAGATGCAATCACACTTCCTTAAATAACTTCCTACCTGGTTCCCTGTATATATGCTCAACAGCGCCACCCCCAGTACTGAATAGGAAAAGCACAAATCATTGACGACTGTCACATTCTTCCCCCCATGGAGAAAGATCCCCTAATATTCTGCAATATTATAAACATACATGCTCATCAACAGGAAAAATGTCAATGCATGAAAAACCCTGCAGAAGTATTATAAATGATGCAGAACGTGTATAAATGACTTGGATACATATACAAATAATTTGTAACAGGAAAGAAAGGTCTACAAATGATACGTAACACATTTACAAGTGATGAATAGTTTACACTTTAGAATAGGGTATGCAGAAAGCTTTTTAAATGATTTATTCATGCGTTACACATCATCTATACAGGTGTTGAACCTTGTAGTGTGTACTGCAGTGTAAGTGCTGACGGGGAGGGTCTAGACAGCTGCCTTCTCTGATACCACATGGAGTGTTTAACTCTGTGCACCTGATGTGAGCTTCAGTGGAGGGAAAACGGTCAGAGTTGACTTCATCACTAGACCCCCCACACACAGAAGTCTGTGCTGATGGAGTGAAAGGATTGAACACAACCCACGGGAATCACCTGACTGTAAGCATTTATAAATGTTATCCACTTCAAAACAAATAAATTACTCTTCTTAAAAATAGGCTTTAACATACCTGCAGGTTGTGCTTTTGAACACAGACCAGCTTACCACTTCATCAATAAATCATATACTGATCATTTACTAATGGTTTGTTCAACATTTGTGTCATGATAACATTGTTTATTGAGATAATGATGCTAAAACAATTTTGTCATAAATACTTAAGTTATTATGTGATAAATAATGTCTTAACTAATAACTTATAACCATCTAATGATTGTTTGATTTATTTAACTGAGATAACTTACAACACATTGTTAAACTGTTGCATAACACGTATTAATCATTTATGACCGTATATGTCATGTTTGGTAAATGATTCGTTCATCATTAACTAATAACTTATAAGTGTCTCATAACTGAACTAATAAACATTCATAAAAATGGTAACATACACTTATTAATCATTTATGAAGTATAGCCATGTTTTGTAAATTATTTGTCCTAATTAACAAATAATTATAAATGACTATAACGGAATTTATAAAACATCAAAATATTAGTATGTCACTTATCAATCATTTATAAATGTATATTCATGTGTTGTAAATGATTGTTAATCATTAACTAATAATTATAATACTTATAACGGAACGTATTATAAAGTGTACCTTAGTTTTCCTTAGCTTATAAATGGCCATACAGATTTTATCTCTTAAATTAAACACTTTTATGAACCACAGTGAACATTATATGTCACAGTTACTTGCTATCCTCACTTTTTCTGTCTTTCCTTCGCTTTTGAATGAATTAGTATCAATGGCCCTGAACATTTACTTCAATTCGAGTTTAACGGCTATTGCGATTCTGCGTCAATGCTTAGTGGACAAACAGCAAAACAAAAACTCCCGTATATTAAACATTGACTTTATTATTTATTATCTTTATATCGTTGTAATATTTTTATTTTGTAAATATTCGTGGCTTAAACAGCGGGAAAATTACGTATGCAGTTCTGTGGAGTTTTGAAAAAAACTTAAACTAAACGAAAAATTATTGTTGCTTTGTCAAATAATTTCTGTTTCCCCCTGACTTTCAATGATGCTATATCGTTTCATTAACCGACAAGATTATATTAAATTAGAATTAACGAAATTTGATAAATGTCTGTGATCATTAAAAAAATCCAAGGTTTAGTTTTAGCCTACATGAACAAATAGCAGAATAAACAACAGAATGAGGATTCATCATCATCATGCACTGCAGCGCTTCTGTGAACGAAGAAACAAAGGATTCAATTATATAAAAGGAATAAATAGACTATATGTCTATGCGCGAAATTTATTTCACTTAGGCCTAAGTAATAACATATTGCAAAGATGAAAGGGGAAAAAATGCGACAATATGAGTGTCGGTTCATTTTTGAGAAGTTCACAGAAAGGAAACCAAGACGGCAGAAAATTTCTTTGTTTATTTTACGAGCAATGTTTTGTTTTTATTGTGAGTGTACAAAAGTAATAGGCCTATTTAACCCTTTACAGATTCGAATGGTGTTACATATATTTGACCATAAATGTCTAAGTATTTTAAGTGTTTCCGCTTTTATAAGAAAATTCAAGTGAACGCGTCGCCGCCTCACGCACACACACATCAGTTTTAGTAACATCACAGCTGTTTAACTGTGAAAATAACATACATTCAACAAATTATAAAAAGTTAGGGCTATGCTCATTTTAAGTAGTCTGTGTAGGCTACAATAAAAGCGTTAAATAATAACATAGTTTAGCCCCTCAAAATCGTGAATATTGAAACATTGGATTGTGTCAAATAGAGGAGTTATACGCCGGTTCTGTTTCAGTCAGCTTTAATTAATGCGTTTTGCGCTTAACATTTATATTATTTTTGTCATAACTAAAATAGCTATGTAGCTGTAATTTTGATCTTAATGTTGATCTTTACATATTCCCTCAAATCTTTACAGTGTTGATATTAAACTATAGGAACTAAATTATCAAACCTGCAGTATATCACAATGAAAGTATTAGTTGTATTCTACAAGCTTTCCATACAATTAAAATTTATTTATGTTAAAAATTAGCTGCAAAATAATAGACCATGTAGTAATTTGCATATCTGTAATATCAAGATGAAAGTAAATAATGAGATAGTTTCATTTTGAATAAAAAAGAGCAACTGATTTCGTGTTGGAATTTTATTCACAAATGAGAAGTCACGACATATGACATATTAATAGCAAAAACACTTGTATTTAAACACACATTAAAACACACTTTACACAGGGTCTTGTGATCCCAGACAAATGAAAGTTTGGTCTGCTCTTGTGATCGCCGTGATACAGCCTCTATTGACACATTCAATCTGAAATATATAATAAATGACATTAACAAAACATGTATTATTAAAATTTTATTTTATTTTATTTATTGGCAAAAGTCAAATTGGAATGTAAGAATATTTGCTATAGATATTATATTAGTTATCGCATGCATAATTCACCGTGGCCTATTTGGATAATAAATAAAATATTTAAAGTACATTAACATGGTTCTTGCATGTGCGCAATTTTTGAAAAATTACATTATAGAAATTCAAGTTCTACCCAGATTAGAAGTGCTTCTGCAAACTAGGAAAGTTTACTGCTGCCTTCACCACAGGAGTTTACAATTAATATTATTATGCTACCATACATTTTGGCAAACTTTCAAAACGACATGCTTAAAAGACTCAAGGTAATACAGAAACAACAAAAATAGGCTACTTAAAACGCTATTGGCTCGTTTAGCGAATTCTAACAACACCTCTGGCGAATCATTGCCTGTGTTCATATCAAACATAGCTAACACTTGACACAACATAACACAATATAGCTTATATATAAAATCTTGTGCATCAATAACAGAATATAAGCTTCACTTCGTTTAACACTGAAACATATGCTAATTACCTTTAATGTAAGCCGAAGAGCGTGCACTAACATTTTCAGTGGCGCTTTAACTCAAAACAGGAAACGTGAATATTCATGTAAGCTCCGCCCAGTGTCACCGAAAATCTCAGACACTGAATATTTCATAACAACGGCCTGCGGGATATCCGAGGCGCGGTGCTTCCTGTCCGGTGTGCGGAACAATGTAGCCTAATGTTGTTAAAATGACAGGAAAAATCACAGCAAAATCAGCAACAGTAATTGACTTTTTGAGCTGAAAGTGATTCAAAGGTTGTACAATCAGATTTAATTATATCTAAATCTAATCTCTGACTTTGATAATCAGGATAGGTCTATGTCTGATATTTTGTTTTAGCTAGTAGACATTCTTAAAACAATAAGAAAGCAATTTGTTATTTCGTAAGCATTTGCATCAGTCATGTAGAATCAAATCTGGAATAATCATTGTGTCACATAACAAAGACATGTTTTTGGTATTTGTAGGAGGTCACTGTTAGTTTACATTAACCTATGCAATAAGTAACTGTTTAAGACAGACCAGTACATTTTGAAATTAAATGCACTTTTTTTGAGGTGGAAATAAGATGTTATGCTTTGAATGTGTTACATTATCAGTACTTCAACAGTGCATGGTTACTCTGTTTACACCACAGTTTCCAATATCTCAACATTTTTAAGGGTTTTGTTTGCTAAAATGGTCTTATTTGTCATAATATGTGTCAAACTCTGACAAACCAGTTATAGTCATCAGTAGTGCAATTATTGGCAATCCTTCCTGTAAAAAACACCAAAGCAACCTTAGTTTCATTTGTTACCTACATTATATTACAGTAGATGGATGAATTTGTATATGTATTTATTAATTTGTATTATTATTGTCCTTTAGCTGCTGTGAGGAAAAATTTTTTCCTCCAGCAGCTAAAGACAAATAATAACTAATATAATAAATAATAAATAATAATAAAACTATTAGTCTTGTACAAGACTAATAGTCTGCTGGAATAAGGAGAGAGCTTGTGGAGAAATGAGGGGGCTGCAGAGCTGTACTTCACTTCATGAGGACAGTCCTAAATAGGATCACGTCTCCCTCACACATACAACATTCTGATGTGTAAATTTGTTTAACTAATTTTTTTTAAATTGCTCTATATGTGTTGAGAGTAAAATACATTATAAATCTTTACATTTCAGTGCTAGATTCATTCATATATCATGAGGTGGTAATAAGATATGCTTTGATTGTACTAAATAAAATAGCCTTCACACAGTTACACAATTCTGAATGTGGTTATTATTATTATTATTATTATTATTATTATTGGCTTGTGCAATATTGTTAAATAACCTAATTTTGAGAATTGAATTTTCTGTGATCATTTGTTCACATGGTTTGGGTAAGATTAGGCTGGGTTATGGCCATTTTGGGTTTCTGGTTAAAAGGGTGGTTGGTGATTGGTTAACATATGGCTGAGAATTGGTACCATAATAAAACTGTATTGGCCCAGTCAGGGCCAGTTAAGGGTGATTAACTGGTGAGATCGGGCCGGTTATGGCCCATGTGTGACCCCTGTCTTTAATCCAGTTCTGGGCCACTTTAGGGCCGTCATTCTTTGCGGTACTTGGGTCGAGGGAAACGTGATCGTGTGGCCCGGAGCTGGGCCAGAAAGCATTTGCTATGTGGGCAGAAGCAACTGCGAGATCTGAAGGACCGGTGTGGAGGAACACAACTCGGGGATCATGATGAGGAGTTGGACTGTGAGGTGACCTCTCAACTGATGTGTGCTCTGGCCAGAAGGAATAATACTGGAGTGGAGTGGCTCCAGCCAATGCCTCACGCTTTATTGGTCAAGCTCTGAACCTCGATCGTGTCCCTGAGATCAAGAGTAGCCTGAAGCTTTAAGGCCACATTAGCATTAAAGCTGCTGTTAAAGCAGGATCAAGGGCTTTCTTTTCTCAAGAATTCTATTTTAAAGAAATTGTGACCTTGAAATTGTCATGAAGCAACTCTTTAAGATAACAAAATAAATATTCACTGCATTGCTCTTATATGTTAAAGGGTTAGTTCACCCAAAAATGAAACTTCTGTCATTAATTACTCACCCTCATGTCGTTCCACACCCGTAAGACCTTCATTCATCTTCAGAACACAAATTAAGATTTTTTTTTTTTGATGAAAACCAAGGTTTTTTATCCCCCATAGAAAGCATCGTAATTAACGTCATTCAAGGTCCAGAAAGATATTAAAGACATCGTTAAAATAGTCGACGCAGTTCAACCTTAATGTTATGAAGAGACGAGAATACTTTTACTGCTCAAAAACAAAAATAACGACTTTATTCAACATATTCTACAGTGAACACAATTCAGTGCTTCCGTGTTTACGTTCGAACTTTACCTCTTAGGTATGACCAAAAATATGTTAATTTGTGTTCTGAAGATGAATGAAGGTCTTATGGATTTTGAACAGCATGAGGGAGAGTAATTAATGACAGAAATTCATTTTGGGGTGAACTAACCCTTTAAACAGTGATTTTGTTATTGTGACTTTCTTTCTAGGTACTGGAAGCGATTGGTTTAGACAGGTCTCTGAACAACTTGATTGTGAATTGTGAAGAAATAGTGAAGAGAAAACGGATCTCGAAGGCCAGCAAGATCCAACAGGATTCACCCTTAGAAATACAGGAAGGCCAAAAAAAACTAAAGGAACAGCTGGATGCAATGCAGTATGATATTTTATTTTCTACCAATTTTAATTTCTACTTTTAAATCTGTCTTAGTCAAAGCCAATACATCTTATATATGTCTGAGATTGTACAGCACTGCAATATTGAAAACACAAACAATAATGAAGGTCTGACAGAACAACTTTTCTCATTACAGCGAAATCATCCAAAAATTGTTCCGAATAAAGAATCTCATCAAGAACTTGCGGGGATATTCTCTCAGCCTGACTGAAAATGGACAGAACATAATGGATTATATCATGGGAACATGTACAGACGACAAAATTGTCTCCTGGCTTCGGGAATTAACTCATCATATTGAATTTCTGAATATTCTACAATTTTTTCTGGAGAGGTTGAGTCACATTTTTTCAGATTTGAGTACACCTGATGGAAGTCACATACACATTGTGTTTGTGGCTCATGGCTCAATTGTTGACCAATTTATGCCAGCAGGTGTCCTGGTGCCCGCACCTAACATCAGAGACACCATTCTTTACTCTCCGTGGAACTGCTTAATTCATTCCAGTGCTGCATTTGGAATTGCTCAGGGGTTCATTCAATTGACAGACAGAGAGTTTTTCAATACGAGCAATGAGCTTTACTATGAGCTGAACCCTTTGCCAGATTGCTGGAATAGCATGCGAGGATCTTGCCACAACATCCCAGTGATCCTTCTATCCTCTGTGACCCCTGAAGAAGAAGAAGCATGGACCCTTTTTACCAGCTTTGGAGGATAATAGCATGGAAATAAAAGACCCAAAAGATCAGGTAAAAGCATTTGGAGAGATCCCTCTGTTCATATTCATATTTGTGACATTATTCATCTTTGCCTTGACTTTTGTGTAACTTAATCTAAAGTGAGAAATATTTAGTTCTAAACAAATATGTATTAAGCATCCATTACTTTAAAAGTTGACCATCATTTAACCTTCTTTTGAAATGATCAAAACAGACACAAGTGATACAGAAAACATATATTATTTTTTGTTAACATGGCTTGACGGAAGAAACATCAAACAACCACTGGACTTGCAAATGTGCAAATGTTATATATATATATATATATATTATAGTCCTAATTTTTTTAATATTAAAAAATGGCTCCAGAATGAGTCTGGCTCTTTTGCTGTATGTTTGCATCACTGTAATATAAATGTTTCAAATGCATTAAATGGACTGCTTACAGAAATACAGTGTGTTATCGATGAGTTTTTCTACAGATGAATGACATGACAGACTTCAGAAAAACTGTAGATGACTTTTATAAATTAATGTATTTTTATTGCAGGAGACTCATTTTAGTCACTTGGGTTTCAGTATCAAATTGGAAGTAGGCCTGCAACCACTGGAAAAATGTGGAAGAAACTATAAGGTTGTAAAATAAGATTGTACATTTTCAAATATTTTCAAATTATTTTTCTTTTATTAAATGTAATGAAACAACACGTTACTATTCCTGAGCATTGTTGTTTTATATTTCGCTGGATGTATATGCTTTTTTCTATCGAGTGCCAAAAATTAAATTTGATTGAAGCTTTTCTATATTCCAATGCAAAAAAACAAAAATTGAAAAAAATCCCCTAACCCTAAAAACTGCAGATCAAGAGACGGGACACAATACAAAAGAGGGAATGAAGGTTCATGACTGGGCAAGGATCTTGGGCAAGAAATAATTAAAATTAAATTTAAAAATGCAATTTTTAAATTTCTCTTTCTTTCTTTGTATATGTGACCTTGAAGTAATCCAAAAGTAATCAGATTACATTACTTTCATATTGTGGTACTTGGATTATGTTACTGAATACCTTTTTATGGTAAGTAATTTGTAACTGTAACGGAATACATTTAAAGTAATCCTCCCAAGCCTGTTCCCAAAGCTTATGCCTGCAAGTGCAATACCTATGCAAATTTAGCTGATATTTATTCATGTTATTCATAATACTGTAAATGTTCATAATCTGTGAATGTTTAATATGACTAAACCTAACTGCATCTTTATACTTTTTAGATTTTCTATTCTTAAATGTATTACTATATTTTCTTGTTGTTGTATTTGTATATGTGTATCAGAAGCTTCAGTACCAACAAAAATTCCCTGTGACACTTAAACACTTTACAGTTGGTTTATGACTGTAAATTATTCCCTTCAAATGTTATTGAGCTTTAAATTATGGCATATTTATGAGCCAATATACAGTAGTGAAAAATAGCATTTTTATACATGATTTGACAATTCATTTTAATAAATATCAAAAATATAAAAGATGTGCATCATAGCTGACATGTAAATGAACACTTTACAGTTGGTTTTATGACTGTAAATTATTCTCTTCAAATGTTATTGAAGTTAGAATCATGCATACCAATTTCGGATGTAACTTCAGAGACGGTCCCTAAATTTGCGAATATCAAGCGTCTAACATCAAACCAACTTTATTCCAGTGGCCAACTGTGGCAGTGAGCAGAGACTGCGCGCACACACCACCGACGAAGAGGCGAGCGGTGCTGGGACAGCTGAGTAAACTCTCTTTTTGATTCCAACAGGAGCTTGATCTTGATCTCGACGGCAAAGCCTCCCCAATTTCCCCGGCTTTTGCGGCATCTTTTTCCCAGGTAAGGAGCAGGGAGTTCGGCGCAAACATGACTCCAGCAAGAGAGTGGGAGAGTAATATGGGCTTCTCTGAACTTGGTTAAACAGCTCATCAGCAGAGATTTAAAGATTTTAAATATTTGAAACGCATTTAAACGTGCTCGTATAGCTATAAGCGTCAACACAGCGTAGAATAAAAGAAACCAAAAAAACTCAAAAAAACTCATATGTTTACACTGGTCATATGCCTTGATTGGCAGGCCAGTGGTTGTCACTGTGTTTTTTATGGCTAAATTTATGGGTGTTGTCCTTCTGATTGACAGGTCAAGAGTGTCAGTGAGATATAGGGTTAGTTGGATTTATAGTTAGATAAATGGGTATATTTATGGGGGTTATATCTTACCCCAGATTGGAATTTTATGACATTTTAGTGAATCCTTTCAGTCTGTTGGGAACTGATGGTGGCCGTGTTTTTCCTTTGATTGTGGGGTGAAAGTCACCCTAGCAAATTTAACATAGAGATTCTTAGAAGCCAGGGACATTAGATCCAATCACAGATTTATGGAAGTAAATTAATGCCAAATGTTTTTGAAATAAAAAGCTTGTTGAATTGCACAAATTGAAAAAAATATGCATTACATTAGCTGTGCTTGCATTTTGATGCTCTGTATTTTTAAAGCTTGCATTTTTATGGGCTGAAATTCAGCATGGTCGTATATTTAAGCTATGAATATTTCAATTAAAAATATTTCACACACATTTTATTATTAAAAATTAAATTATTCATATTCACCTTTCAAATTTCACTTCCAAAATATTCATTCTGTTTAAAAATACAACCTATAAAATTCGACTAGCAATTTTCAGTCCATTTTATTTCGCATTACAAATTCGCTTCAACAAATTCAGTGGTTCAAATTCGACAGAAAATCCAACATTTCACATACGGGGAACTGCAGGAAAAGCAGTAGAGTGCCGATGCATGATCTCCATCTGCTGTTAGTCTTCTTCACCAGCAGGTGCCGCTAGTGGCTGTTTACAAAGAGTAAGTCATCATTCATTCATAAAAAACGGATTTACAGAAATAGAGCAAGCGGTAAGTGAATGTGATGATTCAGGGCCAGTATAAATGCAGAAAAGCTGATAAAGACACAAAAGCTGCATTTATGTTTAATTCATTGTCTTTAAAGTTACTTTCCCTGTGTAGGCTACAGCTTTCTCTCCAGTGAACAAGATAACGTTATTGTCCGATGCTGGTGTACAGATCAAACGTTAAATCTGAGGTAGACATATATTTCTCTCATATATTTAGTTTCCTTAACTTTATATCACAGGGCTGTGTTGTAATACTAGGGTTTCCCTCATCCGTCATAGGATTCCCCTGCCATCAGGACATATAAAACTCTTAACACAGCTTAATGGACTCGTACAGTGATATAAAAGCCCAAACTCGCACCTCATTTGTGATGTAGGTATACTATATAGGCTCAATCATCAGACTAGGTAAGCAAGCAAGAACAACAGCGAAAAATGGCAGATGGAGCAATAATAACTGACATGATCCATGATATCATGATATTTTTAGTGATATTTGTGAATTGTTTTTCTAAATGTTTCGTTAGCATGTTGCTAATGTACTGTTAAATGTGGTTAAAGTTACCATCGTTTCTTACTGTATTCACGGAGACAAGAGCCGTCGCTATTTTCATTTTTAAACACTTGCAGTCTGTATAATTCATAAACACAACTTCATTCTTTATAAATCTCTCCAACAGTGTGTAATGTTAGCTTTAGCCACGGAGCACTATCAAACTCATTCAGAATCAAATGTAAACATCCAAATAAATACCATACTCACATGATCTGATGAAGATCCGTTTTGCGGGTTATATTAGCTGTGTGAACTTTGCTAATTCAATATATTAAAGAGTTGCAAGTTGGGGGCGGGGAGCAGGAGAATTTAAAGGGGAAGCGCGCTGAATCGGTGCATATTTAATGATGCCCCAAAATAGGCAGTTAAAAAATTAATTAAAAAAAAAAATCTATGGGGTATTTTGAGCTGAAACTTCACAGACACATTCAGGGGACACCTTAGACTTATATTACATCTTGTGAAAAAGCGTTCTAGGGCACCTTTAATACATTAACTAATGTTTAAACTAATGAACCTTATTGTAAAGTGTTACCAATGTTTCTTTTGTATACATCTGTGCCATCTGATTCTCAAAAAGTGGTGGGGGCACGTCCCACCCGTCCCACTCGCAAATTACACCTATGTCTTTGTATGATATATTGTGCCGTTTGAAGAAATATCTGTAATTTTCTCTTCTCACAGTTTCTGCTCTAATCATGGAGGAAGCAGATCTTTTATGTGATTCGCTCTTCCGCTGGATGAAGAAACGGAAGGAATGTGCAGATAAGCTGTTAGAACTGGCTCAAGAGCTGGAAAATGTTCGCCAGGGCAGCAACATCGCTCAGGTGGTTGGAAATGCTACATCTGTGGCCGCAATAATATCTGGAGCAGCACTTGCCACTTTCTTCACAGGAGGTCTGGCCCTCCCTCTATTGGTTGCCGCAGCAAGAGGTGTGGGCACTGCAGTCAGCGTCACTTCCCCATTGGCAGAGGCAGGTATCTCCAGGAGTACCTTTAAAAAAGCTATTGAATTAATTAAAGAAGATGAGGAAGTTGGGAGGAGGATTCAGAAGCAACTGCAAGATCTGAAGGACCGGTGTGGAGGAACACAGCTCGGGGATCATGCTGATGAGTTGGAGTATGAGGTGACCTCTCAACTGATGTGTGCTCTGGCCAGAAGGGATAATACTCACGTACCCCTGGACTTTCTCAGAGCTTTCAACAGGGCCACGTTCTTTCGTCACATGACACCAGGTGGAGTGGCTCCAGCCAATGCCTCACGCTTTATTGGCCAACCTCTGAACCTTGTTAGTTTTACTGCTGTGATCATGAGTATCCAGATGTTATCTGCCAAAGAAATGGGGAAGAACATTGGACAAATTGGCATTAAAGCTGCTGCTAAAGCAGGATCAAGGGTATCAGCTTTCTTTTCTCAAGCATTCCATTTTAAGAAAATTGCGCCTTTTAAATTATCTTGAAGTGACTCTTCAAGAGAAGAATATTAAATATTCACTGCATTACTCGTATATGTTAGACAGTGATTTTGTGATTGTGACTTTATTTCTAGGCTCTGGGTATGATTGGTTTAGGCATCTGTCTGTACGACCTGATTGATAAGAGTGCAGAATTAGTAAAGGGCAAACGATTCACGGAGGCCAGCAAGATCTTGCGGGATTCAGCCAGAGAAATATTGGAAGGCCAAAAAAAGCTAAAGGAACAGCTGGAAGCAATGCAGTATGATATTTTTAGTATTCTACTAATTTTTAATTTCTACTAATGTATCTGTAGTGGCCAAAGCCAATACATCTTATATTTGTCTGAGATTGTACAGTAATGAAGGTCTGAAGGGAACTGACTGACTCACAGACAACTTTTCTCATTACAGAAAAATCAACCAAAAATTACTCACAATGAAGAACCTCATCAAGAACTTGCGGGGATATTCTCTCAGCCTGAATGAAGTTGGACAGAAGATAATAGATTATATCATGGAAACATGTACAGACAACAAAGTTGTCTCCTGGCTTCAGGAATTAGCTCATCAGATTGAATTTGTGAATCTACTTACATTTGTTAAGACGATATTGAGTGAGGAAGAAGAAGAAGAAGTGTTTAAGAAGACGTTGAATCACATCGTGTTTGTGGCTCATGGCAGAATTATCGACCAATTTATGCCAGCAGGTGTCCTGGTGCCCACACCTAACATCACAGACACCATTCTTTACTCTCCGTGGAACTGCTTAATTCATTCCAGTGCTGCATTTGGAATTGCTCAAGGGTTAATTAAAGTGACAAACAGACAGTTTTACGATCGGAAGGGGGTTTACTGTGAGCCGAACCCTTTGCCAGGTCACTGGAATAGCATGCGAGGATCTCTCCACAACATCCCAGTGATCCTTCTATCCCCTGTAACCCCTGAAGAAGGAGCTTGGACCCTCTTTCTCGACCTTTGTGAGAATAGAGGCATGGAAATAGAAGACCGTATTATAATCCCATATTTTAGCCCAAAAAATCTGGTAAACGCATTTGGAGAGATCCCCCTGTTCGTGTTCATATTTGTGACATCATTTATACTCATGATCTTTGGTAAAACAGCTACTGTGCACCTGGCTGCTTGTTTGGGCCGTGCAGGAAGTCCACCAAGGCCAGATGAGTGGAGAAGACAGTATGCCTTCACAAGTGATGGAACCATTATGACTATGAACATGGATGATAGGAACATGAACTCTTTGTTATTCAGAGCTTTAAGATCACTGTTTGACAGAAACCATGACTAAATCACATGCATCTGGGTCATTCCTGATATGTAGTACCATGAGCGACCCAGAGTGCAGCAGTTTAATGCGCAAGACCAGCCCATTTATTCACGTTGAAAGAACTTTGATAACAGAAGTGAGAGTTTAGGTCTTTCTATCCCATCATATTTACTGCTGACATGTTTCAAATGCAACACAAAGATAAATAACTAATTTCATACTGAGTATTGTGCAGTCAATGCCAATTCCAACTCTGATTCCAATCAGATTCTCTCTCCTATTATAATGTCTTAAGAAAGACAAAGAAAGGAGTTTTCATAATGAAAGCTTTAATGCAGAACACAGAATAACATCAACAGGCACAGCAGCTTTCACCGCTCTTATATTTTCTCATACGCACTTCCTGAACTCTCCTCATTAACCCTGTAAATGCTGGTGCTGAAGAAAACAGCACAACTATTAGACAGATGCTGTGCTGCAGTATAGTGCTGTATATACAGGAGATCAATTACAGTGTGAAATACATTACTCATAATAGCAAAAAAACCTTACGAAATGCTGCTTTAATAATAACTACAGATGGATCTGCTGCATGTCATATCAAAAATGGCTACGTTATATAGTATATTAGTTGTGCAGTCGACGTGTTTGATGAAGTCATAAAAGCTTGTTTTTTGAGTCACTTGCTTTCTGTGTAAAACGTATGGGTTTCACCTGTATTCAGCATAATTCATCTAATCTATTAATAACCTAATCTAAGCGTTATATAATTCTATTATTCATTTTGGTCACCTAATTTTTCTTATACTGTCTTATACTCTTCCATGGTAACACTTATAATTAATAAAGTAATTATAAATAATTTGCAAACTATTAGTTAGTCCATTGTTTATTAATAGTATCGTTAACACATTAACAGGCTACAGAATATACAAATAATGAGTTCATTCATTGTTACTGTTAACAAATTATTATTTTTTAATTAGCTCATATGTAAACACTTAATGTTTGTTAATAACTTGATAAATACATCTGATGTAATTGAAATTATGTATTAAATGAGCTGTTAATCCTTATCAGAAAAATTAAAAAGTTATGTAAATGCTTATGTATGAAGCAAATTTAAGGCTTTATTATAGTGTCTATAGGAACACTTACTATTCATGGAATTAATGTATAATAATGGAAGGATTAAAGCACACAATTATTTAATTACATTTTAGATACATTTTAATCTTATTCTTTGTTTTTTTTCTGGACTTGTGATTATTTCATTTGTAAATCATTTTTATGTAAAGCAATTTGAATTATCATTGTGTATGATGTGCTGTATTAATAAACTCATCCATTTATTTATAACAGCAAATTTTAAAGTGTTGAATTCACACTCACAGTGTCAAAATTAACACTTTTTCAGGGTTTATACAGGTCCACACTAAATAGAGTTAAACTAACACTTTAAATAGAGTTACTTTTTTAACACTTGTATGAAGTTAAAACAACACTGTAAGTGTTCATAATTAACAATTATTGGTGTTTTTCCCCCTCATTTACATTGCTAGCGTTAAAACTACACTAGATGTGTCAACACCAAGAGAGCTCTTTCCAAGTTTATCCAGTAGTATTTCGACAACACAGGTTGCCAGTTGGCAGAAAACACGTGTATTGCAACCATGGAAACCAGCAAACAAACTGGTTGTCACGAATCCTGTTAGTTCCGGACTACGTTTCCCACAATCCTTCCTGCCAGTCACATGTTCACTCCACACCAATCACCTGTTGCCACATACAGCTTAGCACACTATCTGGACTATTTAAGACTCACTCACACACCACCTCATGGCGAGGTCTTGTTTACCCTGTGTAGCAATTCTGAGCGTTTGTATCCTGTCTGTCTGCCTGTCTGTGTCTGTTTCCTGTTTATGATTCTCTGTTTATTGTTATCTGGACTGTGAACGATATCTGCCTGCCCTGATCTACTGCCTGTATCCTGACCATGATTCTGTCTGCCCTCTGCTGTTCCTGTTTGCCCCTGCTTTGACCCTGCCTGTACGACAACGCTTACTTTTGTAATAAAGCTTGCAAATGGATCTCAGCCTGTGTCCAGCTTCGTTACACTGGTTCAGAGAATCGCAGATTCTATCTGACTAAAAAGCCTCTGAATCCATCTAAATATCTCTATGAAGGACAGCATATTAAATCAGATCAATCACCTCATCAGCGTACAGTGTGTAAGTCTCCTCAGCTTTCAATGTGAATTGCGCTCCCTATTGTTGCTGGCAACCCGCGTCTCTGAACGAGGGGGCGGGGCAAACTATTTTGAATTTGGACTGCAGTGCCTATTTTAAACACTGGGTGTCATTCCTACATAGAGCCCCTTTAAAGTGAGATTGCAAACGAAGCGCGCACGTTAGACACATCTCTGGTTCTGGAATGGGTCTTTTCATACGTGGCTAGAAATATAAAGTTAGTATATATCCACGACGCGGTTTCACTAGAATTCGAGCACGGGGTGCAGATTCGCGCCTAGCGATGCTGCACTTACACGGTCCGAGAATGGAAAATAACGCACGGCGGTCCTAAAATGTGAGACAAAGTGCATATTATTCCCTATATTTGCCAGCACAAACAACTAACGTTAGAGCCCCAGGAGAGAAATAAAAGCTGCGTCATTTACATTCATTTGTTTCAACGCATTGAACAGTTACATGAATCACAGAAAATATCGCCTATTTTTAAGTCCAAAGTCTAAAATATCCGCGTCAAATGTGCAAATGAATCAGCATTAAATAGTCTTACCTTAGTTTGCAAACTGGCCTCGTGGCTCGTGTCGGCGCGGTCTGGCATGCAATCAAATCAGAAAAAATGTTAACACTCAAACAATGTTGTGGAACTTAGAAATGTAAAATAAATATGAAAATGGATAGAATTAAGTGGTAAAAGAATATATACCTGTTTGAGCACTATACACTCCTCGTACTCGTCCACCATTAATCCAAACGGAAATAATGTGCAACGACCAGAAATAGGATCAACTCATCTCCAGTGTCAATTAGTCAACTCGCTGAAATAACACTGACTCTGAACACTGGTTTACACTCTAAGTGTTGATGTCCTTCAAATCAACACTTTTCAACACTGGAAAATTAACACCATAAAAACAACTCTATACAGGAGTTCAGTTAGAGTATGAAATATAACATTACTCATTATAGCAGTTTTAAAAAACGGACAACATGCTGCTTTAATAATAACTGCAGATGGATCTGCCGCATGTCATATATCAAAAAAGTCTACATTATATAGTATATTAGTTGTGCTTAGATGTGCGGTCGAATTCTAATAAAGTGTTTGATGAAGTCATAAAAAGCTTGTGATTTTTTTTTTCACTTGCTTCGTGTGTAAAACGTGTGGGTTTCACCTGTGTACGCCATAATTAATAATCTATTAATAATCTGCATTATATAATTCTATTAATCATTTTGTATGAATCTTTTTTAAAAACTGTCTTACATTAACAAAGTAACTTTAAATCATTTGGAAACTTTTAGTTAATTCAGTTTATACATAGTATTGTTAACACATTAACAGGCTACATACAAATTCATTCCAATTTAAGGCTTTATTAGTCTATAGTATCACTATTCATGGAATTAATGTATAATAATAGGATTACAGCACACAATCTTTGTCCTCTATTTTATTCTTTTAATTACATTTTAAATCAATGTTAATCTTATTTTCTTATGCACTTAGATTATTTTATAATTCTATTTTTGTAAATCCTTTTGATGTAAAGCACTTTGAATTATCATTGTGTATGAAATGTGCTTTATAAATAAACTTGTCTTGCCTTTTGTGTTACAATCTAAAGTGAGAAATATTTAGCCCTAATAAAACATTTATTAAAGATCCATTACTTAAAAGTTGACCATCATTTAACCAAATCAAAGACACAAGTGATCTTGTGTCTCTCTCTCTCTCTCTGACTCACACACACACACACACACACACACACACACACACACACACACACACACACAGAGAGAGTTTTATGAAGTAAGGATATTCCATATAGGCGTAATAATTTTTATACTGTACACCGTCCAAATGTATCCGAAAAGAAAGAAGGCGTAACATTTATTCTTGCTGTAGTATTGTTGGCGCCGGCACCACCATGTCGTTTCAGAAAAGGCGGGGCATAGAGAAGCAACAATAATGTACAGTATGTGTAAAATAATGACTTTTTTGAACCTAAAACCACGTAAACACAATGCATTAATCCAAATACACAAAATAATGTTCTTTTTAGAACGGTCATATGACCCCTTTAAATAAATAATGAATTACCTTATACATTTGATTCAAATAAATAAAAATGATTCAAATAAATGCATTTGATTTAAATATATCAAATAAATAAGTTTGATGAATCTAAATAAATAGCTAAAACGATTAAAATAAACAAAAAAAAGAAAAACAGTGTAAAAATGTAAAAACACATACATAGTAATTTAGTAACTAGTAACTAAAAATTGCATTTAAATAAATAATAATGGATAAATGCATTTGATTAAAACAATTTGATAAAAAATAAGTTAAATACATCTCACTTACATTTAATTAGTTTGGCAGAAATGTACCGTTGCCGGATTTATAAAAGTACAAGTAACAGCCAGCCACTGAGTCTATTTGAAATGGATTATTTTATTAATATAATATATTAATATATAGTCAGGCAACAATCATAACACCTGTCTGAAAAAATGAAAACAGCAACTTAAATCACAGAGACCAAAGTGTGTCTGTCATGAGGTTTCCTTTGAATGCCATCCTGACACACAATCCCTATTGTAGCAGATTCAGTGAAGTATTAAGTTGGAGTGACCACAAGAGGGCGATCTCACACATCAAAGAGTTTGCAGAGCAGAGTGTTGTTCTCCTAGCCCGGAGGTCGGCAACCTGCGGCTCTAGAGCCGCGTGCGGCTCTTTAGCGCTCCCCTAGTGGCTCCCTGGAGCTTTTTCAAAAATGTATGAAAATGGAAAAACATTTTTTGTTTTCATATGGTTTCTGTAGGAGGACAAACATGACACAAACATTCTTAACGTTTTCCAATGCTGTAAAAATTTGTATAATAAATATTAAATTAAACATTTCTGTCAACGAAAATTTGCGTCATAGCTTGCGACACACGTTTCAGCGCGGCGCGAGGGTATGCATCGACGTCACTTTCCCGCCGAAAGCGCGCTCCCTCAGCTGGACTGAGTGGCAGAAGAACCTGCTGCGTGACTGGATTTAATAGGGGAAACTGCAAAAACGTGAGTAAAACAAACGAATTAACTAAAGGTTGGGCTCGAAAGTGTTTCTTACAACTTGTCAATAAACCTAATCCATGGATATTGACATGCAGCCAGGAGTCGTGTTTCCTGACATTTATAGTGCCTGATTTCGACGCCGGGGAAATACATAAAGCAAATCTGCCTGTGAATATTTTATATAACTACAGTACAGGTAGGTTTAAATCCGCGTAATCACTTATATCAATGTTATATATATCGTCATATTGTCCAGCCCTAAAACATATAGTTTTATAGTATAGTTTTTGTCAGTGTTTATTTTAAAACACACAATTATGCAGAATATAAGTTGGAAAATATTTAATTGATGATTTGTCAACATAATATATAACAATACAATATATATGGAATGATTTTGATGCATTGCTGTGTCCGTTATCCCATAATTCCCACTTTTGGACACTTTTGCTTTAATGGACATTAGACAACACAACAAAATCAAGCTGTTATATTCATATATTGTCCAACATTCCCAAATTTTGATGCATGTCCTTATTTAATTATGTAGAATATAAGGTGGAAAATATTTAATTGATGATTTGTTAACATAATAACAATACAATATATATGGAATGATTTTTACCTCAAAATCCAACAATTTGACACAAAATGATAAATGCAAATTCATGTTTCTCTGCTGGAGTCCAGCTGTTTCTGTGAATTGCACTGATCCATTTGCTTCCAGTTTTTAAATATTTACCTCGGGAATACCTCATTATGTATTTGTAGCCTACTTAGTCATTTTGATAGTAGGCTAATATAGCTAATATACACTTGCAGCCTGTGTTGCCTTCATATAAGGCTTATATAAGGCTTTTAATTTTTTTGCGGCTCCAGACAGATTTGTTTTTTGTTTTTTTGGTCCAATATGGCTCTTTGAACATTTTGGGTTGCCGACCCCTGACCAAGATGAACAGAAACTTGTGACTACCATTTCTGAAACAGCACCTAAAAATGATGGACCGAAAACAACAGTTGTCCATGAAGGAAACAAACAGCAAGCTTCGATAAACCTTCAGTTCACTCGCCGACTGAGGAGTGAGGGCTTCTTGAGTCACTTTCCCGTTTTCTGTGACTGGCTTCACACCTGCACACCTGAAGATCATTTCCTTCCCCAGAAACTCACACTTGCTTCTTTTCAGTCTCAATCCACTTGTCTTTAGTCTCCTTAGAACCTCCTCTAGATTCCTTAGATGTTCCTCATCATTTGCCCTGTGACTAATACTTCATCCAGGTACACTGCAACGTGTTTCATGTTTTGGAGAATTCCCTCCATGGGATTCATATGACAGCAACATAGTGTCGGCTCAGATCTGGCCCACATCTGGTCTGTGTGTAATCCACATGTATCAGATGTGGGCTGGATCTGACCCCCACTATGTTGCTGTCAGGGCAGCCATGCATCAGTTATTTCCTTCATCACATAAATCCTTAATTCTTCATCAGCAATTATGTAATGTACTGTAAGGCAGCAGAATACAGAGGCAGAAGGATGCAATTTATTTTTTTTATTGACTTTATTTTACAGATGCTAATTAAGGAACACACAAGCTGGATCTGGCTAGGACAGGGGTCGGCAACCCAAAATGTTCAAAGAGCCATATTGGACCAAAAAAACAAAAAACAAATCTGTCTGGAGCCGCAAAAAAATTAAAGCCTTATATAAGCCTTATATGAAGGCAACACAGGTGTAAGTGTATATTAGCTATATTAGCCTACTATCAAATGACTAAGTAGGCTACAAATACATAATGAGGTATTCCGAGGTAAATATTTAAAAACTGGAAGCAAATGGATCAGTGCAATTCACAGAAACAGCTGGACTCCAGCAGAGAAACATGAATTTGCATTTATCATTTTGTGTCAAATTGTTGGATTTGAGGTAAAATCATCCATATATTGTATTGTTATTATGTTAACAAATCATCAATTAAATATTTTCCACCTTATATTCTCCATAATTAAATAAGGAATGCATCAGAAAATTGGGAAGGTGGACAATATATGAATATAACAGCTTGATTTTGTTGTGTTGTCTAATGTCCATTAAAGCAAAAGTGTCAAAAGTGGGAATTATGGGATAAACGGACACAGCAATGCATCAAAATCATTCCATATATATTGTATTGTTAATATTATGTTGACAAATCATCAATTAAATATTTTTCCAACTTATATTCTGCATAATTGTGTGTTTTAAATAACACTGACAAAAACTATACTATAAAACTATATGTTTTAGGGCTGGACAATATGACGATATATATAACATTGATATAAGTGATTACGCGGATTAAACCTACCTGTATTGTAGTTATATAAATATCACAGGCAGATTTGCTTTATGTATTTCCCCGGCGTCGAATCAGGCACATAAATGTCAGGAAACACGACTCCTGCTGCATGTCATATCCATGGATTAGGTTTATTTGACAAGTTGTAAGAAACACTTTCGAGCCCAACCTTTAGTGTAATTCGTTTGTTTTACTCACGTTTTTGCAGTTTCCCCTATTAAATCCAGTCACGCAGCAGGTTCTTCTGCCACTCAGTCCAGCTGAGGGAGCGCGCTTTCGGCGGGAAGTGACGTCGATGCATACCCTCGCGCGCGCTGAAACGTGTGTCGCAAGCTATGACGCAAATCTTCGTTGACAGAAATGTTTAAATTAACATTATTATACAAATTTTTACAGCATTGGAAAACGTTAAGAATGTTTGTGTCATGTTTGTCCTCCTACAGAAACCATATGAAAACAAAAAATGTTTTTCCATTTTCATACATTTTTGAAAAAGCTCCAGGGAGCCACTAGGGGAGCGCTAAAGAGCCGCACGCGGCTCTAGAGCCGCAGGTTGCCGACCTCCGTCGTAGTGCATCAGACACCTGCGAGATCAAAGGCGGATATCGCGGGATTCACACTTGTGCACTGTGTTGCTGATAAACTGGATGTAATTTACGTTCTGTTGCTTTTATATGAAAATAAACATAATGAACAATACACCCAAAGTACTTGTTATTTATTTCCATTCGAAGGATGTGTGTATCAATCATTTTTATTTTAATTACAGACATGTTTTTATATATTTTTATAAATATGATAACAATCACATAACCCATAGAGAGATCGCACTGTCAGAGACTTTTGGAATATTCACACATATTTATACGCATAAAATCATGGTATTAGTGTTTTAAAATCAAATTTCAAATCTCATTTTAAAAGAGATCAA
The DNA here is from genome assembly GCA_028476615.1 of Culter alburnus. Classification (NCBI taxonomy): domain Eukaryota; kingdom Metazoa; phylum Chordata; class Actinopteri; order Cypriniformes; family Xenocyprididae; genus Culter; species Culter alburnus. Next base: position 127,573 of record JAOTNS010000467.1, on the reverse strand, counting down.
TACATCACGGTTGTTTAAACCAATAAGCTTTAAGCTGTGTCGTCATCAAGTCGTTTCCCATCGTGCTTTTGGTCAGCGCAGTCGGTGGAGAGCAACTGCGCTCGACTGCAGAATCCGACACGTCCGCCTCGCCCTCGCGAGAGGTTTTTGACACACGTCAGCATGACATCAGAGCAAGGCGGACCACCCTCGGACACATTTCTAACCGGCATGCATCTCGCGGTGATCACCGGTGATCGATTCTGCGCAGAATTAGCTCATCTCAAACAAGCCTAGTTTCTCTCTGTTGCAAGGCCTGTGATTGGCTGTTCGTCACTGATGTCACGCAGTCATGTGCACGCGCTCCACAAACTCAGGATCAAAGCCTGACAGAGGAAGTTGATGATCAGCATCATGGTACCAACAAAGCCGGATTGGAGTGGTTTGGTTTTGTCAACTCGAAACTAATCCTACAACCTTGAGTTTGTTCATCACGGTACAGGCCCCTGGATTGAACCGGATTAAATCTTTTGACTATTCAAAACTATTCTGTTCTGGTTTGCATCTGTTCTTTGTGCCCTAATTACTTACTGATTTAATTCACCCGTTCATTTACTTATAAATATAAATGAATAAAATAAATGAATATTAATATGTATAAATTAATGTACATGACAAAAATATAAATATAAAATCAAAATATTAAAATACCCATTAAACAGATCCAGCACTAAGTTAAATAAGAGAACACTAAAGAATGTGTGGCAAATATGTGAAGTCTTTGCAGAAAGCAAAGGAAGTCTGTTTAGATCTGAAACCGATAAGATTTGAACCTTTTTCTTTAATGTGATGTCGACAGCACTCAGTGTGAGGATGTGGTTGGGTTCTCAGGAAATTACACTTCGGGCACACTGCATTCATATCAGGATGTGAAATAACTTCTGCATTAAATTCTTAGAAGTTGCTCAAATTACCTCTCCAATTCACAAACAGAGAACTCATGCGGTTAAAGGGTTAGTTCACACAAAAATGAAACTTCTGTCATTAATTCCTCACCCTCATGTCGTTCCACATCCGTAAGACCTTCATTCATCTTCAGAACACAAATTGAGATATTTTTGATGACATCCAAGAGGTATATGACTCGTCCAATATAATCAACACTTTAAGGTCCAGAAAGGTACTAAAGACATCGTTAAAACAGTCATGTGACTGCAGTGGTTCAACCTTAATGTTATGAAGAGACTAAAATACTTTTTGTGCACAAAAACAAAACAAAAATAACCACTTCAGTCATCAATCTCTTGAATTCTTGGCTTATCTGATTCATTCTTTGTGTTTACAATTACAATAAAGAACCTGTAAGTTTAAATCTGCCATCTTGTTTTCTGTTAGTGACACAGGAACTGCACCTGACTGTTTAAACTGCTTATCAGCCTGAATGACAGAAAATCATCATGTAGTTATTCTATATATAGCTTCTATAGCTTTTCCACCAAAATTACCTGGAAGGATTTGTCAGCGGAAGATCCTTTTTCTCGCTAGAGAAGCGTTCAGTTTTTCCACTTGCAAATTCCACCATGTAATTAGCGAATCCTTCATGGCGTGAGCACACCTGGCTTTTAAAGGGAATGGGAGATGAGACTCTGATTGGTTTATTGCACAAAACACACACATTACTCAATAAGAGAATAGGGACAACCCTTTTAGACCATGCACCGGATACGCTGACCATTTTTCTCATCCTTAAACTAGCAAAAGTGGATTCGGATACACCCTAAGAGGACTTAGTTTGTTAAAATAGGGCCCTAAACCCAGTAAAGTAGGACTGCGAGTGACTTTCCAGATCCTGCTGGAGGATTTCATCCTCTATAAGCTTAATAAAGTCTGAACCTCGTCTGTCCATCTGTCATATTTTTTAAACTCCATTGTTGATTTGAGCTGCAAACAACTCTTACTGCAACAGACTTATAAAAATGGTGGTTGAAACAAAATGCTGAAAGTTACTTTGAAAAAGTAGACTCATTACACGTTTGCCCCATCCATAGTACAATCCGGAGGGTAGCAGTTCAAGAAGGTAGGGCAGGGCAAAAAACTCATCTTCTCCTTGAAGTTCAAAATCGTCCGACATTGTTGTTTTACCTTTTTTTGTAAACGGTGTTTGACTTAGTATTTGCACGTTCAGTCTGTAAACACTGAGTCAGTACTTCCGCCTACGTCAATCGTGACCTTTTCAACGTAATTGCGTATTACGTGACGTCACGAACGCACATCCCAGAACAGAGCAAGGCGAGTATTTGTGTTTATAAAACGTAAACTTTTTTATTTATTTTTTAAATGACCGATCGTTTCACTAGATAAGACCCTTATTCCTCGTCTGGTATCATTTAAAGCTCTTTGAAGCTGCACTGAAACTGACATTTGGACCTTGAACCCTTTGGTGCCCATTGAAGTCCATTATATGGAGAAAAATCCTGGAATGTTTTCATCAAAAACCTTCATTTCTTTTCCACTGAAGAAAGAAAGACATGAACATCTTGGATGACATGAGGGTGAGTAAATTATCAGCAAAAGTTTATTTAAAAGTGGACTAATCCTTTAAAATGCTTTTTCTAAACTCTTAACACAGCAGCACACATACATCACACAATTAGCCAAATAGTTCATTTTCTGCCCAAAACCATATTTTGTCAAATAAACACAAACTCTACATTTCAAAATGCTAAAAACCTTTTTCAACACATACTAACTCTGTCAAACACAGCAAACCTGATTCAAAAAGAGAGTCGTTCTGTCAAAACATAGCACTAGTTTTCTACCCAATATGAACATATAGTCAATGAAAGCGCAATGACTAACAGTTGATGGCATTATGAAAACTGCATTACTTCATGTTTCAGTTCCACCTGGAGAAAACATGAAATCCATAGTTTTTAAAATTCAGTTTCCTTTTACTGCAGTAAAAGTAAAGTGAAAGTAAAAGTACTGCATGTGTTTGGTTGAGTGTTGAATGTGTTCATTCTTGGCAACAGAAGTGAGTCATTATTTTATAGAATGTGCAGTAGAAAAAAGAAGAAGAAGAAAGTATCAGAATTGCTCAGGGCAGCTACTGGTCAGATGAGTCCCCAGTGCAGGACTTCAGTGACCCCTTGGTTGAAATCTCTTTCTGGGGTTGGGTGTGTGGTGTTGATGGTGCCCTCATAGAGGGTGCAATGGTGTCCCCTTGGTATCTAGTGCCCTACAGATCACGTATTTTGTAAATATGGAACAGTGTTAGTGGAATCATTGTAGTAAAATCGTTGTAGTATAAAGCTTTTACTGAAATGAAAACAAGAAATTGCTGCCATTGATCAACAACAAATCCAACATACATGGCCTTTGGTTATTATGGAAGCTTTTTTTCCTCCACAGAATAAAAAAAGCATAGAAGGTTATTGTGACTTTTTATCAAAAATATTTTTTATTTTGCGATTGTGAGTCTACATCTCATAATTCTGACTTTTTTTTCTCAGAATTGTGAGATATAAACTATGAATTGAGAGAAAAAAGTCAGAATTGTGAAATAAAAAGTCACAATCTTTTTTTATTTTCTATGCATGGCAGAAATAAGCTTTCATAGGTTCTACATGAGTAAGTGAAAAAAACAGAGATTCACAGTCCAGCACACATTCTTCCTCCTCTCCCATACCTCTTCTTCTCCCTTGTCCTGATCCAACTTCTCCTTTCCTCCTTCATCTATTCTTCTCCCTCACCCAGATATTATTTTCTCTCTGCTCCTCTGTGTTGTTCTTCATCCACACTGAACAAATCCAAATCAAAGAGTCCTATTTTACCGTGTGTCCAAGTAATGAAAATAAATTCAACACCTGACTATTCCTCCAGCTGAGACTGGAATCTGCCATTTCTCAATATTTACAGTTTTTTACAGATGCTAGGACACATTTCTCAATACTTAGGTCACTTTTGCAAAAACTCTTCACACAGTTCTCCTAACCAACTTTCAGCTTGGCAAAGCAGTTAATTTCACATTCAAAATGCACTAAATCTACCAAAACACTTTATTCAGGTCTCAAATCAACTCATTCTTCCAGAACACTAGCAAAGGTTGACAGCCGACTGTTTTTATAGCATTTGATTTTAAGATTTAAAATATATTTCATTAAAATATTACTGTAGGAATGTAGCAAATTGCTGTCTTATTCAGTTTTGTATGATGTTATTGTTTTGAACATAAGTTTAACAGTTTTGAAAACAGTATGTAAGCATGTGCAAATTGGCCTGTACGTACAAAGAGTTTTGGCAGTTGTTGTGTCTGAGTGAGAAAATAATTCATGAAATTTGAGAGATGTAGTCATTGAATGCATTTTGTGCCAAAGCAATGATAATTGATCCTCAGTTTAGCCCACATAGACTTCTGTTGTGCTCACTGTGTGAAGAGTTTTGCAAAAGTGACCCAAGTATTGAGAAATGTGTCCTAACGTCTGTAAAAAACTGTAAGTGAGCTGCTAATTTAAAATGCTTATCAATTCTTGCAGTATTTGTTTTATATTTATTTCCCAGTACTGCTGTTGTTGTAAAAGTATAAGTTTCATCCTATATTTAAAGATTGTAACATTAGGTCTTCATTTCTGACTTGCTGTGTTTAAGCATTTGCAAATAAGATGAGAAAGATCCATGAGTTTGGTTTGGGGTAAGCTTACATGAAAAGAAAATGTAAGCATTTTAGAAACGTGTTAATTGACTGCATTTGTGTGAAAACGACATGAATTGTGTTAATGGTGTGGTCACAACAGACGGATGTTCTGCTAAATGTGTTTAGAGTTTTGAAAATGTGACTACAGAATGGACAAATGTTAGCAACTGAAAAAAACTGTAATGCAAAGCAATGATAGGCGATTTGATAAGATGTCAACGTTATGCCTGATAGCCATATAATACTAAGAGTCATGATAGGCTATCTAAAGCAAAAGCAACGATAGGCAATTTAGTGTGATAGAGACCATATGACCGATGGCAAATATATTCCATGTAATGCAAAAGTCATGAGGGCCATTCCAAGCAAAGGCAACAATGCCATTTTATGTGAAAACCACAATTAGGCTGTTACACGTGAAGGTCACGAAAGGCCCATTATGAACACAGATAAAAGGTCACAATAAGCCACTGATATAAAGGAACGTATTTGTGAAGACCGAAGCTGAAGATAAAGCAGACTTTTTTCTCTCAATTCATAGTTTATATCTCACAATTCTGAGAAAAAACAGTCAGAATTATGAGATGTAGACTCACAATTGCAAAATAAAAAATATTTTTGATAAAAAGTCAAAAAATTGCCTTTTATGCTTTTTTTATTCTGTGGTGGAAAAAAAGCTTCCATAATAACCAAAGGCCATGTATGTTGGATTTGTTGTTGATCAATGGCAGCAATTTCTTGTTTTCATTTCAGTAAAAGCTTTATACTACAACGATTTTACTACAATGATTCCACTACATCTGTTCCATATTTACAAAATACGTGATCCGTAGGGCACTAGCTACCAAGGGGACACCATCCCACCCTCTATGAGGGCAACATCAACACCACACACCCAACCCCAGAAAGAGATTTCAACCAAGGGGTCACTGAAGTTCTGCACTGGGGACTCATCTGACCAGTAGCTGCCCTGAGCAATTCTGTTACTTTCTTCTTCTTCTCTTTTTCTGCTGCACATTCTATAAAATAATGACTCACTTCTGTTGCCAAGAATGCACACATTCAACACTCAACTAAACATGAGGAATGGCTCACATGCAGTACTTTTGCTTTCACTTTACTTTTACTGCAGTAAAAGGAAACTGAATTTCTCCAGGTGGAACTGAAACATGAAGTAATGCAGTTTTCATAATGCCATCAACTGTTAGTCATTGTGCTTTCATTGACTATATGTTCATATTGGATAGAAAACTAGTGCTATGTTTTGACAGAACGACTCTCTTTTGAATCAGGTTTGCTGTGTTTGACAGAGTTAGTATGTGTTGAAAAAGGTTTTTAGCATTTTGAAATGTGGAGTTTGTGTTTATTTGACAAAATATGGTTTTGGGCAGAAAATGAACTATTTGGCTAATTGTGTGTGATGTATGTGTGCTGCTGTGTTAAGAGTTTAGATAAAGTATTTTAAGAAGAGGATCTGTGACCTCTGGAAGCATCTCTTTCAATAGCTTAGTCAGTATAGGGTCTAACATACATGTTGTTGATTTTGATGATTTAACAAGTTTAGACAATTCTTCCTCTCCTAAAGCAGCGAATGAATTGAATTTTTCCTCAGGGACACTACAATGCACTGTCTGACGTGATACTAGACGGTTGCATGGTTATAATTTTCTCTCTAATACTATCAATCTTGCAAGTAAAGAAGTTCATGAAGTAATTACTGCTGTGCTCTTTGGAAACATCAGAAGTTGAAGCTTTATTTCTTGTTAATTTAGCCACTGTATCAAATAAATACCTAGAGTTGTGTTTATTTTCTTCTAAAAGATTTGAAAAATAAGCAGATCTAGCAGTTTTTAACACCTTTCTGTACTCAATCATTCTGTCTCTCCACGAAATGCGAAAAAACTTCTAGTTGTTTTCTTCCAGCTGCACTCCATTATTTTCTGGCTGCTCCCTTTAGGGCCAGAGTGTGCTCGTTGTACCACGGCGTTGAATTAATTTCTTTAATTTTTTTTAAGCACAAAGGAGCAAATGAGTCAAAGGCTGCGTTTACACTGGCACAAAAATCAGATCTTTTGCTCACATCTGACACAGATCAGAATTAGCTGCACACGTGTAAGCAAACAAATCCACACAAGATCCAATTTTTTTCACATCTTTCACATTTTTCACATTTTTCTGTAAAATGACACTAGGATATTGGATTTATACCACTGTAAATGGGTATGGGGAGACATTTGAACAGGAAGAACTCAGGGTTTAAGTACACGGGAGAATAATCAACGTATGAATGGAATCAAATCAGTAGCTAATTAGAGCACAAAGAACACGGGCAAACTAGGGTTTCCCTAAAGCATCGTTAGCCAACTATGGTCACAAGTTCCGCTGTTGTCAGCACAGTTTAACGAGTTGAACCAAAAGGTTTGGGAAACAGTAATGACTAGCTAGTTGAGTTACATCATTGTATGGGAAACACATCCCAGATCAGGTTTCTTATTAAATCTAAAAATAGACCCTACAAAGTTTTTATGCCTTTTCTCCGCCCAGCACAGACATCCTCCATCTCTCAAAAATATAAAGAGGCCATTGAAACACAAACTTCAAATCAAGTGAAGGTTCATGTTCTCAGGCTGCTGGCATTTGAAGACAGATTACTGAAACAGTTGACATGTAAGTACATTTTTATAGATTTATCCATCGTTAATAACATTCAGTCAGTAGTGTAGTCTAGTGAGTATATTGTGATTTTACCCTTAAACCTTATTCTCACCCGTCCCAGAGTGACAAGCTTATATGTGTGTTATCAACATGTCCATTTATTATAAGCAACACAATGACATTTACATCCAGAGAGACTGGACTGATTCTCTACTGTTTAGTGTCGATCACCATCAGCCAGTTAAGATCTGCATTTAGCCTTATATAAATATGAATATGGTTGCTGGATCATAGGTTTTATCAGCTGGCAATTTTCAACGCACATTTAAGAGTGCAAGTTGAAACTATTATTAACAATAATGGAAAGATGAGGCTTATTAGTATGTCACAATATCATCGTCTTTGGACTGTTTTTTCTGTTTTGCACCATTTCCTGCCAGTCTCTCATCATAGTTATGCATTTCGATACACAAGCTTTCAATTCGATTCAGTTTCAGTTATTTTGGATATACTGTATATCAGGTACAGTACATGGCAAATTTTCTCAAGAAAAAAAATCTCAGCTAATGCTGTATAATATATATCAGTTGGAACTACATTAATATTGAAGGTTAAAATGAACTGATTTGTATACAAACTTAAATTATGCTTAAGGAAATTTTTTATAATAATAAAGTTATAATAGGCCTATTTACTTTAAAATTATTTCTACTGCAATTCATTTTTTGAAACATTAACATTTAAATGGTGGCTGTCTGCTTGATATTTTTATTCAAACATGTAACATTAAAAATTATTATTAATATGAAATATGCATTAACTTAGCTAAATACTCCTCTCTAGAGTTCATTTTTTCTAGCTGACTAACGAGTTTATGTTCACTGAATGTGGTTGTAAATGACGTAATGTTTGTTTGTTTACAAGCTGTTTTATTAAAGTCTTTCCGAGGTTGAAACACTGATTGAGTGATTACACGATTGAGTTGTACTGTATCTTTTAAAAAGTAATTAATAATACAATAATGTCTAATTGTTCATGTGTTTATTCTTGTTAGAAGATTTAGTTTTTATTTTACTGATAATGAACACAAATTAATTATGACAAACCAAATTAATTTTAATTGTATTAATTATACCATTGATTAAAACACAAGCTGATACCAAGGTATTTAGTACTATAATTATAACATAATTTTACATGATTGTATTTATTTATTTATTTTCTAAAGTAAGGTTAATGTTAGCAGCTTCTTGTAATACTCTCCAAAATGTGTGAAAAGTGCAAACATTACCGCTTTAATGACCGTCGTTTTTACTGTCCAATGACAGCCCTATATATATATATTTTATATCTACCTGAGTGGCACAGGAGAGAGTCTGAAGATGATTTGTTGCCCCTACGAGTTTATAATAGCATATTTTAACTAGATTTTCATGTCTGTTTGGTGATGTTTCACAGATATTGTGACGGACGGTGATGATGGGTTTCAGCGTGATCATCATCTTTGCTCTGCTGCAGATCCGTCTGCTGAATGCTGGGGTGAATCCAGAGGATCTTTCTAACATTGAAAGCACTGGTATGTTCACCTTCACTTCTGGTGTTTCAACAACTCCTAAACTAATCCATGTGTGAAGCTAAACTATTTATAATTATTGTTAATAATCAATAAGTAATCAGTCTTGGGTTTGTGCATTTCTTGGATTTGTCTGCAGACTCTTCTAATCGCCATCAGCGTCACGCTCGTGCATTGCCCCTAAAGAAGATTTTTGCTGGGAAAGATAAGGAGGACCGGAGCATTCTTGACCCGAACACTTACTTGGAGTTGGTTGAATCAAAAACTCCACCTGAAGATGCAGTTAAAGTTCCCAGTGACTCCAATAATTACATTATTCTAACTGGGAAATGTAATGATGTTAAGTTAGAAATACTTAATAGCCAAGCTGCTAATGGTAAGGAACATCGATTTCTGGTGAATAAAGAAAACTTTGAAGATTTACAGTGGAAAACATGGGCAGATATAGAGAGTAGCAAGACTCCATTTGCCCCAGTATGGATTTGTGAACATTATTACATTGCTAAAGATGAATATGGTAAGACTTCTTTGACCAAACAAATAGATAAAACAAAAAAGAAAACTGAATATCTCTACCTAAACAATGACAAATTGGAGACATTACATATGGATTCTGAAGATCCAGTACAGAAAACGGCAGGAAATATAGAAGTGCTAAAACACTTCATATTTGTCAACAAGAACTGTAAGTCAGCCAAACATGTGGTGAAGTTGGATCAAGGCAGTGACGAATCAAGTTCTTCTCAGAAGGGCCGTACGCATGCGTTCGGAGGATCAGCCTCTGGTGGAACACTTAATGTGAAATATGACTACAGTCGCTCGAACACTATAACGACATCCAATGTTGATAAGATGCTGCACTCCTGGAGTATGGAGATAGAGGTTCCTCCCAACCATTCTTGCTCCATTAAAGTGACAAGCAAAACCTTTACGAGTACAGTCCAGTACTCTGGTACGCTCACCCGACAATACGGGATCAGTGACGTACGCAAAACCTCTGTTACCGGCATCTATGAAATTCAGGAAGCAGCAGACCTCGAATCTGTGTATATAACTGTAAAGCCGAGAAAGAAAAGGTGAACTGTTGAAATGCATGAAACCTGTGCAACTTCTAAAAAAACGAATGACATGTTGCTGTGTGTGATCATAACAGAATGTAAAAAAAGTAAAAAAAAAAAAAAATGCATTTAAAATGATTTCAAGAATAACCATTAAATTAAATTTTAACATGCTTTTTATTTTACTTTTATATTGTCTTTTTATTCCTATATTGTATTTCTGTTTTATTTTTACAAGCAGATAACAACAACTTTGTTTAGAAGAACACATTTAAAACTACTAGACAAAAAAGTGGCATCTGAGAATTTAAAAAAATTATATTGATGTTAGAAACCATATAAAATCAGATGTTTCATCAAGCAATGTTTATTTTCACATTATATGTATGGAAGAAGGCCATGTAGTATTAAATGACATCAGACATGCATTACTGTAATCTTCAAATGATATATTCAGCCATTTTGAGAAATATGTGTCAGGATCACCAGCTGTAGTGCTCTGATTGTCCACCAGAGGTCACTCCATCACAGACTGCTGTCAATCCTCCAGCAGAATGGACCAGATTAATTCTTATTATTCAGTGGAATGAAAGACGTTTATTAGCTCATGGACAGGAATTCAAAGGATTTATTAATGAGTTAGAAACAAAACCAGATATAATTTGCATACAGGAAACTTAGATCCTCCACCAATAACACATGCAACATTTATTAAGCAAAATATACAATACAAGGTAATGGAAAGAACTGGAATTTATCATAATGGATGTAATAGCAAATTATTATAATCAATGCCAGAAATGAACTGAAATGAAATTTGGAGGAATTATTAATACACTTAGAATGTAAGATCATTTGTTGTGGAGATTTTAATGACCATAATACATTGTGGGATAATTATAACAATATGAATGGAGAGATTATAGAATTCATGGATAAGAAAACTCTAGTATGTGTTAACAATGGAGATGGTACTAGAATAAATGTTATAAATTTGAACAAGTGAATGAGAAAATACATTAAATATATTTTTTGTGTTTCCATTTACTCGAAAAACTCCACAATAATGTTTTCACAACTTTTAAAAGGACAAAAACAAATAGAGAGCGATTGATAGCGGCAGTCAGAAGAGAGAAAAAATGCCATAAAAAGAGTATTATTTTGAACTAATTTTATTTAGATTTTTTTAAAGGTGCCGTAGAATCAAAAATTGAATTTATCTTGGCATAGTTGAATAACAAGAGTTCAGTACATGGAAATGACATACAGTGAGTCTCAAACTCCATTGTTTCCTCCTTCTTATATAAATCTCATTTGTTTAAAAGAATCTCAACATAACACCGATTGTGACGTAACATTCGGGATCATTAATATGTACGCCCCCAATATTTGCATATGCCAGCTCATGTTCAAGGCATTAGACAAGGGCAAAACGTCTGGATCTGCACAGCTGAATCATCAGACTAGGTAAGCAAGCAAGAACAACAGTGAAAAATGGCAGATGGAGCAATAATAACTGACATGATCCATGATATCATGATATTTTTAGTGATATTTGTAAATTGTCTTTCTAAATGTTTCGTTAGCATGTTGCTAATGTACTGTTAAATGTGGTTAAAGTTACCATCGTTTCTTACTGTATTCACGGAGACAAGAGCCGTCGCTATTTTCATTTTTAAACACTTGCAGTCTGTATAATTCATAAACACAACTTCATTCTTTATAAATCTCTCTAACAGTGTAGCATTAGCCGTTAGCCACGGAGCACAGCCTCAAACTCATTCAGAATCAAATGTAAACATCCAAATAAATACTATACTCACATGATCTGATGTATGCATGCAGCATGAATGACGAACATCTTGTAAAGATCCATTTGAGGGTTATATTAGCTGTGTGAACTTTGTTTCTGCACTGTATTACAGTCGAGAGCTCGGGGGAGGGGAGCAGGAGATTTAAAGGGGCCGCAGCCTGAATCTGTGCATATTTAATGATGCCCCAAAATAGGCAGTTAAAAAATTATTTAAAAAATCTATGGGGTATTTTGAGCTGAAACTTCACAGACACATTCAGGAGACACCTTAGACTTATATTACATCTTGTGAAAGAACGTTCTAGGGAAGAAGATCATGGCCAATGCATGAGGCAAGCCAGGCTGGCAGACATGGTAATGTGGAGTCAAACTTTTCTGGTCCAAATCATCTGCTTGACATTACTTCTTTATGACTGCACAGTCCTGCTGGTCCCTCAGCCATGGGTCTGCCACAAATGTTGGTCTATCAATTTCACAGAATCTGCAAAAGAAGGAACTGTTGCTGACATTTTCAACAAAACCCCCAACAGCATTTGAGTCTAGATTATCTCTGGCAACGGCTTTCCTAATCTCACCACTGGGCATTTGGATGCCACTCACCCCGAGGTCTATGAGATCCTTTATCAACTGTCCCATCACCAAGTCTTGTCTGAAGAACTTGAAATCTTTCTCTCTGCAAAGGAGAACAAGTTGCATATGGTCAGTGGTGGATCGATTATGAAGCAAAATGTCTCCTAAAGTGAAATAGACAGCAAGCACTTTATGTTTTTATCTTCCTGAACCTAATGGATTGACTACTTCAGATGAATCCTGATAGAGAATCAAGCCAGAGGACTTGGGATCTGACTTAAACAAAGCATTTTTTTGCAATTACTATTCCATCCCAAATGTCCTTAAGAACATCTTTGTTGTGAACTTGCAAATGGGTGTAGCTGTGCTGTTCCTGCATGGACTCGCTCTTGAGAAGACCAGCAACTGTTTTTTTTTATTATTATTATTGGAAAGTATTGGGCAAAACATTCATTTCCTGCTTCATTGTTCTCTAAACGAAAGGGAACTGGTTCAACGTAGTTGAAGATTTGTTTAAACACGGTTTTCCTCCTCTGATCTGTTTTCAATATCCGAGTATTGCAAGTGTGGATCTACCACTCTTTCTACTTCTGTCTCAGGAACTCCAAGTAGAATCATTTTTCTATTTTTGTTTATTAGATTGTCAATTAGACTGTGCTCTTTCCTTTATGACATCTTGATAAATGTGATGTGAATGCTGACAAGACAGTTTATGTCTTTTTGCAGTGATTAAATGGACAAGTTACTGCTGTGTCCTCTTTCAAATGGGTTTTTAGATGTGAAAAGAAACCAGTCAAGTTCTCACAATACACAGAGCAACATTCAATGTCAAATCAGAAATCATCAGTATGAGTGTGACTTAAACACATTAAAACTTTTGAACACCAAACTGCAGTTAGCAATTCCACACTTAAAAGTTGTATTTGGCAAATTCCTGTTTAATTTCATATGCCTTACATAAGTAAAAACCATATCATATTCATGTGAGCAAAACTGACCTTATTCTTTTGAATGCCAACTAAGTTATCCTTAATTCCCACGCTCAGAAAACAATGCTATCTGGAGTCAGACATTAATATGCAATGGATAGAAGAAGGAACGAGGCCGTAAGCATGAGAAAAAAGTGAGTGGGACTTTTAATGTATTTAAATGCTATGTATCTACAACATACAACCTTGTATATTATGTCTAAACAAGACACTAGAATACATTTTGCATGCTAATTAGTAACTGAAATTAATTATCATACAAATGTACAAAATAAATCTTTTGATAAATCTGAACCACATCTAAATCCATTCATTCTGTGCTTCAGCATCAGGGGGATTTAATCAGTTTCTGTCACATTTTTCAAGCAATGAGGTACTTGTCGGGATGCTCTTTATCAGTTGGAACAAACAGCAGGCATTTAAGCCACCAGTTGAATCTGCTCAATCTCCTCGTTGGTCCCCCTAAGGGACTCTTCTGCCTCTGCGCCTGGTGTGAACTCAGAGTGTTCCACTTTTCCATTTAAAAAAATGCATTCAAAATGTGGACACAGTGTACTTCATGCACCTGTTTTACTTTGCTCGATGGAATTCATCCTGACATGCTGAAAGGGAAAGTTAAGTGTTCGCTGTGCAGGTGATCAGCTCATCAGCAGCATCACACACTCACAGAGAGTGAACCAGTGAACCATGACAGGTACAATCACGTACACTATTAATATGTCATTAGTAGCACTTTTCCCTACAATCAAAATATAGCACTTTAATTCAGTGGTCAATTCAATCCCTGGAGGGCCACAGCTGTGCACAGTTTTGCTCCAACCCTAATCAGACACGGAACACACATTTTCAAAGCAGAATATCTGGCTGTAGCATTGTGTTTCTGAGGAACAAGTAGGTGAACTAGCATGTTTTCTAAATATCTGCAAACATATCGAGGTATTTTTATGCTTTATTAAAGTAAAAATCTTACATAGAGCCCCTTTAAGTTTAATGTGGCCACTAGAGGGCGATCTTATACAACAAAGAGCTTACCTCTGAGTTTGCAGAGTAGTTGTTCCCCTTCAGCTCCTGTGTTTCGATTAGCAGCAACTGACACATAAATTACCTTCTTCCTCAGTATTCTGCTGCCTTCCAGTATATTACAATAAACACTTTCTGTGAGACTTGCAAGTTGCAACAGGCGCGAATACTGACGGCTGCGACACGAGCCAGAAACGAAACGCGCCGTGCGTACAGTCAAGTCATAATAAAAGTCCCTGAGTTATTTTAGCATGCTTTAAAAAATAAAGCAGTTTTATATTCAGGAAAGCCGCTTTGAAATGACGTGGACTGTGAAAAGAGCTATTCAAATAAAATGAACTCACTTGGCCTAAATGAAGATAGCATGAATTTGACATTGTTATGAAGCGTATGTCCTGCTAAAACATCTTAGAACAGCTTCTTCTAATGTGATTTCTTAAATGATAACCAGAGACATTTCCTAGTTCAGCAGTAAAAAATATAACTGAAATCTCACTTTTAATTATCTCTTATGAATTATGTAAAACCTTAATAAATGCACATCTTTCTACTTCTATAGTTTGTATCAGAACTGGTCAAAGATTTTGCTGAAGAGCCTCCAAACCCTGATGTGACAGATTTTTTTCTTCAGATCTGATATAAAACACTCAATATGTTCTCAGAAATACACATTAGACAGCAGAATGGGTTGTGAATGGTGAAACACTGACTTTGAGTTTTGTGTGATGTGCTCAGGATGAAGGAAATACACACATTTGTTTTTTTTTTTAATAGATTTTATATAGAAAACATTAAAAATGTCAAATTTAGAGTCTCAATGCTAGTGTATTACAGTAATATTTATACATGTCATATTTCTTAGGTTTCTCTCTAAAATCATTTAATTGATAATAATAATATGAAAATGCATAGCTTAAATGTCTAAATATACATAAATGAAAATCCAAGCAAAAACATCTGAATTGCACATATTTCCACACATATTTTGTTAGAGTAGCCCTGCCAGAGCAAATCTCTGATCCTACATATAAACTGCTGCAGATATTCTGTCTAACATGAAATATACCATCTACTGACTTTCATATGAATATAACATACATAATTCAGCCTTGAGTTTTAAATGAATGCAGACTTGCACTTTGTGAGATGAAATGGCGCCATTTCAAAATGGCACTCAAAAACCCTTTACTAAAGCTGATCGCATTGATTCTCAACATTCATATCTATGCAGCTCAGCAGTTTTGGGTTTTTACACTGTACAAATACATGAAATATGATCTCCAAGCTCATTTCTGATCTGACGTCACAAAACCAGTGAAACAAACAAACAACATCTTAAAGGAATAATGCACTCACAGATGAAGCTTCTCTCACATCAGTCATACGGACTATTCTGATGCTTCTGTTCTTTCAATTCAAATCATCATTCAGTTACTGTATGGAAAAGTTTGCACTGCACACAAGGAAATATTATGGGTTTGATAAATGAAATAAGATTGTTAACAAGTCCTGAATAATAATCAAATACAAATACAATAAAAAGTTAGCTAACTTCTAAACGTAGAAACAACTGAAGAAATAATATTAGTATAAATTTGTCAGATCATGACACAACATACAGTCATTTACCCTGCATAGGTTTGTGCTAGAAGTCTCTCCATCTTAAAGTCCCCCTTTATGCTGTTTTAATGTTGTTTCAGAGTCTCCTAAAACGGTTTACATTCATCCAAGATCAAAAACACTTTAATTCTCTCATAATATCCACTGCAGCTTCAGCTCTTTTCTCTCAGTGTCTGAAACGCTTCGATCAAAGATTCAGCCTCTAAACCCCGCCTCTCTGAGAGCTGCTCTGCTCTGATTGGTCAGATGGCCCAGTCTGCTGCGATTGGTCTCAAACCAGACGCATTAGCATATCTGAATCTCAGCTCTTGATTCACAGTGATTCAAACAGTAACGATGGCGTCGCTTTTGTCGTATCAATCTCATCAAAGTGGAGAAAACAGCGTCTTCTCGACATGAACAACACAAACCAAACTCTTCCAGACTCAGACACAACTACAGCGATTGAGGGCGGGGCAAAGAGACGCTGTTCAGCCAATGAAGACCAGAGGTGGGCATTATGCAAATTAGTTACAATCCTACACAAGTTCAGCAGGAAGAGAGACTGAATTACTGACGACTCGTTTCAGTTCAGAATCGATTCTTTCTTTTAGAAGACAAAAACATCATTTACTTTGAAACTTTGCCTTTTATATTCACAAACAGCTCGATCACACCCTACATGAAAGGAAATATCTGAAAAAGCATAAAGGGGCACTTTAAAGAGACACTAATATTTCTCTACTTTGTAGCTTCACAATTACACTAATACAGGAACGGATGAAGACAGTGTGCAGCAAATATCCCTGCTAAAGTTGGTTGAGAAATACTGTACATTACACTATATTCAGAATAACTTCTATTGTATATAAAACACACACAGATATGTGCAATAAATAACACCTGAACATAAATAAACAATGAGACAAAAAAGTAACATTTAAATAAATATGTTACACTCAATATTGCACTTGCAGTTATTGTTAAAATGGGTGGAGCCTACATGGAGCTGTCAATCAAAACAGACCAGGCCAATCATCATTAAAGGGTGGAGCTAACATGAAGAACTGTCCAATTCATAGTTTTCAGTCACATGACACATGGAGGGCAAAAAATCCATTGAACTGCAGCACAAGCCTGTTCATTTTCAAGCATTCAGATCACATCTCAAAAGAAAAACAAAAATATGTTAAGAAAATATAATCAGTATTTCAATCACTACAAACAGCAGGACATACTAAAATGCTTCGTTCATGTACAAAAACAGTGAAATTAAGAGATTAAATTCAGTATACAGCTAATTAATCATGCATACTATACACAGACGAGCAGAATGCAACGCTCTCAATAGTTTAGTGTTTCTTTATAAAGTGTTTTCTATGGAAAAACGGTGTGTTGCTTTTATATTCTTCTGCTTGTCTGTGTATAGTATACATCATCATCATGAGATTTATACAGAATTTGATCTTTTAATATCATTACTAGTACATTAGTGTCGATGGAGGAAAGCCTTGTTTTGTCCTCCAGGAGGGCGTTACGTCACATGATAACTATGATTTAAATTAAAGGTGAAGCGTGTCGTTTATGCCGTCATCTGCCGCTGTTCAGCGACACAAACTCGATAAAGGACATGTTGGAGCGAATACATGGCTTACTTCTGATCTCTGCATAATAAAGTGGGATATATCTAACATAACACACGAGTTGACCTGCAGGGGTCAGTGTGGATGGACGGGTCGTGGGTTGAGTTTTGTCACTGAGTTTCTGAATGAGGATTGACAGCTCTTCTGTGGCCTGAGACTTCTCCTCCAGCAGTTCATATCTCAGGCTGGAGATGTCCTGCTTTATCTCCTTCAGCTCGCCTGCAGATCAAACAAACATCAGGTGGAAGAGCAACTATCATTTGAGCTGAAGCCAAAGTAGTGTTTCAACTTGTGGCAGTACCAGCTGGGTTTCGGATCAGAACCAGTGTTGTTCTGTCAGGACTTGAAGATTACCAATCAGCCGAACCATCCGACTGAAGTCGCTGGGCACTGGCTACCCAGGGGTCAATGAAACCCTCTCGCTGTTAAAACAGCGCTTCTGATGGCCCAACATGGCAGCAGATGTCAGGAGGTACGTTAAGGGGTGCAGGGAATGTGCCATGTCGAAGAGCCCCCGACATCTTCCCTCCGGGAAATTGCAACCTCTTCTGGATACCATCCCCAGACGAACGGGCAGATGGAGTGGAAGATTCAGGAGATTGGCCGTTTCCTCCGTACCTTCTGTCATGGCCACCAGGACTCCTGGAGCCAGTTCCTCGGCTGGGCCGAGTACGCCCAGAACTCGCTCCCTCAGCCCACCACTGGTCTCACCCTTTTCCAGTGCGTACTCGGCTATCAGCCCCCACTGTTCCCCTGGGACGGGGAACCGTCAGATGTCCCGGCAGTGGATCACTGGTTCCGGGAGAGCGAGAGGGTCTGGGACTCAGCGCATCTTCAGCTTCAAAGAGCCCTCAGGAGACACCGACTCACAGCTGATCTTCGTCGCTCCAAGACACCAGTGTATCGGCCTGGAGATAAGGTCTGGTTATCCACTAGAGATATATGGATGCGACTTCCCTGCAGAAAGCTGAGTCCCAGATCCATTGGCCCCTACACCATCACTCAATAAATCCAGTCACGTATAAGTTACAGTTACCACCTGAATTCAGAATTCATCCCACCTTCCATGTTTCCTTGCTTAAACCTCACCACCCTTCTGCTCTTCCCTCCACAGAGCCTGGCGATGCCGAAGAACCCCCCCTTCCTATCATCGTGGAGGACGGAGCAGCGTACCTGGTGAAAGAAATCCTGGACTCCCGTCGCCGTGGTGGTCACCTGGAATACTTTGTTGACTGGGAAGGATACGGAGAGATCATGGGTTCCTAGAGTTGACATACTCGATCCAAGGCTTATGGAAGACTTCCATGCCAGACATCCCAACAGACCAGCTCCAAGAGGCAGAGGTCGACCACCACGTCGGCGGGGTCCACGGTCCTCAGGAGCGGACCGTGGAGTGGGGGGTAATGTCACAGACACGCCAGGCTCTGCACCCAGCCAATCACAGCGCACTCCTTCACCAGAGTATTAATCACACGCACCTGACACTCATCACCAGCCCAATCAGCGACACTACTAAAGACACTCACAGTCACTCAGTCATTGTCTGGTCTCATTAACGCATACTAACCTGAATGCTTACCTTTCGGACTACTTACCTGTCTCCATTGTGTCTCATAGATCCTCCGTGTTCTCCAGTCCTCCGTGAGTGTCTCTGTGTAACGTCTGCTCCAAGTCTCCTCGTCTACTTCGAATCTGGTGTGAAGATCAAGTCAAGTAACTCTGTCTTGATAAATATTCTGTCTGGGAAACTCCACTGCTACACGCATTCCTGCATTCATCGTATCTGGTGTGAAGATCAAGTCAAGTATAACTGTCTTGATATTATCTGTCCTGTCATTAAACACCATTATCTTCCGGTGTGAGAGGACGCTGGCGCGTTGTGGTTGCCGCTTCTCTACCAGAAATAGAAATTGACATAGAAATAGACTTTGTCAAACAATCGATTGCAAGATTAGCTGTTTTTATTGTTTGGACTGAAATGGCGACTATGATTTACTGAACCTTGTGCGATCAGATCTGACTCCCAACTCACCTGGATTAACCTGTTGGCAACATGCTGTTTCAATGTTTTTCAGTTATATTTTTTATTGTAATTTTAATTGGAGCTTACGGCAAGAAATATCTCGAACACCTGGACTTTACTATGGTAAAATACCCTCCAGCTGAACTGTTAAACTTTCAGCACTGTCTACCTCCTTCTTCCTGTGTTTTGCAAACGTTGCGATCACTGCATCTTCTCCGCCGACCCAAATATGTTCATCGGGGATCCCGCCGGAGTCTTCATATAGATGGTACTGGAGTAAATGCAGTTTGGTCGGAGAGGCGCTTGGATCGCCGTCACAAAACGGCCCGTGGAGTTTGTTCCGCTAATCTCTCCTATCCTCATAAATGTACTGCCCTGAATGGAGGTGTCCGTCTTGAGGAAATCAGGTTTGCGCACTTGAACACTTGCTCTATAAACAATAAATCGGCTTCTATCTGTGATTCTATCTTCTATTATTGTGGACAAGAAGTTGGATTTTCTTTGTCTCTGTGAAACGTGGCATCAGCCAAATGACTATTTGAATCTCAATATGTGTGCCTTAACAGGCTATACTTATATTGATCAACCACGAATCACTGGTAAAGGTGGCGGTCTTGCTGTTATTTATAGATCTGATGTCTCTGTCACTGAAGTTACATTGCCTTGCTTTTCTTCATTTGAATGTTTGGCATTCAAATTGAATTCATCAATTCTTGTCTTAAATATCTACCGCCCTCCGAAAAGCAACCCTGCATTTTTCTCGGAACTTAGTGAGCTTTTGACACTTGTCAGTGCAAATTGTTCAGCTATTGTTCTAACTGGTGATTTTAATATTCATATGGACAATCAAAATTGTAATAATACTGTTTGTTTTATGGAAACATTAGAGTGTTTTAATCTCACTCAATATGTCAACTTTCCAACACATAAGTATGGTCATATATTAGATCTGGTTTGTGCTACAGGTGTGACTATTGACCAGCTTGAGTGTACTGATGTATCATGTATAAGTGATCACAAACTTATTACTTTTACTGTGTTTCCTCCTTCTCCGCAAAAAACCAAGGAGCATGTAATCTGCTTTAGAAAAATTAGAGACATTGACCTAGATGCTTTTATACATACTATTGGTGAACTACCAGTTGTGACTTGCATTCACCAATATAATGCTGTCTTTTCATCTATTCTGGATGAGTTTGCCCCTGTGAAGAAACATGTTGTCTCTTTTAAGAGGCCTTCTCCATGGTATACGCCTGAGCTACGTAAGCTTAAGGCAGCTGGGAGGCAGTTGGAGCGACAGTATAGGAAATCTAGCTTAACAGTTCACAAGCTTATGTATGATCAGCATCAGATGGAATATCACAACTCTCTAAAAATTACAAAATGGAGTTTTATTCAACAATCATTAGTAGTGGGGCTTCTAATCCACGAGTATTGTTTAATACAATTAATAATCTAACCCAACCAATTACTAGGGTTAATCACCTCTCCACAGAGCAATGCAATGATTTTCTTAAGTATTTCTTGTGTAAAATTGAGAACATTTATAATACTATTGCATCTGTCTCTACTTCAGCTGAGCTATTAGATCTGCATCCTCTTATTTCCCCTCCTTTGCTTTCAAGTTTTACTGCTGTTAGTTCTGACGTTATTTCAAAATTGGTTTTGTCAATGAATTCTTCATTTTCCTTACTTGATCCGTTTCCAACTACAGTTTTGAAAAAGTGCTTGCCAGCTATTGTCCCTCATATTAATGTGATTGTTAACACTTCACTTACTTTAGGGATTGTTCCCCCAGCACTTAAAGTAGCAGCAGTCAAACCAGTTCTTAAAAAATCTGGGAGTGATACTACTGATATGTCTAATTATAGGCCTATCTCAAACTTGCCATTTGTTGCCAAGGTTCTTGAACGGGTGGTAGTTGGTCAGCTACAAAATCATTTCTCTGCGAACAGATTACTAGAACCTTTTCAGTCAGGGTTTAGGGCTGGACATAGTACAGAGACTGCCCTTTTGAGAGTAATGAATGATCTCCTGGTTGCAGCAGACTCTGGACAGGTTACATAAGTGGATTGGTCTCTCTGGTTTGGCTTTAAAGTGGTTTGAATCATATCTTTCAGAACGTACTCAATTTTTATTCTGGTATAAACAGATCTCAGACTGTTCCATTGCGGCAGGGCGTCCCTCAGGGGTCGGTACTGGGTCCTACTCTTTTTAGCATCTATATGTTGCCTCTTGGGCAGATTATTCAAAAGTATGGACTGGGCTATCACTGCTATTCAGATGATACCCAGATTTACATTAGCACTCAACCTGATGTTACATCAGCACTTTCAATTTTAACTGATTGCCTACTGGAAATACAGGTCTGGATGAAACAGAACTTCCTACAGTTAAACTGCGCAAAAACTGACGTTCTTTTGGTTGGCACTCCAACTGCTCTAAATAGATGCAATAATCTTAAACTTACAGTACATGATTGCCAGATTCTCCCTTCTGTACAGGTGCGGAACTTAGGTGTGAGTTTTGATGCGCAGCTGACCTTTAACACCCATTTTAAGAATGTTACTAAAGTAGCTTTTTATCATCTTCGGAATATTGCACGTATAAGACCTTTTCTTTCTATGTCTGATGCAGAAAGGCTTATTCACGCCTTTATAACTTCCAGGCTTGATTACTGCAATTCTCTTTTTGCAGGGTTACCTGCAAGTACTATTAAGAGACTGCAATATGTGCAAAATTCAGCTGCTCGTGTTTTAACTCACACATCATTCCGCAGTCATATTACTCCTGTGCTTTCTCAATTACACTGGTTACCAGTTGAGTCACGTATTGATTTTAAAGTTCTTATCTTAACTTATAAAGCAGTCCATGGAATGGCCCCCGATTGCATTTGTAATCTGGTGACAGTGCCCACGCCATCTCGGTCTCTCCGCTCCGCTGGTTCTCTTACTCTGTACCAGCCTCGTTGTAAACTCAAAACTATGGGTGGGAGGTCTTTCTCTTGTATTGCTCCCAGGTTGTGGAATTCTCTGCCTTTTCCTATTAGGAATGCTCCGTCTTTTGATTGTTTTAAGAATTTACTTAAAACATATCTTTTTACTGAAGCTTTTAAGTAATAATTTTACAGTATTTGTTGCCGTTGTTGTTTTTTTTTTTTTTTTTTTTTTTGTGTGTTATGATTGTGTTTGTTATTGTTTCTTATTGTAGCGCCTTGAGTGTAAGAAAGGCGCAATACAAATAAAATGTATTATTATTATTATTATTATTATTAACAGTATCTGTGTCACCGACCCCTCTGTACTGTAACAAAAGAAGATCATACTGTGTGTTTCTGTGATTAAACCAATGTTCTCATTACATATTACAATGATTTGTGTTTGAGACAGTGATTAAGTAGAATGAAAATATGTACAACTAGAATGAAAGCCTGAGATCAGGTTTGAAAGAATGACTTGCTGTGTTAGAAGAGTGATCAGTTGTACTCAGAGTTTTAAAAATGTACACCTTACTTGTGAAAATAGTACCAAAGTGAATAATAATATTAAAAAAAAAAATGTAAAGTGATTGATGCATAAGTAATATGCTTTCAGACATAACACAAGTGATACAGAAAATCATAACTCATTTATTTTTGTTAACTTGACTTGACAAAGAAACATCAAACAACCACTGAAATTTGTGTAATATATATATTTGTTAATATTTTCTTATTTCTTAGGCTTCACTTTTGACTATTGTTGTGTAAGAATGCCGTTGTGCAACTTTTCGTTATGTGCACATCATGGACACACCCCGATAAAACAAGAACTAGGCCATAGGCAAACATACTGGCACGCAAACAGGAACTCAAGACACACACATACATTTGAACTTCTCTCACTTGTTATATTTCTTAATATGCCAATATGATAGAGATCTTTCAGTACTATGATTGGATGGAATGGTTTCGGTATTAGATCTTGCTCTAAAAAAAGTCCCTACAAAGTTATGACTTATGACTTTTTTTTGACAAGTACAAACTTGTTGCAAGGAGTGGCTGCTGTATATTAACAGAGTCAAATCAAGTGAAGGTTCATTTTCTCAGGCTGCTGGCATTTGAAGACAGATTACTTTACTGAAACAGTTGACATGTAAGTACATTTTTCATATTCATATTTTTCATATTTCAGATTTATTCTTCTTTAATAACATTCAATGTATAACAGTTTTAAAAAGGAAAGTAAAAGCAAATGAAACCTTAGTTTGTGATTGTTTGTTTCGGGATCTCAGTAAAAGTATAAGTCTTCCCTAATATATCTGGGGCCTAATTTATAAAATGTTGCTCAGAAACCATCCTAAATTTAATCTTATGATAATTTCTCAGATGTGTGTGTGTGTGATTCATAAAATGAACAAGTGTACGCTCTTTCAGATGTGAAATTTATAATTCACAAATGATCTTGAACTTGCGCACAGATGAACGGTTTCAGTTGTCCGTGTTGTAAACAACACCTAATTAATGTCATTTACATATAAAAGATCACCAGTCATTGTCCAAATCCTTTAATTTAGAATGGCAAGCTGCAAGAATACCTTAGATTTCCAAACCTGCAGTAATCTGACAAGGAAAAGTGCGTACGTCTGTTCAGACCCTGACATGTCTCTAAGCACTTTTCCACACCAAAGACTGTTTTTATAAATATGTGTGTTGCCGTGGATTTAAGCATACACACACTCTAAGATCAAATCTGTGCGTATGCACGGTTTATAAATGAGGCCCGTGGTCAGCTGTTTAGTTAAAAAATAAATAAATAAATATATTTATGGTGATTATATATATATATATATATCACCACCTCGAGTCTCTTGGTCTCAGGCTGAATGTTCAAGAGCATGATAATAAAATAATAATAATAATAATGCATTTTATTTAACGGCATGTTTCATAACACCCAAGGTCACATACAAGCAAACAAGCATAAAAAAAGGTAAATAGATAAATAACAATAAACAAATCCCATTAGCATCACAACAACTTAAAAGCACACATACATCATAGAAACAGTAGAACAAGAAGTAAGTTTTAAAAAAGCCTGGGTAAAAAGGTAGGTCTTAAGACAGGATTTAAAAGTATGCAGACTGTCACTTTTACGGATATCGAGAGGGAGAGAGTTCCATAGGCGAGGGACCGCATGGCTTAAAGTTCTAGCTCCCATGGTAGTTAAGCGTACGTGGTACACAAGACAGAGTGTGAGTGAAGATCTTAGAGTGCGTGAAGGGGTATGAATATGTAGAAGATCAGTAAGATATGGAGGAGCAAGATTGTGAAGTGCCTGGAATGTGAGAAGCAGAATTTTGAAATCAATTCGATATTTCACTGGTAGCCAGTGTAGTTGCTGGAGAGTTGGTGAAATGTGCATGGTAGAAGGGGCTCTAGTAAGAACACGAGCCGCAGAGTTCTGAACCAACTGAAGTCTATAGAGAAGTTTGGAAGGAAGACCAGTAAGAAGTGCATGGATGAGAATTGCATTGAAATTCAGAAATTCATTGTGAGGGAAGGACAGAGACAATTAATATTACGCAGATGAAAGTATGCAGTACAAAGTGCGCTATGCAGAATAACACCCAACTCTTAACCTGTGGAGAAGGATAAATGGCATGTTGATTGATATCTACAGAAAAATGGTCAGATTTTATCAGAGCAGATCTTGTGCCTACAAGTAGAACCTCGGTTTTATTGCTATTAAGTTTTAAAAAGTTAGCTGAAAGCCAGTCTTTAATTTCAGCTAAACAACTGGACAAAGAAGGCAGAGGAAAAGATTCAGGGGGTTTGAAAGACAGGTAGAGCTGGGTGTCATTGGCATAGCAGTGAAAGTGAATACCATATTTCCTAAAAAATGTGACCAAGTGGGAGTAGATAGATAATGAATAAAAGCGGGCCCAAAACAGAACCCTGAGGAACACCGGTAGTGACTGTAGATGATCTCGATCAAAAATGCTTTAGTTGGACAAACTGAGTGCGACCAGAGAGATATGATATGAACCAGGACAGGGGTGAGCCAGTGATCCCAATAGAAACCAACCTGTCAAGGAGTATCTTATGCGAGATGGTATCAAAGGCCACTCTCAGGTCGAGAGTCAGCTGCCAGCAACAAATCTTTAGTGATTTTAACAAGAGCAGTCTCTGTATTGTGGTGAGGATGGAAGCCAGATTGAAAAAGCTCAAACAGTTTATGATAGGAGAGATGATCATGGACCTGTGTTGCAACACACTTTTCCATGATTTTAGAAATGAATGGCAAATTAGAAATCGGACAGTAATTATCTAGTTTAGATGGATCAGCCCCTGGGTTCTTAAGTATTGGAGTAAAAATAGCAGATTTGAAAGAGGAGGGTACAGAGCCAGAAACAAGTGAAGAGTGAATAATTTTAATAATTAATGTAGATAAAGATGGTGAACAGGCTTAACTAAGTGAGTTGTTAAAGGGTCAAGCCAACAGGTAGTAGACTTAGATTCCCAGATAAGACACAGTATCTTCACATCAGTTGGTAAAGAAAAAGTAGAGAAAACAGAGTGTGGGGGCACATGAAAAACTGGACAATGGAAATCATAACCTGTGTTACTAGCAAGTAATTGTTGGTGAATATTTTTAATCTTAGACTCAAAGAAAGTCATAAAACTGTCACATAGTGCGATAGAATACATATCTAATGGCAGAGAGTCCGGTGGTCATAAAATATGTTTTTACCACAGAAAAGAGAGATCTTGAGTTCCCTTGATTAGCTCCAATTAAATTAGAATAATAGTCAGATGTGGCTTTAGACAGTGCGTCCTTGTAAAGTTGGTCATGGTCAGAAAGCATTTGTTTGTGTTCAGTAAGACCAGATTTGGCATGCAGACGCTCTAACCTACGGCCTTTAGTTTTAAGTTGACGAAGTACTGGGGTAAACCATGGAGCAGAATGACTAAAAGAAACAGTTTGGGTTTTCACAGGTGCATAAAAATCCAAAATCTCAGTTAGTCCATTATTATAATATGAAACCAGCGCATCAGCATCAGAAAGATCAGCTTTGCTGGAAAAGATGGCAGAAGTTCATCAGCAAAAGTAGACACATCAATGTTCTTAATGTTCTGAAATGTAATAGAGCGACACAGGTGCAAAAAGACACCAGCAGATGATCTGATATGGACAAGTCAGAAACAGTACAATTATAAGGAATTATGCCAGAACAGCAAATGAGATCGAGGATGAGTGGGCAAATTAGTGAATTGCGAGACCCACGGTGGGTGTATTTGCGACGTGGTTGATATGCAATATCTGGATGAAGATATAAAGCTGACAGGAGTTCAAAGAGACAGTAGCAGAGCTGAAGAATTTCCACTGCAGAATATTGAAGGATCGACACCGCAGGGTGGTATATTGCAGGGAGGATAACCCAGACGTAATTAATCCATACAAGCAGTCCGATGATCTTCATAGTTGTTTCCCACGCCAGAGGTGCCTCGAGTGAAAAATCAGAAGTCATTAACCGGCAGACAAACCGGCAGACACAAGAAGCATCAGGCAGATCAGCTGATGGTAGCGACTGATGTAACGGTCCAAACTCAGCGTAGATACACAGGCAGACCACAGATAAACAGCTTAAAACAGCGATAAAACAACTACTAAAGTTAAAATTTTCCTAGAGTAGCAGCAGCTAGTAGCGCCAGCGTTCACCTCGGAAGCAGTCATAAGTGAGGATTTATAACACCCTCTCAGCAGACCATTTTCTAGTCTCTTCATTTATGTGTGGAGTTAGACGCTTGAGACCTGTGCGTCCTGTCAGTGTCATTTGTTGGTTGTTCAGGAGGGGTTATCAGAACTGTCAACTGTCTAGTAGTGTTCACAGGCTCTTCTTTTAAAGGAGTCCCTTTGTAGGACATATGTTGCAGCAGTTTGGTCCTCCCCGCTCAGTTTTATCAAGTCACTGCATGAATAGAGGTGTATTCGGACCAGTATACACTGCAGATGTCTGGACAAATCAGGGAGTATTACTGACCAGAGATGGGAAATACCAAGGGTGGAAATGTACCAATTTGGATGTATGTTACTGAGGTATTCTTCCATGCAACAGGCATTTGTTGCCATGGCAAGTAATCCTCTTAAAAAAAAAAATTAAGGGACATTAAAACAATTTTCTTTTTGTGCCATTCATGTTAAACTGGATTGGCTGCTTTGAGGCTAAACCCAGCCCCTAACCAGACAGCTATTGGGCCAATGAGCACGCAGACTTTCCTCAAAAGTAATTTCACTGGTAAACTTGATATCTATCCCTTACAGCAAGTGACTTTATTGGTTACATTTAAAATATATCCCTCCCAAAACCCTTAAGGTGAGTGATTTGATTGGTTTCAGGCCAGGTGGGCAGATAAAAAAAATATAGTGTAACCAATAGTTAATTGTTTGTCTTTATTAGGAAGAACGTGTAAATAGTATTTAAAACATTAAAGCCATCAGAACAATTTCAACAGAAAACAACATTTAAAATGATAACATCTACTTTAAATTAAAGATTTCAAACAAAGGCAGTAAATAACACATGCGATTATGTGTCCCAGCAGACTCCAGTCCTCACTGTAGCTCCTGCATGAATCCACATCAACAACATCTTCCTTACTTACATTTAGCTCCACCATTTCTGTCCTCCAGAATGCTCAGCTCCAGCAACTGCAAAATAACAGTAATGTAACCACTAACAATATTCACTATAGCCTATTTAAAAAGAGTTACACTGTATCAAATTCTAAACTTACTGTTGGATTTTTTGCCACAACCTTGACTGAGTGTTTCACCTGGGCCTTCTGGAATGAAACTATTAATACTTTTCCTCATAGCCTCATTTTAATTCTTGAAGGATTCCTGAAAGGTAAAATATGTTTAGTACAGAAAAGATTCAATTGGATAGGTAAAACAACTCAAAATTTATATTGAAGGATTGCAACAACCTTTTGAACTTCTGTTACTGTTTATAATCTCAGAAGATGAGTTGACCTCAGGTTTGTGTGTAGGAAAAGAAAGAAAAGAGGAAACATTATCTGAAAAATAAAGCAATATAAATACAGTTGATGTCACAGTCATCGTCTTGTCCCGTTTGTTTTGGTTGTCATGTGCTTCTTTGTTCTGAGTTCCTGCCACTCATCAATCAGCATGGACACTAACCACCATCACAGCTCTTCGTCATTTTCATTGTGTATTTACAGTGGTGTGAAAAAATTATTTTTAATTTTTTTGCATGTTTGTCATGCTTTAATGTTTCAGATCATCAAAGAAATTTAAATATGAATCAAAGATAACACAACTAAACACAACATGCAGTTTTTAAATGAAGGTTTTTATTATGAAGGGAAAACAAAATCCAAACCCACATGGCCCTGTGTGAAAAAGTGCTTGCCCCCCGCTGTTAAAACATAACTGTGGTTTATCACACCTGAGTTCAGTTTCTCTAGCCACACCCAGGCCTGATTACTGCCACACCTGTTCACAATCAAGAAATCACTTAAATAGGACCTGCCTGACAAAGTGAAGTAGACCAAAAGATCCTCAAAAGCTACACATCATGTTGAGATCCAAAGAAATTCAGGAACAAAAAGTAATTGAGATCTATCAGTCTGGAAAAGGTTATAAAGCCATTTCTAAAGCTTTGGGACTCCAGCAAACCACAGTGAGAGCCATTATCCACAAATGGCGAAAACATGGAAGAGTGGTGAACCTTCCCAGGAGTGGCCGGCCGACCAAAATTACCCCAAGAGACTCATCCAAGAGGTCACAAAAGACCCCACAACAACAACCAAAGAACTGCAGGCCTCACTTGCCTCAGTTAACCCTCTGGAGTCTGAGGCTGATTTGGGGCTTGGAGAAGTTTTGGCATGCCCTGACATTTGTGCTTTTTTCAGTTGTTCATAAACATATAAATGACAAAAGTGTCATTACACTGTATTCAGCACAAAGTAGGCTACCATATTATGCGAGGAACATGTATGTACATGTTTGTTTTTTGAAGGAATAACGTTTATGTGTGGTTATTGAAAAAACAAAAACTTAAGTCACTGAAATAAGGCCAAAAAAAGTATATTAAATCTGTGTTCACAAGACTTTTGGGTATTGGAGGTTGTAGACTAGAGTTTTTGCTTCAGAATTATGTAAAAATTATGCTGCCTACTCCTATATCAATATATTGATTTAGTTTTTGTAAGACACTTTTTGTCAAGAAACACAGTATGCGTGGAGGCGTGAATCTGCATGAATAATGGGCCATTTACACCTGAGAAGACAAAAGAATCACATAATAATGACCTGAAATGACTTGCATATTAATAAGGCCTTTCAGTCAGGTAGGCTGTGAAAAAAACCCTCTGTAATAATGTCTCAGCTCATCATAAACAGCAATACTGTGAAATATGATTACAATTTAAAATAATGGTATTCTATTATATTCTTTAAAATATAATGTATTTCTGTGATGCAAAGTGTCTGAACAATTATGTTACCTCTATGGCCTTTCATATAGGCTTTTAGCTTAAAAGCATGCACATTTGGAGAAATATTGATGGATTCTTATATATTTATGTCAATTTTCTATACTGAGAAGTAATATTTATTGTCATCACTATGAGTGCTGGATACTGTGTTTTTAATTCATACTTGCAGCCGGAGGGCGCTCTCTGTACACCTTTAGGCCACAAATTCATATAAGAAGAAAAGGAACTAGGAACTAACGGCATGTCTTCTAGAGATCGCTAACCATGGCTTTAACATCCAAATAAACACTTTTCAAGACAATAAATACACGATTGAGACGATGAATGCATGTATTGCCTCTGAATTTGCGTCTGAATAGCGCTGGCTCCGTGGGCATGGCCGCATTAGCGGATAATGAGCTGAATCACAGACTTCTGACATGGCTCTCTCTTTTTCATACAGATTACATAACACAGAATGTTTTGTTTTCGATTTGACTTACACGATTTAAAACCTGACATTTCAACATTTCTTTAGACGTAAGTGTAATTTTTTTTGTCATTAGTATTCATAAGTTACAGTTCATTTTCTGAGAACTATCAGATTGGACTTCGTTCAGAGGGAGAGGAGAGATCACGCATCATGTTAGTTTTCTTTATTTTACAAAAGCACAACATTGTGTTTTTTACTCTGAGTGTACACAAATAAAGAAGACATTCTATAGTTTCAATTGATATATTACTTATGTCTCTATGACAAGAAATGACGGAGTATTTTAAGTCTGTTTTGCTGCAATGTGAAAAAAAATCCTGCAAAACGCGCCGACACGTTTTCAGACCTCAGGGAGTTAAGGTCAGTGTTCATGATTCCACCATAAGAAAGAGATTGGGCATAAATGGCCTGCATGGCAGAGTACCAAGACGAAAACCACTGCTGAGCAAAAAGAACATAAAGGTTCGTCTTAGTTTTGCCAGAAAACATCTTGATGATCCCCAAGACTTTTGGGAAGATACTCTGCGGACTGACGAGACAAAAGTTGAACTTTTTGGAAGGTGTGTGTCCCATTACGTCTGGCGTAAAAGTAACACAGCATTTCAGAAAAAAGAACATCATACCAACAGTAAAATATGGTGGTGGTAGTGTGATGGTCTGGGGCTGTTTTGCTGCTTCAGGACCTGGAAGACTTGCTGTGATAAATGGAACCATGAATTCTGCTGTCTACCAAAAAATCCTGAAGGACAATGTCCGGCCATCTGTTCGTGACCTCAAGCTGAAGCGAACTTGGGTTCTGCAGCAAGACAATGGTCCAAAATACACCAGCAAGTCCACCTCGAATGGCTGAAGAAAAACAGAATGAAGACTTTGGAGTGGCCTAGTCAAAGTCCTGACTTCAATCCTATTGAGATGCTGTGGCATGACCTTAAAAAGGCAGTTCATGCCTGAAAACCCTCCAATATGCCTGAATTACAACAATTCTGCAAAGATGAGTGGGCCAAAATTCCCCCACAACGCTGTAACAGACTCATTACAAGTTATCGCAAATGCTTGATTGCAGTTGTTTCTGCTAAGGGTGGCCCAACCAGTTATTAGGTTTAGGAGGCAAGCACTCTTTCACACAGGGCCACATGTCGAGCCGTAGGTCATACATCCATCAGCAGCGCCCAGGCAAGAGGATCCTGTGGCTTCGCTTCCTGCCGTTGACCTCTTCGCTCCGTCTCGGCCTGTCGACCTGCCGGCTCCGTCCAGGCTCCTCCCACCTACGGTTCCACCGGAGACCCTCGGAGTGACGGCTCCTCTGGTCTCCCTCATCCGGCCAGCTCCCCCTTGGTTAGTCGTCCCTCCTCTTGTGCCACAGACTTGCTGGCCATCCGTTCCACTCTGTTCCTCCACCCCTTCGGCTACAGGGGGTTCCTCCTTCCTCTCGAGGTTGCCTCTGTCCTCCGTCGCATTGGCGTCACCTCAGCCTTTGGGATCTCCTGTTCCACCTCCATCAGTCGTCGCCGCGGTTGCCGAGGTCTCCCAAGCCAGTGACTTCGCAGGAGCTCGCCGTCTCTCCTTCTGCACTCTGGAATCCACCTGCCGAGTTTCCGTTGGTCGTCCCCCAGATGCCGTCAGTCCGCCCAACACCATCTGGGCTCTTCTCATCCTCGACTCTGCCGTGGACTGTCGGTTCTGGGGAGCTCTGGGTCTGCGCCATCGGCCGCCCACCACCAACGCCGCCAGGGGATTGTCGTCATCCCTTCACCACTCCATCACCATCACCTTGACTACCTCCAGAACTCCCTCTGGCCGGAGTTTTGGTTGTCATGTGCTTCTTTGTTCTAAGTTCCCGCCATAATCCAGCCACTCATCAATCACTATGGACACTAACCACCATCACAGCTGTTCGTCATTTTCATTGTGTTTCATTGTGTATTTAAGTTCCTGCCTGTGTTCTGTTTGGTGTCCGGTATTGTTAATGTTACATGTTTTTGCTGTCGCCTGTTCTGCCAGTCTTTGAGATTAAACTTTGTTGTGTTACTTGAATCTTCTGCTTTCATCTTCCTTGGAGCAAACACGTTACAACTGACATTAAATCTATTAATTTTACACAATATAGATTATCAGTCTTACCTGGTTTGTGAATGATGTTGAAGTGGATTCTTCTCAGAACTGTGCAGGCTTACAGCGTTACAGTCTGTAGCTGTTGGCATGTTTGAAATGGCTCCTCAAGAAGTGTGACCAAATGAAGATTTTCTTATCAAGTTTACCAATGAAAACAACTTTATTTATTTTCAAATATTTATTTTTGGTGTTTTTGCCTTTTTATTATGATAGGACAGGGTGGATTGCCAGCAACAGCCATTTTAGGATTGTTTATGATTTGGTTATAGTGACTTAGGAGTCCTCTTGACTACTCCTAACTAAAACCATTTTAGCACTATAATGCTTTGTGAAATACCCTTAGAGCAAAACTTTAGGAGTCCTAAAATTAGGAATGACATGCTCATTATTTTTAAGAGTTTCTCCATACAAATTTATAATCATATCATTTAATAAAACCGTTTTGACCTTATATTGTTTTTCCTTTACATAATTAATGTGTTAAATATAGTTCAGACAGGACCACTTTGGCAAGTTACTTGAGTTTATTGAACACAATTATCTTTGGCAGTATGGTTCCTTATGGGGGTTCTTGCTCCAAAATGAATTGAACATACAAGAGCTTTAACATTAACCCCCTGGAACCATCAGCTTGGAAATACATAGACAATTAAGACACTAGTAATGTCTTTAAGAGCAAACATGGTATCATGTAGATATGGCAGTGGGTCATCTATACTGTAGCTTGGTTATGAGGATGAGTGTCTCTCAGCAGTGAGGTCCATGCCAGCCATGACGTGAAAGCCTTAGTGATCTGAAACAAAGGAAGACGACAACCAGAAGGTGCACAGTAATATGCTCATGCTTATAATGGAGAGGGAGGGTTGCGAGCAGTTTGAGCATACTTACCGAGCTGCAATGCCACGTATATATGTCCCATGTCTAATAGAGAATGGTAATAATTGGAGCGATTTGACAGCTGACCGTGTCAGCTGGTCGCGGCACTATGCCTACGTGGCCTGACTGAACTAACGCTGCGCTCGATAAATATGGAAGGAAAAAAATGCTTGTCCCAAAACACTGCTTACATACAGACAGCTGGACTACTTGCACTCAACACCGCAAGACCATGCTGGTGAACCAGCTTCACCAGCTCCATTTTGTTTGAGAACAGCATGAATATGCTGGTTCACCAGCTAGACCAGCACAATAGCATAAACCAGCCTGGAATCAGCAGGGTAGTCAAGTCAAGTCATCTTTATTTATGTAGCGCTTTTCACTATACAGATTGTTTCAAAGCAGCTTCACAGTGACAATAGGAAAATGAATGGACAGAGATTGTTTTGGCTTTACAGCAGCTCTAGGAGAGTTTAGAATGTCTGTAAATGCCAATCCCAATGTGTCTTTTTCATTACATGGATATTAAAATCACCAACAATAAGAACTTTATCTGCAGCTAGTACTAACTCTATAGAAAATCAGCAAATTCTTTGATAAAGTCTGTATGGTGCCCTGGTGGCCTGTATACAGTAGCCAGCACAAATGTCAAGCTGGATTTGTTGCTTACATTACATTATGTTACATAAAGCACTATCACTTCAAATGAATTATATTTGAAAGAATTTTAACTAGAAATTTGTTTGATTTTGCAGTAAAGTTTAACTGTTTGGCAAATGTAAGAGTGTGTTTAGATCACTGTGTTAACTGTTTTGAGAGCAGTTACATTACTTTGGAGAAATGTGTCAAATCGATTAAGGAAAACTGTAAAAGCTAGCGACATCAGATTAATGTGATAGGCAATATATATGGTGATGATAATATAAACAACAAGCAATAAAAAAAATAAAGTAGATTCAAAACAAAGCTATACAGAGCTACAGACGCAAACCATTCAGTAGCGAGGCAGACAGAAGCAGACAGAAGCAATCGATCAGTAGTGTCTACTTCATTTCTTTATCTTGCTTCAAGTTTTTAATCTATATTTCTAACTAGTTTAAATTTCCTAATTCGATTCCTAATTTCCTGAACAGACTTTGCTAATTGTTTATGTTCAGTTCAGCATTTTGCGAATCATGAATTACTTTCGGTCTGTGTGGCTCAGAGCAATATCTACAATCTGTAGAATTAAATGACATCAGGCATGCATTACTGTAATCTTTAGATGATTTATTGTACCATTTGAAGAAATGTATGTTATTTTCTCTTTTCATAGTTCCTGCTCTAATCATGGCGGCAGCAGATCTTTTATGTGATTCGCTCTTGCGCTGGCTGGAGAACCGAAGGGAATGTGGAAAAAAGCTGTTGGACCTGGCACAAGAGCTGGAAAATGTTACTCGGAGTAGCAAAGCTGTTCGGGTGGCTGGAGCTGCCAAATCTGTGGCCAGCCCTCCAGTGGCTGACCCAGCAGCAGGCACTGCAGTCAGCGTCACTTCCAAATTGGTAGAGGCAGGTATCTCCAGGAGTACCTTTAATAAAGCTACTGAATTAATTAAAGAAGATGAGAAGGTTGGGAAGAGCATTCAGAAGCAACTGCAAGATCTGAAGGACAGGTGTGGAGGAGCACAGCTCGGGCTCATGCTGATGAGTTGGAGTGTGAGGTGACCTCTCAACTGATGTGTGCTCTGGCCAGAAGGAATAAAACTCTGATACCCCTGGACTTTCTCAGAGCTTTCAACAGAGCCACGTTCTATCGTCACATGACATCAGGTGGACTGGATCCAGCCAAGGCCTCGTGCTTAATTTGCCAAGCTCTGGGCCTCGCAAGTTCCCCTGAGATCACGAGTAGCCTGAAGGTATCTGCTAAAGAAATGATGAAGAACATTGGACAAATTGGCATTAAAGCTGCTGCTAAAGCAGGATCAAAAGGTATCAGCTTTCTTTTCTCAAGCATTCCATTTTAAGAAAATTGCGACTTTGAAATTCTCTTGAAGAGACTCTTCAGGACAATATGAAATATTCACTGCATTTTCCTTATATGTTAGACAGTGATTTTGTGATTGTGACTTTCTTTCTAGGTACCCAGTGCGATTAATTTAAGCATGCCTCTGTATGACTTGATTAACCAGTGTGAAGAATTAGTAAAGAGAGAAAAAAGGTCGCGGAGGCCAGCAAGTTCTTACGGGATTCAGCCAGGGAAATACTGGAAGGCCAACAAAAACTAAAGGAACAGCTGGATGCAATGCAGTGAGATATTTTATTTTCTACAAATGTTTTATTTCAAATGATTTATCTGTCTTAGCCAAAGCCAATACATCTTATATTTGTCTGAGATTGTACAGTACTGCAATATTGAAAACACAAACAATAATGAAGGTCTGAAGGTAACTGACTGACTCACAGTACAACTTTTCTCATTACAGTGAAATCATCCAAAAATTGTTCCGAATGAAGAACCTCATCAAGAACTTGCGGGGATATTCTCTCACCCTGAATCAAGATGAACAGAACATAATGGCGTATATCATGGGAATATGTACAGACAGCACAGTTGTCTCCTGGCTTCAGGGAGTAACTCAGAATCAATTTGTAAATCTTCTAAGATTTGTTCTGAACTTTTTAAATTCCAGTTCTGTGAATTTGATAGAGCCTGGCGGAAATGACATAGACATTGTGTTTGTGGGTCATGGCAGAATTGTCGACCAATTTATGCCAGCAGGTGGCCTGGTGCCCACACCTACCATCCGTGACACCATTCTTTACTCTCCGTGGAACTGTAGCATTGATCCTAACGCTGCATTTGGAATTGCTCAGGGGTTCATTCAAGTGACAAACAGAGAGTTTTACAATACGAATGGCAATATGGTTAACTATGAGCCGAACCCTTTGCCACAACGCTGGAATAGCATGCGAGGATCTCTCCAGAACATCCCAGGGAT
Organism: Culter alburnus; assembly: GCA_028476615.1. Classification (NCBI taxonomy): domain Eukaryota; kingdom Metazoa; phylum Chordata; class Actinopteri; order Cypriniformes; family Xenocyprididae; genus Culter; species Culter alburnus. Next base: position 91,019 of record JAOTNS010000467.1, on the reverse strand, counting down.
CCTTCTAGCCCCTGTGACCCCTGCAGATAATGCATGGGCCCCTCTTTTGGAATTTTGGAGTAATAGAACCATGGAAATAGAAGACCGTGTTATTATGCCATATGTTGTTCCACAAGATCAGGTAGACGCATTTGGAGAGATCCCCCTGTACATATTCATATTTGCGGCGTCAGTTATACTCATGAACCATGGTAAAACAGCTACTGTGCACCTGGTTGCTTGTTTGGGCCGTGGTGTAAGTACACCAATGCCAGTAGAGTGGAGAACACAGTATGCCTTCACAGATGATGGAACCGTTATGACTATGAACATTGGTAATAGGAACATGAACTCTATGTTATTCAGTGCCTTAAGACCACTGTTTGACAGAAACCACAGATAAATCACCTGAACAGCATCTGGGTCATTCCTGACATGTACAGTAGTACCATGAGCGACCCAGAGTGGAGCAGTTTAATGTCCATGAAGAGCTCATTTATTCATATTAGAAGAACTTATATAAAAGAAGATAGTTTAGGTCTTTCTATCACATCATATTTACTACTGCCATGTTTCAAACGCAACGTAACGATATCTAGAAATCTTGAAAGCTTTAAAAGAGTTTGATTAGTGTGAAGTCCTCTAACAGTTTTTATTCATTTTGGTACTATTTTCAAAAGTAGGGTGTATAATTTTAAAACTCTTAGTACAAAACTCCAAACTGATCACTCTTCTAAAGTAATTCTTTCAAGCCTGATCTCAGGCTTTCATTTTAGTTGTACATATTTTTATTTTACATAATCACTGTTTCAAAACACAAGATTATTATAATATGTAATGGGAACATTTGGTTTTATCACAGAAACACAACAGTATTATCTTCTTTCACTCTAGTACTTTTAACATTCAGTTAATTCAATAGCAAACAATGCAAGATACATGTTTAAATCACCCTTGATGCTGAAATAATTACAGTTACACAGAATACAGATGCAACAATAGAAAATAAACCTAAATAGAAAATTACCTAAATTACATAACTGGCATAAAATCCATAATGTTTGTTACAGTATCTATTCAGTATGTTTTCAAAAGGTGTGATGAAGTTATGAAATGGGCATGAGGTTTTGTGTGAGGAGAGAGTTTGCTGCCAATACAGTAAATGATCTGTGTGTCTTAATGTTGGGTTTCCATGTTTTATAGAGACATTCCATAGACGTAATGGTTTTTATACTGTACAAACTGTATATTCTATCCACCTACCCTTAAACCTACCCATTACAGAAAACTTTCTGATATTTTAGATTTTCAAAAACGATCATTCTGTATGATTTATTAGTTTATTTCCTTATGGGGACCAAAAAAAAAAAAAAATGTCCCCACAAGGTCAGAATTTACTAGTATTACTATACTGGTGGGGACATTTGGTCCCCCATAACGTAGGGAATACCCCCCCTCCCACACACACACATATAATGTAAAATAAAAATTCATTAATTTGGATTATCCATATCAGAAATTGCAAACAAAATAGAAACTATGTATACAATCTGTATCTATAGAAATCTAGAGATGTACCAAATGATGAACTGATTAACCATTAAAGGGTCATGAAACCCCAAAACACTTTTTTTTGAGATGTAAACAGATATGTATAGGCTGCACATCATTGAAAACACTAAAGGTACTCATTAATGTTATTCATAAGTGAAAAATAGTTATTTTTGCTTTTTTCAGAGCGATTTCTGTCTTCCTGTTTGAAAAGCTGAGTCGGAGCAACGTCACAAAATCTGACGTCATCGTGTGCTTTCGGCCCAAGTATGGGCATGGTCGAACATGCTGACGTAGACCGTTTCTCAACATATATTCATGACATAAAGCTCATTTAATCCAATCACTGCGCTGTAGTATGCATAAGATTATAATTGCAGTATTATGCATGAGGAAGCATCACTTCTCGGTCTGTTGTCATTCAGAGACATATCGTTGGTGTTCGTTTCCTCAGTGCCACAACACAATGTGTTTTCCTGCGAGGCGACCAGAGCAGAGGTTTGTGTGCATGTGGATTGTTTTGCTGTAATCTACCAGCACAAATGGAAAATATGTTCGCGTGAGATCGCATTACAGCGGAGAATTCAAATGTCCCAAAAGTGCTGTTCATTCTCCTCTGCCTGCTCTAGCTGCGTTCAAACACGCGAGCCGTAGGCTGTTTCCCTCAGCACAGCAGCACATGAGTGCTTGTATTTTGCTCACGATGCGGTCAGAACTGGAGTTTGAATACGAACACATGAAAAATACGACTGTTATGATATACACGCGGAGTGCACATATGATCGGTTTCAGCGCGGAGCTCCGCGATGAGTTTAACAACACTAGCCACGTGGCACATAGCTCATACAGAATAAAGTATCCGTGTTTAAAGTTTTTATTTCACACATTCTCCTGCACCAAACATTAACCAGCACGGTGTAGTTATGCACACATATTTCATCAAGTTTCTTCAAATGAATTATATGTGCAAGCTGGACATGGATACAGTGGTGTAGCCTATCTGAACGCGACAACATGGTTATTCTAATAGACAAAAGACTTTTTTGAGACTGCAGTGCTCAACATAATCAAAGTGGCCTATAGAGTACCTCAGGGATGACGCATTTTTGTAGGCAAAATCCGGAAGCGAGTTAGCATTTTAGGGCTTCCGGTTCCAACGCCGTAAAGTCTATGGTTTTTTTGAATGGGTTTTTGCTAAATCGCCTGAAATAAGGTCTGTGGTTAACAAAGCCTCTAAATACTTTCACGTTTTGATCTATGACATAAAACACACCAGTTATAACCCACTTGTGATTTTTAAAACCTTTATTTTGTGTTTAAAATGGCGGTTGCTAACAAATTGCTAAAATGGACTACTTCCTTTGGCGGGGACTTTAGACGTCATCATGACAAACGGGACATTTGGACAGCATTTCTCATGAAAAAGTGGATAAGTATTCATAACAGCACAGATCATAATCAGCGAGCATGTTTATAAATAAAGTTGTTTTCTAAATGAAGTTTGAGGACACTTGGTGGTGACGACGTTGATCCGCGACCATGGTGTGCTGTAGTCCGTTTATAGCCTACTGTTAGCTTTTTATATCTGACAACTTTATTTAGGCTTCAAAATGTATAAATGTTGTGTTAACTTGTAAAGATTATCTTGATAGACAAAACGTGTAAGTGTCATAACCCTTTGTCAAACACAGAGATTATTTTCTGCGATTTTCCAAAAGTCTATGGGAAAAATGCATGGGAACCCGTGCGCCGCTAACTTCCGGGTTGGCCTACAAAAACATGTCATCCCTGAGGTACTCTATTATTAGCCCTATTAAATATTATTCTCCCTTGTGCTTGAGAGAAGAGGGGAGAGAACAACCAATGAAGCACAGACCTACAACACACTCATTATACAGAATAATGAATATTAATATATGAGCACGGAGAGAATGACAACAAACTCCCAATCTGTCAAACTATTAATAAATTAGTCAGAAAACAAAAGAACATGGATAAATAAATATTTAATAATATTTTAGTAAAGGATATTAATTAGACCTATTAATTTTGCCCAACCTATATTTTTTTAAATAGAGGAAGTAAATGAATTAGAAGTAGTTAATATTATTGATGCATTAAAAAGCTCTAAAGCACAGCCTTGCTACAAGCAAAGTTACCATCGTTTCTTACTTTATTCACGGAGACGAGAGCCGTCGTTACTTTCATTATTAAACACTTGCAGTCTGTATAATTCATAAACACAACTTCATTCTTTATAAATCTGGGAGCGCGAGATTTAAAGGGGCAGCAGCCTGAATCGGTGCATAGTTAATGATGCCCAAAAATAGGCAGTTAAAAAAATTAATTAAAAAAAATATATGTGGTATTTTGAGCTGAAACTTCACAGACACATTCAGGAGACACCTTAGACTTATATTACATCTTGTGAAAGAATGTTCTAGGGCACCTTTAAGTACTTACAGTCCAATTAGTATCCTTCCGATTATATCCAAGGAAGCAGAAAAATGGGTAGGTAAGCTTCTGACTAATCATCTAAAATTTAGATAATAGTTTTACTTCTTTAAATCCAATGCAATTTGGTTTTCGCAGTAATCATTCAACAGAATCAGCAAATTGTCTGTCTGTAGAAATTCAAATGCTTCCTACAAAAGAGTGTGTGTGAGTTGGTGCTTTCTCTTTAGACTTAAAGAAGGCATTAGACACTGTTGACCATCAGATTCTTTTATCTAATCTAACAAGATTTTAATTTTTCATGGATAAAATCATATCTTTAAAATAGGAAACAATGTGTGTATTGATGGTACAAATTCTTCTTACCATACTTGCCCCAAGGGGGTTCGACAAGGCTCCATCTTGGGACCAATTTTATTTTCACTTCATATTAATGATTTACCTGGATTATGTAAAGATGTAAATGTTAAGATGTAATCAAATGATGTAGTCATTTTTACCCATGCCACTACTTTGACTTCTGCTATGACCAAATGTTAGGTTTATTATTGAACACACACACACACACACACACACACACACACACCACAAAAAAAACCCTGTGTGTATGATGTTTGCAAAACAACTAGTAGAGATGGCACATTCGAATGTATTCCTGAGAGGGGAGGAGCTTGAAATTGTTAAAGAGTTTACGTACATTGGGGTGACTTTGGATTCCGTTTTAACTTTTAAAAGTCACATTAAAAAGTTGTTTAATATTGTAAAATTGAATTTAAAGAATTTAAAGTACATTCTGCCATTTTCGACAGTCAGTGCAGGCTGTAGTTACACTCAATGATTTTTTCACATATTGAGTATTGTTTTAATAGTTGGTCATTCATATGTGGCACAACTCTTAAGCCAATAGAATCATTGCATAAGAAGGCGATAAAGATGTTGGATTAAAAAAAGCCCTGTCCTTTAATTACTGTAACATTGTAAAAAAAAAACACACACACACACACAATTTATTGAGTTTAGAAAATTTTTAAATTTTTAAATATGCTTGTCTTATTTTTACTGTCTGGCATGGGCTTGCTCCACCTCCATTAAATTAATTCATAAAACAGAGGACAGAGTGTGGTATTGGTACTAGGTCTATCATTAAAGGGGACTGCATTGTCTGTAATAGTGAGTAAATATTGTAATAGTTAATAAGATAATATTCTACTTATCACACCTTTAAAGATCATCTTAGAAAGTGGCTTGTTGTGTAATCATTTTACTTAGAAATCTTAAATAATATGTTGGGGTATGGGTCTTTTAGTGTTGTATGTATATTTGAGTTTGTATTTTTGTGTGTACCTGCCTAGGGACTGCAGATGTAAATTAGCAATCTTGCTATAATCCGGCTTGTTTACACTTTGTATTTTTACAAATGTTCATTAACATGCATTGTCCCTATCAAATAAATAAACAAATACAAATATACATCAAATTTTGGCTTTCCAATAAAAACAGTCTCTAAAAAATAAGTCTTTAGTATATTATTTGTCCTAATAGATGTGCAATCGAATTGTTTGATGCATAAATCACATTTGCTTTCTGTGTAAAACTTATGGGTTTCACCTGTATCCAGCATGATTAATAATCTGCATTATATAATTCTATTAATCATTTTGTATTAATCTTTTTAATCATCATAAATTTTTTATCAGTTAATATTTGTCTTACACTCTTCCATGGTAACATGTATGCATTAATAAATTAATTATGAATCATTTACAAACTATTAGTTAATTCATAGTTTATAAATAGTTTCGTTACCACATTAACAGGGTATATACATATAGAGAGATCTTCATTCATTCACTGTAAATAAAAATATTTTTTAACTAGCTCATTTGTAAAGACTGAAGAAGATTTTTCATTTGTAAACAACTTGATAAATACACACTGATGTTGTATTGAAGGAGTTGGTAATGTTCATCAAAACATTAAGTTATTGTAATGTATATTTTTGTTTCATGTTCATGTTTCATGTCTTTTATTTTGTATTTTGATTCTTGTTGCTTGTTTGCAAACGCTACTTTCAGACGCCATCTTTATTTTTCTAGCTCAACTGTCACAGAATGGAAGCACAGGATTGTGGGATATCAAAGGCAGCTAAGGATACATCTATGCTTCCTTCAAAAATCGATCAGAAAAGGATCACATGAGACAGGAAGTGAAGCTAACATTGGATTCGGACGTGCCTTGATGCCTTCCTACCTTGAAATGTGTGCTCAGAAGGCAGCATTTTCCAGTTTTCGGACACAGCCTTTGTATATAATAGGGAGATAAGAGGGTCTGTATCTCTTACCATTGGAGAAAGCGTAACAGCTAACTTAATCATGTTTGGTACCTCTCAGCCTATCATGTAATGGCAGTGACGGCAGTCGCAACATTCCCTAGTCTACCTTCTTTTAAAAATATATTTTTATCAAGCTAAAATCTACGTATAGTTCCCAACAAAAGTATTGTTTAGTGTAAAACATGTTGAAGATTGGCAAACAGGCTGTCCATTAATTAAATGATTAGCTATTTCCTCACAAAAGCTGTTTAATCAGCACAGTGAAGCCTCTCATCCATTGACTTTCATTCAAAAAACAGCCTCTGGTCTCCTTCCCTGTGTACTGCCATGAGCGGGGCGTTAGCTTTAGCCATTTTTTAATTAAACCTTGCAGGCTTGCCTTCTAGTAGCTTTGTTGTCATGTATGTTGTCAGAGAAGCTTACATAAAGAAACGGCAGAGAAGCGGCAAATAGGTAATGACTTTTGCTGCAGTTTGACTGTATGTGTCCCCTGAAACAGAGCGTTTTTCATTCCTATGGAAGTTGAAAGCGCTCGCTCTTCTCCGATTGCTCCGCGCCTGTTTTTTGACACCGAGGGAGGGGTTCTAGCAGACCAATCACAGCGCGTGCGGTCCGCATAGAATTGTTAAAGCTGATTTATACTTCTGCGTCGAGTGTACGCCGTAGCAACGGTGTAGGCTGTGCGTAGCATGCGTACAGTACATTACATAATTGCTGATGAGGAATTAAGGATTTACGTGATGAAGGAAATAATTGATGCATGGCTGCCCTGACAGCAACATAGTGTGGCCCAGATCCGGCCCACATCTGATACATGTGGATTACACACAGACCAGATGTGGGCCAGATCTGAGCCGACACTATGTTGCTGATGGTCATATGAATCCCATGGAGGGAATTCTCCAAAACATGAAACACGTTGCAGTGTACCTGGATGAAGTATTAGTCACAGGGCAAATGATGAGGAGCATCTAAGGAATCTAGAGGAGGTTCTGAGGAGATTAAAGACAAGTGGATTGAGACTGAAAAGAAGCAAGTGTGAGTTTCTGGGGAAGGAAATGATCTTCAGGTGTGCAGGTGTGAAGCCAGTCACAGAAAACAGGAAAGTGACTCAAGAAGCCCTCGCTCCTCAGTCGGCGAGTGAACTGAAGGTTTATCTAAGCTTGCTGAACTATTATCACAGGTTTCTTCCCAAACTGTGCTGTTGAGCAAGAAGACAAATACCCCTTTTGTCTCATCTTTCCCAGCAACGCTAGCGCAGCAGTGCCAAACACAAACACACCATCAACAATGACGGACATTGCTTTACAACTGATGCTCGAGGCTTTGCAAACCATATCTGCATCCAAACATGTGCAGCTCATGTAATTTATAAAGACAGAGATTACAATCCATCTCGTGCTGAATTTGTCCGTGAAGCTCCCTCCAATTTACTCTGGACTTCTGCAAGGAAGCAGTCTGTTTCCTTCAGGGACAACTGTTGTTTTCGGTCCATCATTTTTTTTAAAAATGGTGGTCACAAGTTTCTGTTCGTCTTGTTGGTCATGGTTACCTCGCCCCAGCCGGTTCTTACTTCTAGACCAGCAATGTTTTACAAACCACTTTTCCTTGTTCAAATCTGGTGCTTTGGGTGTTGAAAGACAAAGAACTGATTAAAACTAGCTGTGGCTCTGAACCAGCACTCAAACTGCCTTGGTGGAAAGTAGACGTGGGGCCGTGAGCAGGAAGAAGTCTTTGTAAAGTCAAAAAAGCTCCTCTAGTCATCTGCTATATTAGTGCACTATGATCCTACCAATCCTCTATCTTGTGACGCTTCCCTGTATGGGATGAGGGCCGTGCCGTCTCACTGGACAGAAGATGGTACGGACAGACCGATAGGATTTGTGTCACGGGTGTTAAATGCAGCAGAAAAAACAACTCTAAACTGGATAAGGAGGGTCTTGATAAGGAGGATGCGCTTACCAAAACAAAGATAGTGCCCCCCCCCCCCCCCCCACTACTGTGCATCCAGTCAAGTCATAATAAAAGTCCCTGAGTTTATTTTAGCATGCTTTAAAAAATAAAGCAGTTTTATATTCAGAAAAGCCGCTTTGAAACGACAAGGATTGTGAAAAGAGCATTTCATATAACTTGACCTAAATAATGTTTTTGTATTGTAATCAGTAATTATTATGTTTTAATCACACACACAAAACATAGTAAATAATAACCATGAAATGTGTAAGATTTAGTTCTACTCTTGTTTTCGGTTTGAAATAAGATTATATTACTTACTCCATTGGCAGATTATTTTGCTTGTTTTAAGGAAAAACACACTTAATTTGGCCTTTTTTTTCTGAAAACAAGACAGTTTTTACTTGTGTAGAAAATGCTTCTTGATTTAAGAATTTTTATATATTTGGACTAGAAACAAGACAAAAAGAAAAGCATTTTTAGCAGGATTTTGCTGAAGAGCCTCCAAATCCTGATGCAAGTTTTTTTTTTTTCATCTGAGCAAAGTGACACTGACACACCCAACACAATAAAGTCACTCCCCCAGTTTCTCTTCCTCCAAATTAAAGGTCATTATATAGTAAAAACAAATATTTAACGATGAAATTGTCTGGTTTTAAAGATTTATATATGATTTGTATGTGATCTATATTTTTATTAATCCATTACACACACACAAGTTCAGTTTAACAGTTGTTATTAAGCACTTAGTTTCAATGAATATTAATATATATAGATCATATGTAGGCTAATATAAATAAGGTGTTTAAATATGACTAAATGTGACCTTGTATGTTTGAGTCTCTATCGCTATATATTATCAACTATATAAACTAACTTCACAACTTTCTCTTGCACTGATAGAGAAAGATCATTTCTTTTATTTTTCCTCTTTCACAGACAAATATTTTCCATTAGTGTAAATGCATTTAAATTCTTCATTTTCAGCAAAAGAGTTTTGAATCGCGCTGGCTCTGAAGTGAATCACAGTTTCTCTCTGCTGCAAGGCCTGTGATTGGCTGTTCATCACTGATGTCACGCAGTCATGTGCACGCGCTCCACAAACTCAGGATCAAAGCCTGACAGAGGAAGGTGATGATCAGCATCATGGTACCAACAAAGCCGGATTGGAGTGGTTTGGTTTTGTCAACTCGAAACTAATCCTACAACCCTGAGTTTGTTTATCTCGGTACAGGCCCCTGGATTGAACCGGATTAAATCTTTTGACTATTCAAAACTATTCTGTTCTGGTTTGCATCTGTTCTTTGTGTCCTAATTACTTACTGATTTAATTCAGCCGTTCATATTTACTTTTAATAAATATAAATGAATAAAATAAATGAATATTAATATGTATAAATTAATGTATATGACAAAAATATAAATATAAAATCAAAATATTAAAATACCCATTAAACAGATCCAGCACTAAGATAAATAAGAGAACACTCTTAAAATGTGTGCCAAATATGTGAAGTCTTTGAGGAAAGCAAAGGAAGTCTGTTTAGATCTTAAACCGATAAGATTTGAACCTTTTTCTTTAATGTGATGTCGACAGCACTCATGAGGATGTGATTGGGTTTTCAGGAAATGACACTTCGGGCACACAGGATGTGAAATAACTTCTGCATTAAATTCTTAGAAGTGTTGCTCAAAATTACCCTCCAATTCACAAACAGAGAACTCAAGCGGTTAAAGGGTTAGTTCCCTATATCTATTCAGAGGAAATTCTCTAAAAGACCACCTGTCTTTATCAGACATGTCCTGTTCACTTTCACACAGTTACACACTTAGTTAAAGGGTTAGTTCACCCAAAAATGTAATTTCTGTCATTAATTACTCACCCTCATGTCGTTCCACACTCGTAAGATGTTCATTCATCTTCAGAACCCAAATTAAGATATTTTTGATGAAATCCAAGAGGTTTATTGTATTGACTGAACTTGTCACACAGACTGCCATTCTCAAGAGTGCTTTATTGCTCAACCTCCGTTAACAAACAACATAAATCAACACAGCTAAATGACGCCCTCTGTTGGTTAACTGTTACTATAGTCAGTATCAGTGCATATCCCCCCTTTTTTTTTATTTTTTTTTTTTTAACAAAAACATAAACAAGGTCTTTCAACTTTAACAGCACTTAATCACAACAACAGCAAAAAAAAATGTTAGTTCAACACTATCTTGCTGCATATTTCTAACATTAAGTGCACAAAACTTTGTTGCATATGAGTCAATATTCAGTAAATATTATGTTTCTCTTTTTTTTTTTTCCTTTTAACTAACTTAACACTCTTCTATCAGTCTTTTAGGTTTCATTGCGTGACGACGTGGTCTTCCCCCACCTATCTCAGTGGAAGGTGAGTTTTCTGTGATGTTTTCCGTGACGGTTGTAGAGCTAGGTGAGTTTTTTTCTACTCGCGTTTGCTCCGTTAGTCCATCAGAGATAACTATGTCTGTACTTTCCATACAGGTGCTAGGTACCTTCAGCAGGTGACGGCGATTTCTTCGCAATGTGTTACCATACTCTGTAAGTACCTCGTAGGATCTTGGTGTTGTCTCTTTGATGACCTTTGCAACCGGTCCCCATTTTCCATCACATCTGACACGTACCGTGTCCTTTGTTCCAGTGGGCATAACTGTTTGGCATTCCTGTCATAGGCTCTGCTCTGGCTGTTTATCTTTGTATAATCTCCATATCCCTTCTGAAGCAGGTGCTCTGCTGAGGGTAGCCGTGTTCTCAGCTTTCTGTTCATGAGAATTTCACCTGGAGACCGTCCACATTCAAGAGGGGATGCTCTGTAGTTTAGCAGTGCTAAAATAAGGATCCTCTCCAGTCTCAGCAGCTTTCTTTAACAGACGCTTCGTAATCTGTACTCCTTTTTCAGCCAAGCCGTTTGACTGCGGGTACAGTGGACTTGATGTTATGTGTTCAAACCCATAAGTCTCTGCAAAGTCTCTGTAGTCCTGACTGCTGAACTGTGGTCCGTTGTCACTCACCACAGTCACCGGAATTCTGTGTCGTGCGAAGATGGCTTTAGTGTGTTTTATCACCTGCTGTGCTGTTGTGTTAGTCAGCATCGCCAGCTCTGGATAGTTTGACTTATAATCCATGATGACCAGGTAGTCCCTCCCTGCTAGATGAAATAAGTCTGTTCCAACCTTTCTCCATGGTTCCTCAGGTTTATTGTGGGCCATAAGGGGTTCCTTAGGCTGCTGGTACCTGTGCCGCTGACATGTCTCGCAGCGCTGCACCAGTGCTTCAATGTCCCTATTCATGTGTGGCCAGTACATCAAAACTCTTGCACGTCTCTTGCAAGCTGGACATTCTTTTGGAGCATGTTTACTTCCACATCTCCCGCAGTCTCTGCCCTGTGGTTTCCATTTGGATTTCTGTGGCTGTCGTCTATCAAATCTCTTGTTGTGTTTTTGCACCGTATCAACAGCAGCAGTTTCACTTTCGTTTTCAAACGACTTCAATTGTATCTTCGTGCTTTCAGCAGCCTGACATATACCAACTGCTTTTTCAATGGTAAGTTCTGTTTCTCTTTTAATAACAGCATCCTTACTCTCTTGTCTTGCACACCTATTACTATCTGATCCCTTATCATAGAGTCGCACAGTGTGCCGAAATTGCAGGATTGACTCTTAAGACGCAAGTCTGTTACATACTGTTCGATTGATTCAGTCTCTTTTTGCATTCTGTTCCTGAAGACATACCGTTCATATGTTTCGTTCTTTCTCAGCGAGCAGTAATCCTCAAACTTGCTCAGTACCGCGGGCAGCGTGTCTCTTTCCTCTTCCGAAAAGATGAACGTTTTTATGCAGTCTACATGGACCTGCACATCATGTTCCGTGGTACTTGATCCTGTATGGCTCAAAGATGCTCTGCTGAGTGCATCTGCCATAACCAGGTGCTTCCCTGGAGTGAACTCGAACGTCAGACTGTATTTCTGGAGACGGAGCATTAACCGTTGGATGCGAGGAGGAGCATCTCCTAACGCCTTTTGTCGAGATCGCTATCAGTGGTTTATGATCGGTTTCTAGTACCACTTCTCTTCCATAAATGTATTCATGGAACTTTTCACATCCGAAAACTGCTCCTAATGTCTCTTTTTCAATTTGTGCATAGTTTCTTTCTGCCTCTGTCATCGTACGTGAAGCATATGCCACTGGAAACCATGCCAAGTCGTGTTTTTGAAGCAGAACTGCTCCAAGTCCATCCTTTGAAGCATCTGTAGATACTTTCACTGGAAGCTCAGGATCAAAGAATTTCAGCACTGGTTCTTTAACTAGGCTGTTCTTGAGCATGTCCCATTCAGTCACATGTTCATGCTCCCATCGCCACTCTGTTCCGCTTTCCAGCAAACTGCGCAATGCCTTTGTGTTAGCCGACAGATTTGGAATAAATCTTCCCACATAATTGACTAAGCCTAATGCACGTTGCAGCTCAGTCTTTTCTTTGGGTTGTGGCATTTCTTTTATAGCCCTTATTTTTTTCAGAGTCAGGCTGTATCCCTGCAGCAGAAAGTCTGTCTCCCAGGTGAGTAATGTCTCTCACCCCAAACTGGCACTTTTGTTTATTCAATTTCATTCCTGTTTTTCGTGCTCGTGCCATCACTTTCCTCAGTCGCTCATCATGTTCTGCCCTTGTAGTACCCCATACGACTACATCATCCAGAAAGACTCCTACACCTTCCATGCCATCGGATATTTGTTGTACTGTCCTGTGAAAAACCTCTGGAGCTGAGGCAATCCCAAAAGGCATGCGTAGGAAGCAATGTCTACCAAAGGGAGTGTTAAATGTGCACAATGCTGCACTTTCCTCATCCAGTTTAACTTGGTAGAACCCTGATGATGCATCCAGCTTGGAAAATAATTGTGCTCCAGCCATTGCGCTTGTGATGTCTGATTTAGTTGGCAACCTATAGTGCTCTCTTTTGATCCATTTGTTCAGATCTCTTGGATCAATACAAAGTCTCAGATCACCATTCTTTTTTTCAACAATGACGAGAGAATTAACCCAGTCCGTAGGTTCTTCTACTTTCTCACTATCCCTTTGTCTATCAAGGATTTCAGTTCTTTTCTCAGTCTTTCTTTCAGAGCTAATGGCACTTTTCTTGCTGCATGGATTACTGATTCTGCATTTTTTCAGCCGTATTTTGTACTGATTAGGCAAGCAACCAATACCCTGGAATACATCTTTGTACTCTCTCACTATCTCGGTGGTAGAATCTGCACATATGTCCATTCTTTTGCTATGTGCTGCGCCCCTAGTGGTCGCTAGAGCGCTATCAATGACATGAACTCTCTTAATAAGCCCAAGTCCTTCACTTGCTTTCAGACCTAAAATCGGCTGTCTATCCTCCTCTACTAGAACAAACAGTGCACTTATGGTGCGTCCTTCTCCTGAAAGACTCGCTCTGAAAACACCCATATGTGGAATCGGCTGATCGTTAAATGCCCTCATATCCAATTTCTTGGGTCTCACTTTTGGTTTATTGCTCATCTTATTATTAGTATTTTCTGGGCAAGACATTTACTTGTGCACCTGTGTCAATTTTCATTGGCACTGTCACACCATCCACCATCAAAGGTGCTATCCATTCGTCATTATTACCATCCATATTAGTCAGAATTGCTGCTTCGACATACAGTGGTTCTCCGTCCTCACTATCACATTCCTCTTGTTTCTGTCCGAAGACATGTACCTTTTTCTTTGTGTGACAGGACCTGGCAAAATGATTTTTTCCTCCACACTTTCGACTTTCTTTGCCATAAGCTGGACATTCTTTTGGAGCATGTTTACTTCCACATCTCCCGCAGTCTCTGCCTTGTGGTTTCCATTTGGATTTCTGTGGCTGTCGTCTATCAAATCTCTTATTGTGTTTTTGCACCGTATCAACAGCAGCAGTTTCACTTTCGTTTTCAAACGACTTCAATTGTATCTTCGTACTTTCCGCAGCCTGACATATACCAACTGCTTTTTCAATGGTAAGTTCTGTTTCTTTTAATAACAGCATCCTTACTCTCTTGTCTTGCACACCTATTACTATCTGATCCCTTATCATAGAGTCGCACAGTGTGCCGAAATTGCAGGATTGACTCTTAAGACGCAAGTCTGTTACATACTGTTCGATTGATTCAGTCTCTTTTTGCATTCTGTTCCTGAAGACATACCGTTCATATGTTTCGTTCTTTCTCGGCGAGCAGTAATCCTCAAACTTGCTCAGTACCGCGGGCAGCGTGTCTCTTTCCTCTTCCGAAAAGACGAACGTATTGTATACTCCAGTGCAGCCTGTCCAGCTACAGTTAGCAACAGAGCTATCTTTCGTTGATCGTTTCTTTCGTCGAGTCCAATGGCTAACAAATAAAGTTCAAAACTTTGCCTAAAGGCTTTCCAGTTAGCGTGGACATTACCCGTCAACTTTAACTAGCACAGCTAAATGACGCCCTCTGTTGGTTAACTGTTACTATAGTCAGTATCAGTACATTTATGACTCGTCCATAGACAGTAATATAATCAACACTTTCAAGCTCCAGAAAGGTACTAAAGACATCGTTAAAACAGTCATTGAAGAGGTCACATGTCATGAAGAGACGAGAATACTTTTTGTGTGCAAAAACCAAAACAAAAATTAAAGCTGCAGGCAGCGATGAAAGGGCCCTCGCACCCGGGCTAACCGCCACCCGTTGGCATCAGGAAAACAGTGAACAGTGGGTGACATGGATGCAAGCGAGTGAATACAGGAGAAATATAGTCAAAGTCATCTCAAAGTGCCACACTTCCTGCTGCCAACAGATGGCACTTTGATCATAACTGAATATTGCCATGTAGATGTCCTCAGGCCAGGACTATTATCAAAAATGTGAAGTTCGGAGCAGATCGGACATGGTATTTCTGAGTTACTAGAACTTCCTGTTTCGTGGCGTTAATCGCATAGCACTTAGCCAAGTGTTGCATGATTTAACATATCTCTAGTATGTTTGGTACATCATGGCATATTAAAATGTTTTTCTGAGAGTGAACTAAAGTGTAAAGCGTACCATTTCCTGTTGCCAGCAGGTGGCGCTATGACTAACTGAATATTGTCATATGGATGTCTTTAGGCCAGGACTCTCACCACACCCTTCAGCGAAAACTCTAGATCTATGCAATTTAACATCATAAAGGCCTTTAGATTAGAAAATTCAAAGAATTGCAAAGAAAATTCAAAATATCTGACTTCCTGTTGGTTTCCAAGAGACTTTTTTGTAGGTATTGGGCTGTTAGATGTGAGTACCAAATTTCATACCTGTACGTGAAACGTAGTGTCAGGGGCACTTCGTTGAAATTTTTTAGGTGGCGCTATCGAGCCATTTTGCCACACTTAATTCTGAAACCCATATCAGACGTAAATTTCCACCACTTCTGACGCATCTGCAAAGTCAGTATTCTACTTACGGAACGAACACAGCGTCAGTTCAATTTTTTTCCATAAGTAGAATAGGGAAGGCATAGGACATATTGCGTAAGCCCAAATGCTACAGACTCAGACATTGATGCCGGAGCACCTGAATCACACTCTGGGAAGAGCTGGGGGTGGTGGATATGAAAAATGAGCCATAAACAACTTTCACAGACTCGACTGTGTTCTACTTGTTTGATTTGTGCAAGACTGCCACGTCATCAATGCTGGAACACATGAATCATTCCTGAAAGAGCTGGTGGTCATGGACCACAAAAAAAATGAGAGTAAACATTTGATTTTTTTTTTTTTTTTTTTAAATACTCTAAAAATAGTTAACTACAGTTATCAACATATGAAGTGGATCAAAATCCTGGATCCTGTACTTTTGTTTGATTGATGGCTGCTTAAAGGTGCCATAGAATGAAAAATTGAATTTATCTTGGCATAGTTAAATAACAAGAGTTCAGTACATGGAAATGACATACAGTGAGTCTCAAACTCCATTGTTTCCTCCTTCTTATATAAATCTCATTTGTTTAAAAGACCTCCGAAGAACAGGCGAATCTCAACATAACACCGACTGTTACGTAACAGTCGGGATCATTAATATGTACGCCCCCAATATTTGCATATGCCAGCCCATGTTCAAGGCATTAGACAAGCCAGCATTAACGTCTGGATCTGTGCACAGCTGAATCATCAAACTAGGTAAGCAAGCAAGAACAATAGTGAAAAATGGCAGATGGAGTAGAGCCCTGTGCGGGACTGATTTCCTTAACCCGCACCCGCTCGCTCCCGCTGAATGTCTGACCAGGACCGCCCGCTCCCACAACCCGCGTGTTCCACTCCTGCCCGCGCCCGCAATGTTTGCGTCCACTCCCGCCTGCTCCCGTGGACTTTCTCTCAGAGCTTGTGAAAATAGGCCTAAACAAAGACTCTCAGACTAAATTCGTTCAAGTTAACAACCAGAATAACAGACTTTAAACATGATTGTGTTTAAATAAGATAAAGTAGCAGCAAAACCAAAGCACCAAACGAGATAAAAACATTGGGTATTTTTTTATTAGCGTTATAAAACATTAACCGTTAAAACAAAACCACAACTATAGCTGCACCTCAGTTTTTAAACGCAGGCTACTGC
Source organism: Culter alburnus (assembly GCA_028476615.1). NCBI lineage: Eukaryota > Metazoa > Chordata > Actinopteri > Cypriniformes > Xenocyprididae > Culter > Culter alburnus. The sequence goes on along the minus strand of JAOTNS010000467.1, from coordinate 74,119 downwards.
ATACACACTCACCGAACGATTAACTAAACAAACAGTTTAAATAACAGTTTAAGTAAATAAGCCAAAGAACAATACGAAATAACTTTAACTTATTAAATAAACACCTATGTACATAGGACTTAAAGTAGACTGGATATACCTTAAACAAATTAAATACAAAATGAAATAAATAAATTAAATAGAATGTCTTGCTTAACAGGCTATTGCAAAAAAAGAAAATAAATAATACTAATAAATAAATAAAAATAACGTAGCCTACTTAAATGAATGATCACTTGGCCTTGCATTGCTTACTCCATATTACTATGAAGGAAAAGTATATTGCTGACTGAATTGTTTCCAAGTGTCTGACTTGTCTTGCTTTGCTTTTGTCAAGTAAAGAGCCGCTTTAATTTTCTTCTCAACTTCATTTGTTGACTCCATTTCTATTACATGCCAAATCCCACCATTCCCCGCGGGTCTCCCGCAAAGTTTTCTGACCGCCCCACTTCCGCCCGCAGGAAAGGTAAAACCGCCCGCTCCCGCGAGATTTGCGTTGGGTCCCGCGGGAGCCCAAACCCAATGCAGCCCTCTAAGATGGAGCAATAATAACTGACATGATCCATGATATCATGATATTTTTAGTGATATTTGTAAATTGTCTTTCTAAATGTTTCGTTAGCATGTTGCTAATGTACTGTTAAATGTGGTTAAAGTTACCATCGTTTCTTACTGTATTCACAGAGATCAGAGTCATGTCATTATTTTTCATTTTTAAACACTTGCAGTCTGTATAATTCATAAACACAACTTCATTCTTTATAAATCTCTCCAACAGTGTGTAATGTTAGCTTTAGCCACGGAGCACCATCAAACTCATTCAGAACCAAATGTAAACATCCAAATAAATACCATACCTACATGACGAACACTTTGTGAAGATCCATTTTGTGGGTTATATTAGCTGTGTGAACTTTGTTTATGCAATGTATTATAGAGTCACGAGCACCGTGGGCGGGGAGCGAGAGCAATTAAAGGGGCAGCAGCCTGAATCTGCACATTTATAATGATGCCCCAAAATAGGCAGTTAAAAAATGAATTTAAAAAAATCTATGGGGTATTTTGAGCTGAAACTTCACAGACACATTCAGGGGACACCTTAGACTTATATTACATCTTGTGAAAAAGCATTCTGTGGCACCTTTAACATTAATGTAAAACTGTTAGAGAAAATGCCATTGCTACAGATTAACCACATTCTACTATTTTCATTTTCTTGTTTGAATAGTAGCTGCTTAACAAACGGAAGACATTTTTCAAAAACGTAATAAAATAAAATATGTTGTGCTAAATTAGATCACTCTAATTTTCGCCTAAGTTCACAAATAATGTGTTATTGTTTGTGATGTACACGTGATTAAAATGGTTTTATAGATATTCTGGTCCAATTTTGGACCTTTTTAGAACCTTTTTCAAGTTCAGATTGTAAACATCAAGACATTGATTGCCTTGAAGATGTTACACAATGGGTGTGTGATTATTTTATATGCAGGATTATATATATATATATATATATATATATACATACACACATTTATATTATGCTGCAACACACATTATAAACATTCAGAAGATGACACATTTAGACATTCAAAGACGCACAGAAAAGACGTGGAATTCACGGCCAGATTCACGTCCATTCAATTAAGACTTGTATGGCTTAATATAATGTAAATGATATCTCTTATTTAAATATGTAGTAGAAAACCCATGAAAGATTTATGTTATTTAAAAAATCCATGACATATTTGGACAATGGGCGGTGCCATCAAGCACTCTCACTTTTAGCCTACCACGAAACCTCATGTAGACGTGCAATGTATTTTAAGTGTAGCTGGTGTGACTGCAGCTGTTCAAATCACACAACTTTGCTATGCTGTTTGCATGTTCTTTACTCAGCAAAAATAAAAATAGTAGAATGTGGTTAATTCTGAATCTGTGGCAATGGCATTTTCTCTAACAGCTTTACATTCATGTTAAGCAGCAAAAGTCAAATATCAATCATATCAATCAAACAAAAGTACAGGATCATACTGTTACAGTACAGAAGGGACAGAGGCAGATGTAAAATAAACGGGTAAGTTTATTGATGCCAGCAGAGTGTGAACGCCAGTGCAGGTGATGATAGGTGAAGAATGGAAGTGATATCTTGCTGATGTTTGCAGAAGTGAAGAGACTGGATCGCGCTGGAGACTTGGAACACTGGAGACTGGAGACACTCACACACTCGAGGAGGAACACAGGAGGTAAACTGGAAAACGTAGGAGACAGGTAAGTAGATCGTCTGGAGTCCTTGAGGTAAGCATACAGGTTAGTAAGTTTACAACGAGACCGGACAGTGAGTGTGTGTGAGTGTTGGCTTTTTGTAGTGCTAGTGATTGCGGTGATAATGATGTGCAGGTGGCGGTGATTAGTACTCGGGAGATGGAGTGCGCTGGTGCGCTGGTCGTCCTCTTCCTCGAGGGGCAGGTCTGTCGGGGTGGCTGGCGTGGAATGTCTCTAGAAGATTGGGGTCGAGGATGTCGTTTCTAGGAACCCACGAGCGTTCTTCGGGGCCGTAGCCTTCCCAGTCCACTAAGTATTCAAGCAGACCACCACGGCGCCGGGAGTCCAAGATCTCACGCCTTTCATAGGCGGCTCCGTCGTCCAGGATGAGTGGGAGGGGAGGCTCAGCGGCTGCCACGTCAGGCTCTGTGGAGGGAAAAACAGAGGAATGGTGAGGCTTCAACAATGATACGTGAAAAGTGGGGTGAATTTTTGTACTGTGGTGGGAGTTGGAGTTGGAATGTGACCGGGTTGATCTGCCGAATGATGGTGAACGGGCCAATGAATCTGCAGTCGCAACCTGATGTCCCGGGTCGACAGCCAGACCTTCTGTCCCGGTTGATAGGAGGGAGCCTCGGAGCGCCGAAGGTCTGCTATCGCCCTGCGTCTGCGCAGGGCCCTCTACAGCTGGTGGTGAGCTGAGTCCCAAACCCTCTCACTCTCCCGGAACCAGTAGTCCACTGCCGGAACGTTGGATGGTTCCCCGTCCCAGGGGAACAGAGGGGGTTGGAAGCCGAGCGCGCACTGGAATGGAGTGAGTCCGGTGGTCGACTGTTGCAGGGAGTTTTGTGCGTACTCGGCCCAACCCAGGTACTGGTTCCACGAGTCCTGGTGGCCGTGACAGAAGGTATGCAGGAAGCGGCCGATCTCCTGGATCTTCCGTTCCCTCTGCCCGTTCGACTGAGGATGGTATCCAGATGACAGGCTGACAGTTACACCCAGGAGGGAAAGGAACGCCTTCCAAACACGGGAGATAAATTGGGGACCTTGGTCTGAAACAATGTCTTCAGGGATTCCGTAGTATCGGAAAACATGGTTAAACATAAGTTCAGCTGTTTCCACAGCGGTGGGTAGACCTCTCAGGGGGATCAGACGACAGGATTTGGAGAAGCGGTCTACTACCACCAGGATGCACGTGTGACCGTCAGAGGCTGGCAGGTCTGTGATAAAATCCACTCCCAGGTGTGACCAGGGCCGCTCAGGAACGGGCAGAGGATTCAGCTTGCCGGCTGGGAGATGACGAGGACTTTTGGAGATGGCGCACTCCCTGCAGCCCTGCACGTACCTTCTGACATTCCTGGCCATGTTGGGCCTCCAGAAGCACTCTTTAAGCAGCAAGAGGGTCTCATTGGCCCCCGGGTGGCCAGTGCCAAGTGATGAATGTGCAGCGTGAATAAGTGGGGTGCGTCATCTTCGGGTGAGGTATTGCAAGCCTTGAGGGCAACCCGGCGGAGTGTTGGTGGAGGCATTGGAGGAGGGAATAGTTTCTTCCGACCAGGAGATGGGGCTCACGAAAATGGACTCTGGGAGAATGGGTTCTGGTTCTCCGTCTTTCTCCTCCGGAGCATGGAGACGGGATAAGGCGTCCGCCTTGATATTCTTGGAACCAGGACGATTGGAGATTGTGAAATTGAATCTGGAGAAGAACATGTCCCACCGTGCTTGCCAGGGATTGAGTCTCTTGGCAGCCTTCAGGTATTCCAAGTTTTTGTGGTCTGTTAGTACCAAGAAGGAGTGTTTAGCTCCCTCCAACCAATGCCTCCACTCTTCCAACGCAAGCTTAACGGCCAGGAGCTCGCGGTCACCAATGTCGTAGTTGACCTCCGCCGGGTTGAGCTTGCGGGAGAAGAAGGCACATGGGTGTAGTCTACTTGGTGTCCCCTGCTGCTGAGAGAGCACCGCTTCCACTCTGGTGGTGGAGGCATCCACCTCCACGACGAAAGGGAGTTCCGGGTTAGGGTGGACAAGGAAGGGAGCGGTGGTGAAGGCGGTCTTGAGGGCTTCAAAGGCGTTGGATCTGATCCCAGGACAGAGACTTGGGCTGTTTGCGGAGCAGGTTGGTGAGTGGACATACAATGGAGCTGTAATTCTTGATGAAACGACGGTAAAAGTTGGCAAAACTTAGGAAGCGTTGGAGTTCTTTGATGGTGGATGGTGTGGGCCAGGACTTGATTGCTTCCACCTTCCCCTCGTCCATCCGGATGCCACTGTGATCGATGATGTAACCGAGGAAATGGACGGATGGTTGGTGGAATGAGCACTTTTCAGCTTTGAGGAAGAGGTCAAACTGTCGCAGGCGTTGGAGGACCTCCGCAACGTGTCGGCGATGTTCGGCCAGGCTCCGGGAGTAGATGAGGATGTCGTCTATGTAGACCAGGACAAACCGATGGAGAAACTCCCGGAGCACCTCATGGATGAAGTCCTGGAATACGGAGGGGGCGTTGACCAGGCTGTACGGCATGACCAGGTATTCGTAGTGGCCGGTGGGCGTGACGAAGGCGGTCTTCTACTCATCCCCCTCGCGTATCCGGATGAGGTTATACGTGCTGCGGAGGTCCAGCTTGGTGTACACAGTGGCACCACGGAGATGTTCTAGGGCAGCTGGGACGAGAGGAAGGGGATACCGGAACTTTACTGTGATCTTGTTGAGTGAACGATAGACAATACAGGGCCACAAGCCTCTGTCCTTCTTCGCCATGAAGAAAAAGCTCGAAGCAGCAGGGGAAGTAGACGGGCTGATGTAACCCTGGTTGAGCGCCTCTTTGATGTAATCCTCCATGGCCTTCTCCTCCGGCACTGATAGGAGGTAGATTCTTCCCCTAGGCACTGGCTTACCCGGTAGCAGATTGATGGCACAGTCCCATGGCCGGTGTGGGGGCAACTTGGAGGCACGTTGAGGGCAAAAGACGTCACTGAAGGGGGCGTAATAGGCTGGAATATCCACGGAGCCTTTCTCTACCGGGCTTTCGATGGAGGTGGCACAGAGAGAGAGATCTTTTCTTCGGGGAGACTGGAGAACAGGAAACTCAGGGAGACAATTGGAGAAGCAATCTTCGCCCCACTTCAGGATTTCGCCCGTGCGCCATGAGATGGTGGGATTGTGCTGCTCCAGCCACGGACGCCCCAGAACCACGTCAGAGGTGGATTCCTCCAGAACCAGCAGATGAATCCGTTCTACATGCAGAATACCGATCCGTAACACCAGGGGGTCCACGCACCGACTGATCTTCTTACGGCTTAGGGGTTTTCCCGTGATGGAGTGGACTTGGTAGATGGTCGGAGAGGGCGAGGTTTTGAGCTGGAGCTGTCTGTAGAGGGAGCCGGAGATGAAATTGCCTGCTGACCCTGAATCGAGGAGTGCCACCACTGGAAGAGACACATCAGCAGCAGTAAGGTTTACAACAGTTGTGAGTGGTTTCATCTTCTTAATTGAGGGAATGATAACACCGTTGGACGAGGAGGACGAATGGGGCATGCTGAAATACCATGCCCCGGAGCACCACAGTAAAGGCAGAGATGCAGGGTCAGCCGGCGTTGTCGCTGTGTAGACGAGAGACGAGATGAGTCAATTTGCATAGGTTCTGGGGCTGGTTCTGGAGGACTGACGGGCTCTGATCGACGGAGGAGGGAGTTGGAGAGTGGCTGACCCTGGTGTTCTTCAATACATGACTGCATACGAGAACCGACGCGGATGGAGAGTTGGATGAAGCGTTCTAGGCCGAGGGTGTCCTCGTATGCAGCAAGATGCAGCCGCACACTCGGATCCAGACCTTGACGGTACGTAGTAATGAGGGCTTGTTCATTCCATCTGCTTGCAGCATCCAGCGTTCTGAATTGTAAAGCATATTCATTGACAGACATTGATCGTTGCTTTAAATTATAAAGTTTCTCACCAGCAGATGAATCAGATACCGGTTTTCCAAAAACTTTGCGGAAGTGAGAGATGAAGGATGAAAATGACTGCATAGCGGGACCTTTCTGCGACCACAGGGAGTCAGCCCATTTTTAAAGCTTTACCTCGAAGGTGAGAGATGATGAACGCTATTTTGGCTGTGTCATTGGGAAAGAGGTGCGGCTGCATCCCCAGGGCCAGCTCACATTGCAGGAGGAAACCGCTCCAATCCTCCACCGATCCTGTGTAGGGCGTCGGTTTGGCCATGGGACTGGCGTGCACCACAGGTGAAGGAGCGGGAGCGGGGGTGACTGGAGCGATCGGCGGTGATGGTGGTGCTGGTGGGTTGGTGAGAGCTTGACGGAGAGCGTCCACGAGCTCTTGGAAGGGATCCGGGCTACTCATACTGACATCCGCTGTTGGGTCCGGTCTTCTGTTACAGTACAGAAGGGACGGAGGCAGATGTAAAATAAACGGGTAAGTTTATTGATGCCAGCAGAGTGTGAACGCCAGTGCAGGTGATGATAGGTGAAGAATGGAAGTGATATCTTGCTGATGTTTGCAGAAGTGAAGAGACTGGATCGCGTTGGAGACTTGGAACACAGGAGACTGGAGACTTGGAACACAGGAGACTGGAGACACTCACACACTCGAGGAGGAACACAGGAGGTAAACTGGAAACTTCGGAGACAGGTAAGTAGATCGTCTGGAGTCCTTGAGGTAAGCATACAGGTTAGTAAGTTTACAACGAGACCAGACAGTGAGTGTGTGTGAGTGTTGGCTTTTTGTAGTGCTGGTGATTGCGGTGATAATGATGTGCAGGTGGCGGTGATTAGTACTCGGGAGATGGAGTGTGCTGGGATTGAGTGAGGGTGGAGCCTGGCGTGTCTGTTACACATACAGTAGTCAACATTTGAAGTGGATTAAAGTTATCCTAAGAAGAAGGTTTTAGGACAACTTTGATGAAAGGTTTTGATCCACTTCATATGTTGACTACTGTAGTTAACACGTGTATCTTTTAGAATATTTAAAAAAAAAATCAAATGTTTACTCTAATTTTTTGGTCCATCTCCACCAGCTCTTCCGGGAGTGATTCATGTGTTCCACCATTGATGACGTGGCAGTACTAAATGTTTTTCCTAGCAGTTTTGCATTACTGCTAAACAGCCAATGCAGCAAATCAAACAAGTAGAACACAGCAGAGTCTGTGAAAGTTGTTTATGGCTCATATTTTATATTCACCACCCCCAGCTCTTCCCGGAGTGGGATTCAGGTGTTCCGGCATCAACGTCTGAGTCTGTAGTATTTGAGCTCCACATCTTCACAGCATCTGAGGGAAGAGAAAATGATTTAATAAATAAATAAATCAAAGGCAAAATTTGAGGTAAAAGACATTAACTTATTTTGAAAATGTCTTTATGGTCCTACAACTAGACCATATCATAGTACTGAGACTGCTCTCATCAGAGTTACTAATGATTTGCTCTTATCATCAGATCGTGGTTGTATCTCTCTATTAGTGTTACTGGATCTTAGTGCTGCATTTTACACTACTGATCACAATATTCTTCTAAATAGACTTGAAAACTATGTTTGGCATTAGTGGAATTGCATTGGCATGGTTCAAATCATACTTATCTGACCGTTATCAGTTTGTAGTAGTAAACGATGAGATGTCATATCAATCACAAGTTCAATATAGGAGTACCGCAAGGCTCAGTACTAGGACCGTTGCTTTTCACTCTGTACATGCTACCCTTGGGAGATATCATTAGGAAGCATGGCGTTAGTTTCCATTGTTACGCTGATGATATTCAGTGTGGTGGGGGTTTGAGGGCAATAAGGACTTTTACTTTAAATGCAGTGGGAAATTAACAAGATATCAAGCTTACTCCGACTACACCACTTTGAGAGTTTCACCCAAAGAATTAGAATAAACCACCTATAGTGGCTTGCACAGGTTCATGTCACTAATTAGAGTCAGAGACATGGGTAACAGAACAAAATTTCTCTTTTATTGACATCTTTATTAAAACAATATTATAATAAATAATTAAACATTTTTCCCAGCCAAACAGGCCACTTAGGGTTTTTAGAACAAGTCGAGGGCCAGGGACTAGAGCTTACCAGTAAGAAAGAAGCGGATAATCAGACCACACCACTTGTATCACTGCACTTCACTGTGTACACATGCACACACACACACACACACACACACACACAGTGAGGTGGTTACTGCATAACCTGATATTGCTGAGTTCAACATGTTCCTGGGTCAACATTTTTGTTGATTCTGGAACAACATTCAAATCAACCAATCAGATTTGAGGGACAAGTTTACAGATTATATCAAGTTTAGGCTTAAAATCATGAATTGGTGCTTCAGCATCAGTGTTATTCATCAATCATTTCCCTCTGACTTTTGGGATAACTTATGGGTAGGGTTAGGTTTAGGGGTAGGAATAGGGTTAAGACTAAATTTTCAGACTAGAATGTTGTTTCAGGATCAACAAAATATGTTGACCCAGGAACATGTTGAACTCAGCAATATCAGGACGTGCGTCACTGCACACTTGTGAGGAATATACCACCACCTAAAAATCAGTCCTCTGCCCCTGGTGTTCAGGCCCGATTGAAGAGATTAACGTTTTATGAAGAGCCAACAAACAGAATCTCTTCCAGCAAAGGCCAGTACAGAAAACAGCGCTCCAGCAACTGCGTCAGGGTCTCTCAGATTCTTCTACGTCTATACCCAATATGTAACATTAATAATCAACATTGCAACAAAACTTGTAGAGTCAAGGCAGAAGTGCTCTCCAACCAAGTCACCGTCTCGTTTTGAGCACTCGCATCCAGTTCCGGGAAGTGACGGAAGCGCGTTAACGACACAACAGTTCACCAAGTGACGCATCCCAGGTAACGCGCAGGTTCCTGTTTTTATAGCCCAGCGATGCTGCCAATAAGCTAAAAGAGCACCGTGGCGTAAGCAACAATCACCCCTCCTGCCACATCAGCTCTATATTTCTTCACGCCCTGACAAAACAAAATTAATGGAATGCATAGCTGTTATAAAAATTTGGATGACCAGTAATTTCCTACTACTAAATTCAGACAAAACAGAGATTCTAATTATTGGACCAAAAACTTCTTCACGTAATAACCTATTGTCTAACACTTGATGGCTGCTCTGTTAAGTCTTCGTCGTCAGCTAGGAACCTGGGTGTGCTCTTTGATACCAATCTTTCATTTGAAGGCCATGTTACTAGCATCTGTAAAACTGCATTCTTCCATCTTAAAAATATATCTAAACTACGACATATGCTCTCAATGAAGAATGCAGAACAGTTAGTTCATGCGTTCATGACCTCAAGGTTAGATTACTGTAACGCTCTACTGGGTGGTTGTTCCTCCCGCTTGATAAATAAACTACAGCTCGTACAAAATGCAGCAGCTAGAGTTCTTACTAGAACTAGGAAGTATGACCATATTAGCCCAGTTTGTCATCACTGCATTGGCTTCCTATTAAACATCGTATAGATTTTAAAATCTTGCTAATTACTTACAAAGCACTAAATGCTTTAGCTCCCCAGTACCTGAGCGAGCTCTTAATGCACTATAGTCCTTCAGTTTTACATTCATGTTAAGCAGCCATCAATCAAGCAAAAGTACAGGATCATACAGTAGTCAACATTTGAAGTGGATCAAAGTTATCATAAGAAGAAGTTTGTTGACTACTGTAGTTAACACACGTAACACACGTAACTTTTAGAGTTTTTTAAAAAAAATTCAAATGTTTACTCTCACTTTGGTGGTCCATGACCACCAGCTCTTTCAGGAGTGATTCATGTGTTTCACCATTGATGACGTGGCAGTCTTGCACAAATCAAACAAGTAGAACACAGTCGAGTCTGTGAAGTTGTTTATGGCTCATATTTTATATCCACCACCCCCAGCTCTTCCCGGAGTGTGATTCAGGTGCTCCGGCATCAATGTCTGAGTCTGTAGCATTTGGGCTCCACCTCTTCACAGCATCTGAGGGAAGAGAAAATGATTAAATAAATAAATAAATAAATCAAAGGCAAAATTTGAGGTAAAAGACATAAACTTATTTTGAAAATGTCTTTATGGTCCTAATACATTAAAAACAATATTTTGGGTCCATTTCATAAGTGAAGCATCAGAAAAAGGTTATCAACATGTATTACATGTTATTTTACTGTATAATAATCTTATGTCAATAAAAGATTTTCTGTATAAAATGTGTGTTAGATTAGTGAAAAAACAGCATTTGTCATTAATTCCTCACCCTCATGTCGTTCCACACCCATGTGTTCTCATCTTCAGAACATAAATTAAGATATTTTTGATGAAATCTGATGTTTCAGTGAGGCGTTCATTGACAGCAAGATAATAAACACTTTCAGATGCCCAGAAAAGTTCTAAAGATGCATTTAAAACATTCATGCGACTGCAGTGGTTAAACCTTAATGTTATGAAAGCGACGAGAATACTTTTTGTGCACAAAAACAAAACAAAATAATGACTTTATTCAACAGTATCTAGTGATGGGTGATTTTAAAACACTATTTCATGAAGCTTTGAAGCTTTACGAATCTTTTGTTTTGAATCAGTGGTTCGGAGCGTGTATCAAACTGCTAAAGTTCAATAAATTACAGTAGAAGTATCTTTAAGAGTGTTAAGGTAATTAACTTTTATAATCCTTGCAATAGGTTAAGTATTGAAGTGTTAGAAAAGATAATGGGAATGGAGTAATCAAAAAGTGCTTTATGGATAAGTGGTAATACTAATCACCTTTGGCTTGCTTAGTTGGGGACACTTGACATTTGACTTGACATTTGATTTTCAATAGTATTCCTGACATTTATTCAACAGTGCTTCTGATCTGCCTGCATTGACACTATTGTTTAAGAGCTGCTGTGCAGCCAAATTATATACCAGTTATCAATGTAAAGCTGCTTTGACACAATCTGCATTGTAAAGCGCTATATAAATAAAGGTGACTTGACTTGACTTGACTAATCATAATGATAAGATAATAGAAGAAATGCTTGATTTGAAGGGTCTGGTATGTATGAATGATGGTAGTGTCACAAGTCGGGTTTTATATTCTCCCCGTTTCTCTTTCTCCTATCATTACTGCTACTTAGACTCAGCTGTTCACTATTGCATCACCTTATATGTTTATCCGTATTGTTAGTCTTAGTATTCGTTCCAGCCTGAGGTTGCCTTGCCATCTGCCATCAGCGGTGCAGCACCTACTGGGGACTGTGTAACCTATTCGCCGTGTGCCCTCTGACAAGCTTGGGACCCTTTTTTCCCATTTTATTTGATGTGGACTATTTAAGTTCTCCAGCTGCGTTCACCCTGAGAGCCAGTGCTTGGCAGACTGTCTGCGTTTCATTGTCATTATTAATAAACTGTTTCTGTTTTTGCCATCGCTTTTGGGTCCTCTGTCCCTCCTGACAGGTAGAGCTACTAAAATTGATGTGGCCCAGGGTAGCTGTTCTTCTATAGATTAACACTGCTGTCAGAATGTCTAGTAGGGATATTATTGTTATTGATATTTATTTATTTTTGTCATATAAATTAATTTATAAAGATTTACATTAATTTATATTATAACCTTTTTCATATTAAAACTTGTTATTCCTTATTAATTTGCATCTGTTGGATCACCAAACATTACTGGATTTTGGAAAAAAGTTTCATACATCAAAACATTATGCATTTACATATTTACAGCGTTATGAGCGATTAAATGTATTAGTATTGTTGGACTAAGAGCAGCCACAGAGCAATCAAAGAATGAACGGAATTAAATCAGTAACTAAATAGAGCACAAAGAACACAAACCAGGAGTGTGTTTCCCGAAAGCATCGTTAGCCAAATATGGTCGCAAGTTCTGTCGTAATCAGCACAGGTTTGGGAAACAGTAATGACTAGCTAGTTGATTTCTTCAACAGCGAGTTACATCATTGTACAGGAAAAGCACCCCAGAACAGATTTCTTATTCAATCTAAAAATAGACCCTACAAATTTTTTTGCTTTTTCTCTGCCCAGCACAGACACCCTCCTACTCTCAAATATATAAAGAGGCCATTGAAACACAAACTTCAAATCAAGTGAAGGTTCATGTTCTCAGGCTGCTGGCATTTGAAGACAGATTACTGTAACAGTTGACATGTAAGTACATTTTTCATAGATTTATTCATCATTAATAACATTCAGTCAGTAGTGTAGTCTAGTGAGTATATTGTGATTTTACCCTTCACCCGTCCCAGAGTGACAAGCTTATATGTGTGTTATCAACATGTCCATTTATTATAAGCAACACAATGACATTTACATCCGGAGAGACTCGACTGATTTTCTTCTGTTTAGTGTCAATCACCATCAGCCAGTTAAGATCTGCATTTAGCCTTAGATGTTATATGAATATGGTTGCTGGATCATAGGTTTTATCAGCTGGCAATTTTCAACGCACATTTAAGAGTGCAAGTTGAAACTATTATTAACAATAATGGAAAGATGAGGCTTATCAGTATGTCACAATATCATCCTCTTTGGACTTTGTTTTGCTGTTTTGCACCATTTCCTGCCAGTCTCTCATCATAGTTATGCATTTCGATACACAAGCTTTCAATTTGATTCAGTATAAGTTAGTTTGGATAAACTGTATATCAGGTACACCAGGTGAAAAAAAGTACATTTCAATAATGTTCTTAAAGTGCTATATTTTCACGTAGTAATTTTGTACTTAATTTACTAAAGATTCTTCTTTAGTACTTCTTAAGCTAATCTTAAGGTCATCTAAGTGTACTCAACTGTGCTATTTGATGCTATTTTATTTTATGAGACAGCATGAAATATGAACTAAAATGTGCTTTTAATATACTATCTCTGTATTTAAAAAAATATATTTAATTACCACTTGTAGTACACTATGAATTCAAATGTACTATAAGTGGTATCTAAATACATTTTTTAATACAGAGATAGTATATTAGAAGCACATTTTAGTTCATATTCATGCTCAAAATAGCACAGTTGAGTACACTTAGATGTTCTTAAGATGATCTCAAGAAGTACTAAAGAAGTTTTAGTATATTAAGTACAAAATTAGTGCACGAAATATATGAGTCATTCTATGAAACGGGTGCCATTTCCACTTTGCATTTTTCAAAATTTTTATTATTAACAAACTTTTTTTTAAACAAACCTACAAATTGAAAGATATGTTAATCCTCCAAAAAAACTATTTTCCCACCTCAGGCACAAAATCTTTATTAATATTATCCTTTTTATTCAGGCAAGGAAGCCATTCTTGTACCACCCCGTCACGGACAATATGTATGCCATTGGAGTAGTAAAAGAAGAAATAGATTTTTAAAATCTAATGTAAAATGTCCCTTTTTTTGGAAACCATCAGTAGAAAGTCTTTAATTTCATATAAATTTTTTATTTTTAGATTTTTAATCTTGAAATTGACCTTTTGACCTTTCAATGGCCTCATTGTTTGTACTGAAAAAATTAATTTACTTAAAAAATACAAATAAAGTTACATTTATCTGATCAGTCCACACAACAAGAACATCATTCATCATTAATTTATGTAATATTTCATTTTCTTTCCATAAACCTTTAACAAAATGACCCTGTGACGGGGTGGTAAATGTGACGGGGTGGTAACTGATGTGACGGGGTGGTATGGACAAAGTGTTTCTCTATATGATCTGCTGGTGCTAAACTTTAAAAACTGGGGGAGGGGAGACATTCAAATTGACTAAAAAGTGTGTGAGTTATATGAGTGAGTGAATTAATGAATTAATAAACCAAACAGTGTTGCCAAGTCTGCATTTTTCCTGCGAAACTGGGCTAGGCTACTTTTACACTGTTGCCACGGGTTGTTTTTTATGTCCACGGGTTGAAGCGGGCCCAAAAATCATGATATTTAGCCCTTGGAATGCACATTTTACCAAATGAAACCTGCCAAAAAAAAGTTTTACCCCTCAGAATATGATTTTTATCAGGGGACATTTTGGGATGAAATTTACCACCCCGTCACATACCACCCCGTCACGTTTGGTAAATTTCATCCCAAAATGTCTGCAAATCTCCCATGTGGTCAAGTTTCTCAACTAGCATACATGCATTCAATCTGAAATATAATTATCTTTGTATTAATAATGTAAAAAAAATAATAAAAAACAGTTTTCCCTATCTATTTTGCATTACGGGGTGATAAGTTTAAGCTTGACGGGCCCTGCCTAACATGAAAAAGCAACAAATAAACAATGTAAAAAAAATGTCTTTTGTTCTTGGTGGCTATAAGACTCAAATGATGTCACTTAGGCTTTGTGATGTCATTTAAAGGAACAGTGCATTATTTATAGATAAAACAAGTTAGTGTGACGGGGTGGTAAGTCAAACTGGGGGACATGCACAAATCACAAAATATTTACCAAAAAAATAAGGTTTATTGTGAATAAATATATTTTGTGTAAACAGGGACACACATATAATCCTGAAAATAGTATATGTTTGAAAAAAATATATAACTAATTTGGTGATATTTTAGATGCAAGTGTCATGTTGGTTAACACGGACATGTGAAATTGGCTATGTAATAATGAAAAATGATTAAAAATAGTATGCTAATCTTAAAAAAAAAAACATTTGATCATATATCATGTTAAAAAGAACATTTGAATTAATAACTTTAAGCTTTGGAAACAGACTTTGGGACATTTTCTGTGCCTTATGCATCTGATCAAATGTTGCGGACCCAAATGGCACCCGTTTCGTAGAATGACTCATAAGTATATTATAGAAATGAACTTTTTTTATTTCACCTGGGACAGTACATGGCAAATTTTCTCCAGAAAAAAAAATCTCTCAACTAATGCTGTATAATATATATCAGTTGGTGCTACATTAATATTGAAGGTTCAACTTAAATAAGAGAACCATCTGTTGCGCTAACTTCTTCAGTTAAACACAATACTGACTGGAAGAAGAGGGGGTAAATGTGCGTCTTGCCTCGTCAGCATCCATTCACGGTCTGACTCTGACTGAAGCCTCGTTAAAGCCTCGTTTAGGGGTCAGGCTGACGTAACTCACACACTCCCCAAAAGAATAACGTGCAGCACAGATAAGTGTCCCATTCAAACACAATTCGACTCTTCCCAACAGGCTACATATGCAGATTGTATATTATCAGGTACACATTTCAAGTAATTGTGCAGTTAATTCTCATATTGTATTCTCAGAAAGTTTTGGATTATTTTTCCTCTCCCAAAATTTGTCTCTACCGAAACACCATAATAAATAATTTAATAAGAAGGCTTACACTGACCTATTAAGATTTTGTTCAAAAATACATTGTAAATATATTTTTTTGTTATTTTTAAAAAATATTTTCAAAGCTAAATCAATAACATTTACCATTTTAAGAATATTTCTAGTGTAATTTATGAGATTTGTTGTATTTTGAATCCAATCTTTCTTTGTAAAAGTCATAAAGTTTATCAAACTGATTTCAAAATGAAGGATTCATTAGTTTGAATAAACACTGAACCAAACACTATAATATACGGTGACCGGGAGGGGTCATGTTCGGTTCGCTTAGTTTTGTCATGGCCACACCATATAAACTTGTGGGAATGTGATAATAATAACAGGGATCCGTAGCCCTGTCCAGATACCCACACTTGCGGTCTTTGCACTTGACCACTTGTCTACTTATTTGACGTATTTCCTGTAAGTGTTCAAGTGGGCGTGAAGACTGCAAGTGTGTGTAGAACTTTTGATTGTCCGATGGCACACATTTATAGTCTTGCAAAATATTTAATCGTTTACAGAACTTTATTATTATTATTATTATTATTATTATTTACAGTACTTTGCATTTTAAAATATTCTTCTAAATGTCTGTTCAGTGGTCTCTATTTAGACAAAACAGACTATTTTAAAATCGTGGTGCTTCTTTAAGTGTACACACAAAATACAAATATCCCACTCATCTTTGCATCAATAAAATGTGCAACACTTTATATTTTACTACCAAATGATTTGTATTATATAATTAATTTAACTTACAGTCGAATGTTTTCCCTGTATCTCGTGATTTCAGGGCATGTGAGTTCCCGAACATAATGCATGATGGGATACGCTTAGCCTCAAATAGCGCTCAGAAGTATTCGGTATTCAAGATAGTGAGGGTTTAGTGTGCGTTAAGGGCACTGCACTTACTTCCTGTCATGTGCACAAGCTCTTAAGTGGCCAAGACCACAAGTGTGGGTATTTGGACAGGGCTTGTGTTATGTGTTCTGTGTTCCTTTGTTCTCAGTTTTCCCGCCTCTTGTTAATTCCCTTAGTTACCCTGATTTGAGTTCATTAGTCCCAGCTGTGTCCTTTTTAATTTGTTTGCCCCTCTGTTTGCCCTGTATATATTCCCTGTGTTCTCCCTCAGTCTTTGTCGGTTCTCGTCCGTAGTATACGTCTGTATTTTTCGTTTACGTTTGATTGTTTCCCTTGTCTCCTGGATTATTATTAAAGTCTTCCTCCTCATCATGAGTGTTTATCCACCATAGCACATGACAACATCTTAGTTGATCATTCAATATACTTTATTTCTGACAAAATATCCCATGTTTCGGTCGTGACTGCACATGTCCGGTAGTGACAGTAATGTGTTGGTAGTGACGGACATCACATTACAGGATTTTATCTCACATACTAAAACACTAATTAGCATTTATTTGCATTATAAAACATAATACAATTCTACTGAAACAATGATGTCACTACTGAAACATGTGGTGAAGTTTCTGTAGTGACAATTTTAGACACGTTAGAGCCGCTCAAAGATGATAATCAGCATATGGTTATCTAGCACAGTTCTGAAAGGTTTTACACACATAAAAACTACATTTTATAGAATAACACCTGTTGTTTGTCCGATAAATCTACAGAGACAGCCACGGGTGAACGTGATGATCTTTTTTATTAGCAGAGCTCGTGTCACACATAGGACATCACCTATAAAGATAGCTCTAGGGGTTGGGAGGACGTTCTTAAAGAGCCCAACACACGTTTGCGTTGCAGCACATTAGAATACACAAATCACATTGTATTTCTGAACATATCTTTTATCACAATGATCTACATCCCCTTCCTTTAGCTGAAATGTCCTATCAAAGGGAAGAAAACATATTTAACAATGAACAGTACTGGCATGACACTGACTAGATAAATGACCAAGAATATGAGTGACTTCCATTATCACATTGTATCCATTGCAGTGAATAAATGAACGATAACAGATACAAATATCAAGATTCTCTGTATGCATGAAGAAAACACATCAACAAAGCATGACACCAGCAATATGGAAGTAGCCATAATAAACACATTTAAACAGGCACTCAAGACAATAACCAGAGTGTCGCTAAATATACCATTACTAGAACTCACTGTTCGTATCTTGGATTAGGCTTGCAGATACGACCTGAACGTGTTCTGTAAGGTGCATTACTGACCTTAGTAGGAGACTGTACAATGTGCTTTGGCAGGTCAGTAGGAGTGGATTCTGGTTGTGGAAGGTGTATTTGTGGTGAGTGTGGTGTAGGGGGAGCAGAGTCCTGTGAATGTGGTGGTGTTCTGAGAGTCAATGTCCTCTGGGTTGAGCCGTGATGGAGGGGGCTCTGCAACAGGAAGGATGTGGCGTCGGTTCCTCCTGTATGTTCTCCCATTGCACTGGATAGTGTATGACCGAGGCTCCTTATTCACCTCCTTTACTGTGCCAAGGTGGTCGTATCCTTTCGGGGTTTGCATTCTGACAACTTGTCCTTCTGCCAATGGTTGCAGTGGATGACTTGAGGCATCGTAGTACCGCTTTTGGGTCATCCTCTTATGACGGAGCTGTACGGTGACTTGCTGCGCATGTTTGGGGGCTGACTCTAATAGCCTAGAATTAACAGGAATGGCTGACCGTGTCTGTCTTGACAACAGGCTTTGTGCAGGAGAACCCAATGTTGGGTCTCGGGGAATGTTTCTCAGATTTAGGAGATTGAGAAATACATCCGTTCCATCCCTATGATATTTCTCCATCAGCTGTTTGGCACTGCGGACCACTCTTTCTGCCAGGCCATTTGACTGTGGGAACTCTGGACTACTGGTGACATGGATAAAGTCCCACTGTTTGGCAAAGTCTCTGAACCGCTGACTTGTGTACTGTCTAGCATTATCAGAAATGAGTGTGTGAGGTGTGCCATGCACAGAGAAGTGTCTCTTCAATTTCTTTATTACAGCTGGCGATGTTATGTCACGGAGGAGGTCTATCTCATACCAACCCGAGTATGAATCCACAAGCACCAGGTAGTTTTGGCCACGCCACTCAAACATATCTGTTGCCACAGTAGACCAAGGCAAGTCTGGAACTGGGTATGGCTTTAATGGTTCTTTCGGTTGATGTGGCTTTGTGCTGTTGCAGACTGAGCATGTTAGGAGTTCTGCTGTGATATCAGCCGTCATCGTTGGACAGAAAATTATACCTCTAGCTCTGTGCTTGGTAGCATTCAGACCAGGATGACCTCTGTGGACTATACAGATGTATTCTCTCTGTAATGAGCGAGGAATGACTGTTTTGTGGCCTTTCATCACTATTCCATCTTCCACAGCAAGCTCATCTCTGTAAGGAAAGTATGGACGCAGAGCAGAGCAGGGCACAAGCTATGTTCTTTAGTTGGCCAACCACGTTGAATCACAGTGCTGAGATCTTGTAGCACCTCATCCTCTGCTGTATGCTTTCTGAGTTCCTCCAGTCGGGCAGTCGAGATGTAATTGACAGACATGACCACAAATGTGTCGTTATCAATGTCTGGAGGGACTTCTGTGTTTGGAGCTCGAGATACATGTGCTTACCCTTCTTGTACACCAGAGTTATGTCATAGCACTGCAACCTGAGCAACATTCTTTGTAGTCTTGCAGGGGCTGTGTGGATGGGTTTCTTTAGAATGGTCACCAGGGGCTGGTGGTCTGTTTCAACCAGTGTGGGTTTTCCCATACACATAGTCTCTCTGAACTTAGTACAGGCAAACACGACAGCTAGCAGCTCCTTTTCTATCTGAGCATACCGTGTCTCTGTGTCTGTGAGTGTGCGAGACGCATACGCAACTGGTCTGCCCTCCTGCATGCAAGCAGCACCGAGCCCGAAACAGGAGGCATCACAGGTTAGTGTAACTGGCTTCTTTACACATCATAGTATGCTAAGACTGGTGGGGTGGACAAACATGACTTGAGGGTTTCAAATGCATTTTGGTGTTGCTGGTACCAGCACCATGCAGTCTCTTTGTGTGTCAGCTTTCTGAGGGGTGCAGCAATGTCGCTGAAGTTTGGAATAAATTTCCCCAGATAATTTACCATTCCAAGAAAGCGCTGTAGTGCAGGAATATCCTTGGGGGCTGGCATCTCAGAGATTGCTTTTGTCTTGGAAGGATCAGCTTTCAGGCCTTCACTTGCAAAGATGTGTCCCACATAGCTGACTTGATCCAGGCGAAATTTGCATTTAGCAGGGTTTAGCTTGAGTTTGACCTCACGTGCTCTGTTCAACACTCTTTGCAAATTAATGTCGTGTTCAGCAGTATTGCGACCTCCGACAATGATGTCGTAAACAATAATCGCACAGGGATATCCTGAAAATAACTGCTCCATTGAGCGCTGGAACACTTCGCTTGCAGAGTTTATGCCAAAAGGCATACGAAGAAATCTATAGCGCCCAAATGGGGTGCTGAAAGTGGTCATCATGGAGGACTTGCGGTCTAAGCGAATCTGCCAGAAAGAGTTCTTCGCGTCTAGCACTGAAAATACAGTTGCTCCCGGCATCTGGGGATGCCACTTCCTCTACACTGCGCATTGGGTGATGTGGTCTTTTCAAGGCAGTGTTGAGATCTTTTGGGTTGATACACAGCCTGATTTCTTGTCTGTCCTTTTTATGCGTAACCACCATGGACGAGACCCAATCTGTCGGCTCTGAGATCGTTGTTATGACGCCAAGTCTCTCCATGCGGTACAGCTCCGCTTTGACACGGCTTTGCATTGCCAGAGGAATGCGATGAGCAGGACGAACTACAGGCTGTATGCTGGGGTCCACCGTCATAGAATATGTTATCGGGAGTTCACCAAGCTCGTCTGTGAACAAGTCTTTGTATTCAGTGAGAATGTCTTCAGTGCTGCCCTCCATACTGACATGATGCACGTCTGGGCTGATTGTAACGATACCCATGTCGAGGCATGCACGAAATCCTAGCAGCGGTTGGACATCTTGATTCACTAAGAAGAATGAAAGTGAATGATTTTGCCCATTTAGGCCGCACTGCAATGTGACTAAACCTTTTGTCTCGATTTTACTTCCACCGTAAGCTACAAGGTTAGGTGTCTTTGATTGTTTCACTGGCCGTTCGTTGTTGGCAATTTGTTTAAAAGTCATTTGTGACATTACGTTACATTTTGCCCCGGTGTCAACTTTCAATTCAATTGGAGTTTTGTTAATGTGTAAAGTGACAAATCCCTCTTCCAACCCTGGCATGTGAGGGTTAACAGTGTTGACAGACTTGTCAAATTCGATGCCATCAACATAAAAAGTGTCATCATGGTCAATGGGTCTGTCTATGTCGAGTTCATGTACTGCTTTCCTGTGACTGAATTTCTTCTGACTAAACTGACTGCAACATTTCTTGTAATGATTCATTTTCTTGCAGTTATGACACTGTTGTCCAAAAGCTGGGCATTTCTCTTTCTTTGCTACATGATTGCTTCCACAGTTTTTACAATTGGTTATGGTTGGTGAATCGTCTTGTTCTTTTCTTTGTATATGTCTTGTGTGTTGGCGCCTCTTGCTGGAAACTGGATGTATTGCATCCACATTAGTGGCAGTCTGAGGTATTTCCTCTGTCATTTCATGTATGCGACAAATTGAGATGGCTTTAGTCAGAGTTAGATCGCTGTCTCTCAACAGTACTTTCCTTAAGCTTTCACTGTTGATGCCACATACTATCCTATCACATATTAGCTCGTCAGTCAGTTCTCCAAATTGACAGCTTTTAGCTTTAATTCTGAGATCACTGATGAATGTCTCAATAGTCTCACCTTGTTTTTGGTTTCTAGAGTGAAACTTGTGCCTTTCCATTGTTTTATTTTGTTGAGGGTTGCATATTTCACAAAATTTTCTCTTCAGGCACTCTGGATCTTCTCTCGATTCAGCGGGAGTCAAGATCGCGCCATTCTCGCCCGGTGCACGCACCTCCGCTGCATAGACAAATGAACGCTCTCGTTCTATGGCTTCCGGCCCTGCGAGATTGAGGAGGATATACGCCCTTGTCTTGGCAGGCTTATCATAGTGCGCGGCGGCGATGAAAATGTCATACTCTTGCTCGAAGATTCGCCAATTATCGGCGACATTTCCATCAAAAGTGAGCGGGTCTGGTCTTCGAAAGCAATCCGCCATTGCCACTCACTGCGCAGTCTCGAGAAAACTTTTGCGATCAGTTCAGTCTCTGTTTTTTTTTAACAAAACTGATTAACTCACAGGCGAAAAGTCTGTGCCGTCTTCTGACACCATGTTGTTTGTCCGATAAATCTACAGAGACAGCCATGGGTGAACGTGATGATCTTTTTTATTAGCAGAGCTCGTGTCACACATAGGACATCACCTATAAAGATAGCTCTAGGGGGTGGGAGGACGTTCTTAAAGAGCCCAACACACGTTTGCGTTGCAGCACATTAGAATACACAAATCACATTGTATTTCTGAACATATCTTTTATCACAATGATCTACAACACCCAAAAAAGTTTGTTTAATTGCAGAAAAAGGTGTTTGGTAGTTCCTTAAAGTTCCACACAGATTTTCAGACTTCAGACACATTTAACTCAGAATGATGATCTGCTGTGAAAGAGAGGCTGCGAGAGGAGGAACACAGGAATATTTCCTGATCAGAAATCAAGAAGTGTGTTAAAATCAGTCTTAGATCAATGATTCAAACACACACTGTTTCGGTAATGACATGAACATGCGGGACACTTTAAATATTATTGTGGGATAGAATAGAATAGAAGCATCTCAGTAAGCATCTAAAATCAGAATATTAAATGTTTTTAAATGTGTTTATGGGACAGCAGTTTGACCAGTTCTGTATGGTTCTTCATGAAACCTTCAAGGGTTTTATTTAGCACCATAAAGGGTTCTACTATTGTTAAAAGCCAAAGAAACCAAATTTTGCTACTGTTTAGAACCATTTTTTCAGTTTATATTTTTTATATCCACCTTTAGCTGCTTGAAATTCTTTTTAGTAATGTTTGACTACTCATTTTTTCTCTTTTATCTCCCTTCAAATTCTCTTCTGTATTATTTCTAACTTGTTTGCTTTTCCTATGTAGAATCCCAAATGTCCTAAACAGACTTTGCTAATTGTCAAACTTTGCGAGTCATGAATGATTTTGGTTTAATGTGGCTCAGAGCAAAATCCACAACCTGTAGAATTAAATAACTTCAGGCATTACTGTAAACTTTAGATGATATATTGTGCCATTTGAAGAAATCTGTCATTTTCTCTTCTCACAGCTCCTGCTCTAATCATGGAGGCAGCAGATCTTTTATGTGATTCACTCTTCCTCTGGATGAAGAACCGAAAGGAATGTGCAGAAGAGCTGTTGGAACTGGCTGAAGCTGCTACACCTGTGCTCTCAAAAACTGGTGTCGTCACAAGACCTATGGTCCCTATATCGGTCACAGCAACAGGAGGCACTGCAGACTGTGGCACATCCCCATTGGTAGAGGAAGGTATGTCCAGCAGCACCTTTAATAAAGCTACCGAATTAATTGAAGAAGATGAGAAGGTTGGGACGAGCATTAAGAAGCACCTGCAAGATCTGAAGGACCAGTGTGGAG
Source organism: Culter alburnus (assembly GCA_028476615.1). NCBI lineage: Eukaryota > Metazoa > Chordata > Actinopteri > Cypriniformes > Xenocyprididae > Culter > Culter alburnus. The sequence continues at coordinate 50,895 of JAOTNS010000467.1, read as the reverse complement.
GAGCACAGCTCGGGGATCATGCTGATGAGTTGGACTGTGAGGTGACCTCTCTACTGATGTGTGCTCTGGCCAGAAGAGATAATACTCATGTAACCCTGGACTTTCTCAGAGGTTTCAACAGGGCAACAGTCTTTCGTCACATGACACCAGGTGGACTGGATCCAGCCGAGGCCGAAAGCTTTATTTGCCGAGCTCTGGGCCTCGATCGTGTCCCTGTGATCAAGAGCAGCCTGAAGGTATCTGCTGAAGAACATTGACCACATTGGCATTAAATCAGCAATTAAAGCAGGATCAAGAGCTTTCTTTTCTCAAGAATTTCATTTTAAGAAAATTGCGACCTTGAAATTCTCTTGAAGACTCTTTAAGATAACAAAATAAATATTCACTGCATTGCTCTTATATGATAAAGGGTTAGTTCACCCAACAATGAATTTCTGTCATTAATTACTGATCCTCATGTCGTTCCACACTGTAAGACCTTCATTCATCTTCAGAACATTAATTAAAGCCGTGCACACATTTAACGTCTATCTAAAACATTCTAAGACTGAGCTCAACACACAGCGATTGTTTCCTGCGACTGAAGCAGATTTATATACTTACACATGGAATTTGAACACTGACTGCAATCGCAGACTGAACGCGTTTGAGCGCGATCAGTCATAAGTATCAATTTACATTCATAATCGGCCTTACAATCATTAAGTGTGTACGCGTCTTAAGATATTTTTTTAATCTTAATGTAATGAAGAGACAAGAATACTTTTTGTGCTCAAAAACAAACAAACAAACAAAAAAAAACCCAACTTAATTCAACAAATTCTTCAGTGAACACAATTCAGTGCTTCTGTGTTTATGTTCGAACGTTACCTCTTAGGTATCATCAAAAATATCTTAATTTGTGTTCCGATGATGAATGAAGGTCTTACGGATTTTGAACAGCATGAGGGAGAGTAATTAATGACAGAAATTCATTTTTGGGTGAACTAAACCTTTAAACATTGATTTTGTTATTGTGACTTTCTTTCTAGGTTCTGGATGCGATCGGTTCAGACAGGTCTCTGAACAACTTGATTGTGACGTGTGAAGAAATGGTCAAGAGAAATCGGGTCACGGAGGCCAGCAAGTTCCTACGGGATTCAGCCAGAGAAATACAGGAAGGCCAAAAAAAGCTAAAGGAACAGCTGGATGCAATGCAGTATGATATTTTATTTTCTACCAGTTTTTAATTTCTACTTATAAATCTGTCTTGGCCAAAGCCAATATATCTTATATTTGTCTGAGATTGTACAGCACTGCAATACTGAAAACACAAACAATAATGAAGTCTGACAGAACAACTTTTCTCATTACAGTGAAATCAACCAAAAATTGTTCCAAATGAAGAACCTCATCAAGGACTTGGGGGGATATTCTCTCAGCATAAAACAAGATCGACAGAATATAACAAATTATAGCAAGGGAATATCTAGAGACAACACAGTTGACCCCCGGACTGAGGAAGAAGCTCAATGGAATGAATTTATAGGTCTTCTACAATTTTATCTGGAGAGGTTGAGTCACATTCTTCCAGATTTTAGTACACCTGGCGGAGGTCACATAGACATTGTGATTGTGGCTCATGGCTCAATTGTTGACCAATTTATGCCAGCAGGTATCCAGGTGCTCACACGTAACATCACAGACACCATTCTTTACTCTCCGTGGAACTGCAGCATTGATTCCCGCGCTGCATTTGGAATTGCTCAAGGGAACATTGATGTGACAAACAGAGAGTTTCAAAATATGGCTAACTGTGAGCCGGACCCTTTGCCAGATCACTGGAATAGCATGCAAAGATCTCTCCACAACATCCCAGGGATCCTTCTATCCCCTATAACCCTTGAAGAAGAAGCATGGACCAATTTTGACAGGCTTAGGGGGAATACAGGCATAGAAATAGAAGACCGTGTTATTATTCCATATCTTGACCCACAAGATCAGGTAAATGCAATTGGAGATATCCCCCTGCACATGTTCATATTAGTAATATCATTTATACTCTCGGACCATGGTAAAACAGCTACTATGCACCTGGCTGCTAATTTGACCCGCCATGCAGGAAGTCCACTTAGGCCAGAAGAGTGGAGAAGACAGTATGCCTACACAAGTGATGGAACCATCATGACTGTGAATATGGAAGATGTGCACATGCAGTCTTTGTTATTCAGAGCCTTAAGATCACTGTTTGACCTAAACCATGACTAAATCATATGAATCTCATTCCTGATATATTACAGGGCTGGAGAGTGACCCAGAGTGCAGCAGTTTAATGCACAAGACCAGCCCATTTATTCATGTTGGAAGAACTATATAAAAGAAGTGACAGTTTAGGTCTTTCTATCCCATCATATTTACTGCTGACATGTTTCAAATGCAACATAAAGATAAATAACAAATTGCATATGGAGTAATGTGCAGTCAATCCCAATTCCCAACTGTAACATTATGAAAAAAATGTTGGTTTGCATTTTAAACAAAAATGAAGTATTCAATTCATGAGGCATCAATTCAATTCACATTTATATGTAAAGCACTTTTAACAATACACATCATTTCAAAGCAGCTTTACAGAGAATGCATGTGAAAATGCACTACAATCTAGAGCGATCTGTTATCAAGGGTGACTGTTCGAGTTTTGGTCATCATATTTTTTAATCCATTATTTTGTGTCTTATACTCTTCCATCATCCTCCCTGCCAGTCACATGCTCACACTCCACACCAATCACCAATTGCCACATACACCTGTAGCACATTATCTGGACTATAAAGGACTCACTCACACATCACTAATAAAGTTATTATAAATCATTAATAAAGTAATAAAATTATAATAAACTATTAGTTAGTTCATTGTTTAATATTAACACATTAACAGGCTACAGAATATACAAATATTAAGTTGTTCAGTCATTGTTACTGTTAACAAATTATTATTTTTCAATTAGCTCAACATAATGTAAACACTTAATGTTTCTTAACAACTTGATAAATACATCTGATGCAATTTAAATCATGTTTTAAAGAAGCTGTTAATCTTTATCAAAACATTAAGTTATTAATTCACATTAAATAAATGCTTATGTATGAAGTGAATTTATGCAAATTTACTCTTCATTAGTGTCTATAGGAACACTTACTATTCATGAAATTAATGTAGTATAATGGTAGGATTAAAACACAATTCTTTAATTACATTTTAGATCAATTTCAATCTTATTCTTTGTTTTTCTTATGCACTTGTGATTATTTTATGATTCTTTTTTGTAAATCATTTTGATGTAAAGCACTATGAATTATCACTGTGTATGAAATGTGCTGTATTAATAAACTTTCCTTGCCTTGACTTTTGTGTGGCTTAATCTAAAGTCAGAAATATTTAGTCCTAAGCAAATATGTATTAAGCATCCATTACTTTAAAAGTTGACCATCATTTCCCAGGTGAAAAAAGTACATTTCTATAATATACTTAAAATGCTCTATTTTTGTGCACTAATTTTGTCCTTAATATACTAAAAATTCATTTTTAGTACTTCTTAATATCATCTTAAGATCATCTAAGTGTACTCAACTGTGCTATTTTGAGACAGCATGAAATATGAACTAAAATGTGCTTTTAATATACTATCTCTGTATAAAAAATATATATATATTTAGTACCATTATAGTACATTTGAACCCAAAGTGGTGACTAAATATATTTTAATAATAGCACAGTTGAGTACACTTAGATGATCTTAAGATGATATTAAGTACTAAAGATGAATTTTTAGTATATTAAGTACAAATTAGTGCACGAAAAATAGAGAAATGTACTTTTTTTTAACCTGGGTTAACCTTCTTTTGAAATGATCAAAACACATGTGATACACTCTAAAAAATGCTGGGTTAAAAACAACCCAAGTTGGGTTGAAAATGGACAAACCCAGCGATTGGGTTGTTTTGACCCAGCGGTTGGGTTAAATGTTTGCCCAACCTGCTGGGTAGTTTTATTTAAACCAAATATTGTTTAAAAATTACTGTACGGCTGGCTTAAAATGAACCCAAAGTAGGTTGGAAATTAAAAATCAGACACATAATTGCTAGAGGCAACAATAATAATCAAAATATGAGCATTTATTAATAAGCAATTTAATAAATGTTAATTGTTTAAGTATTATTCTGTAACGATCGGCCCTATTGGTCGATTTTACATTGATTAAAATGGGTCAGATTAAACTGTGTGAGCCTTTGGAGTGTTTAAAAAAGATGAGACAGACAACAGAAATAAAGTGAATAAATAGTGTATTTACAATTTCCACATGGAACTTAAAACAACACAATAAAACTAGAAAAACTTAGGCCGTTTAAGAGCAGGGAGTCCATTTTCACCATACCATAAAACAGTCCTTAAGAGTCCTAGTAACGTCCTGAAAGTCCCAATGTGAAAGTGTCCACCGGTGTATATACAAAGTCCACGGAAGTGTTAATCCAAGTGAAGATGATGTGAAGTGCTGGAAAGGCAAGTCCATAAAATTAAACTCCACAGTCCAGCTCACAGGTGATCACGTTTGTAAAGAGGAGCTGATTGTTTGCCATGCTGCCTCCTTTATGCTGGCCTACTTCCTTATTCCTGTCATGTGATCAGTCACATGACAGGCAGACCCAGACTCATTTAAAGACATACACACATTAAAATAAGTAAGAGGAATAAAATGGACTAAAACGCATGTAAACCAATTAAAACTCTATTATACATAAAATCATTGTAATAAATAGAGCGGTAAAACATGTATTTTATGGGACAGTGTCACAATTCAAATGTTTGTTTATTAAACATATTAATAAATATCATTTCCAACATATTATGGGCTCATTTTAAGCAAGAAATACAGTAATTTTTAAACAATTTTTGGGTTAAATAAAACTACCCAGCAGGTTGGGCAAACATTTAACCCAAACGCTGGGTTTAAAACAACCCAATCGCTGGGTTTGTCCATTTTCAACCCAACTTGGGTTGTTTTTAACCCAGCATTTTTTAGAGTGTACAGAAAACATATTAATTTTTATTAAGATTCTGGAAGATTCTTAAGAAAATTCTGGAAGAAACTAAAAGGTTGTAAAATAAGATTGTACATTAAATATTTCCAAATTATTTTTCTTTTATTAAATGTAATAAAACAACAGGATTACTATTCCTAAGCATTGTATATGCTTTTTTCTAAGAGATGGGATGCAATTCAAAAGAGGGAATAAAGGTTTATGACTGGGCAAGTGCTTTAGGATCACGTGTATATTAGAAAAGCTTTCCAGCGCTGGAGAGAGCTAAACAGTAAGGCCTGAAAACAGATGTGGAGGCTGCTTTGATCTCCTTCTCATGTGAGTAACACTGTACTGTTGGAGCTGTTGTTTGTATTTACTCTTGTGTACTGTACATTCATTTTTTTGTGCTTCCTTGTCGTTCGTTCATCAACTGCGCTATATTTTTTGTGAAGCATTTCCACTCTCACTGCTTGTGTAACAGTGGCCAGACAGTGAGAGTCCTGCAGTTAAACCACTGCGCACTGATGCCCAGTAGAGAATGAGGTGTTTAGTGTCATTGATAGTGCATTCGCCTCACATGCCAGCAGCGATCAAGCTGTTCGAGACTAACTCATTGCAGGGTGGTTAGGATTGGAGTGAGAGTTTTGGAGGCAGAGCAATGAAAGAGAGGAGTGGGTTTGTTTGGGTTGATTTCGAATAACAGTGTCCAACAGCGTTGTTCAAAATCTACTTCCATATAAACTTCCCTCGTCCACTTCACGAAGTTGAACGCACTTCAAAATGGCGGCAGGGATTCCCCCGAGGGGAAGTGCTTAGGGAAGTTTGCGAGAGCTTGTCTAGATTTGGAGTGGAACGCAGCATTTGAACGGTACATTTGATCCTGCAAAATGTGCTTTTTTCGCAAGCATTTCAGAATGACCAAAACAGCCTTTGTGTATGTATGCGCATACGTTGGAAGTATGGTTCGGTTGCCAGTGATGACTCACGCGAGCCACCTGCTGGTGCATGTGTGAAAAACACCCGTCTACAATCTCCTCAGGGTGTAGATTGAATCACTGATGCTAGTTGAAACGATGCTGTCCGTGGAGGAAAACACTTTCAATTCATGGAAATTTCACTGCAATTTTTTTCTTTCAAAGAAGAAAATGCAAACGACATGACTGTACAGTGTGAACTCTGCCTTCCAGCAACAATAACACTTTATTTATCAAAGGACTGAAACATAATCTGTAATACCATACTGTAGCCACTAGATGTCTGAATAGCCCTTTACATAGCCTATATATATATATACATATATATTCAGAGCTGTGTATTCACAAATTGTGGAAATGAGACACGAATTGCTTAGTTTTAATAGATTTTAATAGTAACCAAAATGCTAAACATTAAAGCAGAACAAACATGAACAGAAATGTTTGATCCGAGCTTGTTCAGTATGTTTATGATCTGATGTGACTGTTAAATTTTTTTGGTCTAATCAACAACAACGATAATAATATTGCAATAGATAATTTATCAGATTTTTAAAATATTTTTATTGTTGAGACCCTTTCAAAAGTATGGAATGTGTAACATTTAAAAACTTGCAGAAATTGAGAAGAATTAAAATTAAATTTAAAAATGCAATTTTTAAATTTCTCTTTCTTTCTGTATATATGTGACCTTAAAGTAATCCAAAAGTAATCAGATTACATTACTTTCACATTTTGGTACTTAGATTATGTTACTGAATACTTTTTTTATATAGTAATTTATAACTGTAATGGAATACATTAAGTAACCCTCCCAAGTCTGCTCCCAAATATGCCTGTAAGTGCAATATCTATGCAAATTAAGTTGATATTTATTCATGTTATTCATAATACTGTAAATGTTCATAATCTGTGAATGTTTAATATGACTAAACCTAACTGCATCCTTATACTTTTTAGATTTTCTATTCTTAAATGTATTACTATATTTCCTGTTGTTGTATTTGTGTATTAGAAGCTTCAGTACCAACAAAAATTCCTTGTGTGTGCAAGCAAACATGACAATAAAGCTCTTTCTGATTCTGATAAAGAAGCACTTGTGGTGGAAGATAATGTATGAGTCAGTGCAGCTGTCACATTGAATCTTAAATAGATTATCATGATTATGAAATTATGTCAGATAACAGCACATTTTCTTCATATAAATTATATTCTCACTTCAATAGTGTCCTGAGTATGCAGACATTTATCACCACAAACCAGGCACAAGTCATTTAGGTCTTCTGTGGAAGCACATTCATTGAGGTAATTTTATACATACGGCCACGACATACATCTATATTAACCAAATTTAAAGCTTAAAAAAAAAAAAAAAACTTAATTCTCATCTGCCCAGACCTGAGGTGCTCAAGAATGACTTTTGCCAGATCACCTTCTTTTGACTTTATGTAATCCAAAACTTCATCTAAAAGTGGCAAATTGTGGTTTACAAGTACATCACATGAGAAACCATTAAACAGGTACAGAATACGCATACATATACTCTCAGGTTTGGCTTTTCTGAGAAATGCTTTTTTTTTTTTTTTTTTTCATTTCAGGAAAGACCCTGAGGTAGTTTTCCAGATTTTTTAATTCAGTTGTTAATGTTGCCTCATCCATCTCCAATATCACCAGATGTTGATGACATGTAACTATATATAGTTTGATCATGGCCAGACAATTAGGACTTTATCTTTGCTCTTTGGATATTAATATACTTTTACCAATGATATTATGTTACATTGTTTTCACTCTGGTAAGTAATTAATAGCAAAGGGGACAAAAGAATGTCAATATGCAAACAACACGATGCCAACAAAGTGTTTTTAATCCTTTTCTCAATAATCCTAAAACGTGTGGAGATTTGACAAGCGCTGATTTAGTTTCACATTCACGCGGAACGCCCATGCGGAGAAATCTCATGAATATTCATATAATGTCCGCCTGATGAAACCGAAACCTTCGTAACACCCTGCGGCCATCTGTGGCAGTGATCAGAGATTGCGCGCACACACCACCGACCGAGACAACGTGAGCGGTGCTGGGACAGCTGACTAAACTCTCTTTCTGATTCCAACAGGAGCTTGAGTTTGATCTTGACGGCAAAGCCTCCCCATTTTCTCCGGCTTTTGCGGCATCTTTTCCCAGGTAAGGAGCATGGAGTTCGGCGCAAACATGACTCCAGCAAGAGAGTCGGAGAGTAATATGGGCTTTTCTGAACTTGGTTAAACAGCTCATCAGTAGAGATTTAAAGATTTTCAATATCTGAAACGCATGTAAACGTGCTCATATACTTTAAGCGTCAAAACAGCTTAGAATAAAATAACCAAAAACTCATGTTTACACTGGTCACTTCATGCGTTTTCTCTGATGGGATAGCTGTCCGATAGCTGTCGTGAAAAGACCTGTAAATGCCCTAAAATCTGATCGCTCAAACCACTATAAACCACACCAAGTCTAAATGCATCTGGTTGTTGAAACCACACATGTAAATTTCACTCTTCCCAAAAATGCTAAAAAATTAACGTGTAAGAGCGTGTTATAGTCTAAATAACATGTTATAGTCAGATATGACAGTGCTACTGCATCTTACATCACTGCAGACGAGCAGCTGAGCATCTCTTCATCAAGCCGACGCCCAAACCACTGAAACTGAAACTGAAAGTAAGACAGAGACACACAACACAATCATCCTCATATAATGAGAATAAATGATCTTACCAGAGCTGTTGACGCTCTCTCTCCTATCGCGGTCTTTGATTTTAAAATTAGCTGATGATCAATAAAATACAGCTCATTTTTGAGCTCCATGATATCTGCATAGGGAATTGAAGATCGGATTTAGTAAAATCAGTAAAAACGCGTCAGGATTTTTTTGAATTCAGGCCAAGAGACACACCGGGGTGCAGACGGCAAGCCACACACACAGAGCCATTTAGGTCTCCACCCCACAGGGCTGGAAATGGGGTAATAATACATAATACAATACAAAATGCAGTATTCTTTGGTTAGTTGCACAATCAGCTTTGGTGATTTGCCAAAATAGCTGCAGGTTGCAGCCAATGCTTGGGTCCTCACAGTACCAATCATCAGAGCAAACCACCCAAGGTCAATTAACAGAAGAACCTTAATTTTAGCAGAAAGTCTGAACAGAACCTATTTTATGTGATAACAGAGATTATGTATCTGAATTGTCCAGGTTTCATTGGATTTAGTGCAATCTATTAAATCAGCACGACCAGAGATGTATAAAGTACTAGAGACCCAGACTTGAGTAAAAGTACAAGTGCTCTATCAAAAAAGTGACTTGAGTAGAAGTTGAAGTGCTCTTTAAGCACCACACTGAAGTAGAAGTACTAAAGTATTCAACATTTTTTGTACTTAAGTATTGCAAGTAGTTTATTTTAAAATGTACTACTCAAGTACTGAAAGTAAAGTACAAGTATTGTGTTATGTAGTTATTAAAGAAAGTAGTCAAAGGTTTAACTCATATTGTTTATATTATTTCAAATGATTAACCTAAAGGACAATCACAATTCCTTTGGCTGTAACTTTTTGTAAACAAAAACAGATAAAGTATGTCCCGTCCTCCTTTAAAGCATCCCTCCCTTCTCTTATTACCTTCTTAAACTAGTGTGCATAAAGCAGTCATTTTTTGGAAGTTACACATTTCTTTTTACACTCAACTTGTTAGGGCAACTAAAGATCTCAAAGGCCAGTAGGCCACATTCAAGTATTTCTTATGTAAAACCAAAAGTGATTAGAGCACCTAAAAACACTGATACTGAATCTTACTAACCACTCTTATTTAAAAATAAATGGGGTAAGCACACTTATATTCTCATTTCAAGAGGTGTTCTGAGTAAATGATTTGTTTGTAACACTTTATAATATGGTTTGATTTGTTAACATTACATTAGTTAATGTATTAGACTAATAACCGACATGAACTAACCATGATCAATACATTTGTGACTGTATTTATTAATCTTTGTTAATCTTAGTTAATAAAAATACAGCTGTTCATTGTTTGTATATGTTACTTCACAGTGCACATTAACTATGTAAACAAATAGAGAGCAATTTGAGAGCAAGACAGCGCTCGTGTTGTTTTAAGATGGTGAATGCGCGCACGCTCTCTCTCTCGCTGCTCGTTCTTATATGCGCCCTGACAAGCGCAGCAGTCATTCTGTTCTACATCACTCACCGAACAAATAAGGCTTCGGCGGCCGCCAAAACATTTCAATGCAGGAAACTCCAGCATTAGTTATGTCAGTGTAAATCTATACTACCATTAACCTATAAATCACTACTACACTATAAAAACAGGCGTGTGATTAAGCAGCACCAAAGGAGACATGCTCTACGATTTATTTTTGGCAACAGTAGGCTATCATAAAATAAGAGAAAGTTGACATTAGTGATGGGTCAAAAATACCATTCAACGCGCTGCGTGACAGCCTTTATGATAGCCAGCTAGTTAACATTAAGTGGAGACCGCAGCTTGCCATCTACCGTTCTGGCAGTTTTTATAATTGTAACAAATAACGATGCAGCACATAAAACAATCGGAGTAAAAGTATTAAACTCATCAAAAATATGTACTGAAGTAAAAGTGGAAGTAGGAGAAAAAAATAATACTCTAGTAATGTACAGATACCGCCTTTTAGTACTTAAGTACAGTAGTGAAGTAGTTCTACTTTGTTACAATACATCTCTGAGCACGACACATGCGTTTGATGCTGACACAGGAGCCGGCCAATAATGAATCGGCATTCTGACATTTTCCCCATCCTTAAACTAGCAAAAGTGGATTCGGACATGGCCTAAGAGGACTTGTGCCGTGCGCTTTAGACCATGAGCTTAGTTTGTTAAAATAGGGTGTTAAGTCTGCAAGTAGTAAGCACACACTGTATATCTTCAGAGACCTCGTATTTATTCCAAACAGTAACTGCACATGTAAACTCTGAGCGCACTTCTTCACTTCTAGTAACTCTCTCCTTCTCTCTCCTATACAGCGTCTCTAGCGGCAACACAAGGAACTACATTATAAGACACAACATTTCCCCTCTTTGTAAAAAACATTTCTCTTAACTCAAAACCAAGGAAACATGTACTCTGAATAAAGCAGTTGTGACAATATAGGCAACTATTCAGTAACAGTCTGTACTGTATATTCATTGTATATTAACAATGATGTATAGGTTGCTTTAAAACTCATGACATGAATACACGAACTGTCAGCAAAACAGTAAATTGATACTCAAACATATTCAACTACACTGTTTAACATTTTTGTAAACTAATAAGTGCAAAACTCATTCAGAACAGTTTTCTTTCCTTTAGGAGCAATACATTGTGCAACTTAGATGTAAAACAGTCCTGTTTATTTGATCACATAATCTTTGTGCCAAATAGGCTTACGTCTCATACGTGAGACTTTCGCAGAGCTGTGTGTAGTGTTGTGCGTTTGCTGTAATGCGTTACTGGCACAGTCAGTCCAGGTGAGTATGCCAGGTGGATAGCATTCCACTTTTTTCCATCACCGAGTAGGAAAGTGTTGGGTCCCACTCTCTTCTCTACTCTTACAGGAGCAGAGTATCTAGGGTGACCTTTCGGGGTTGCACGAGGAAGTCTTATTCTCACTCTCCCTCCCACATCAAAGAGAGGATTGCGAGCACCACGTTTGTGGTCGGTGTATTGTTTCATTTTGTCCTGTCTGTTTTTTACCTTCTCACGGACAGCAGAAAGATCACATTTACCCTCACCATGCAAAGGCAGTATGTTAAGCTTGGTTCACATCTTTCTCCCATACAACAGTTCATATGGCGACACGCCCGTAGTAGTGTGAGGGTGTTGCTCGGTACACCTGGAGCCACTCTGTAACAGCTCTGTTCCATGGTTGTGTGTGCTGAATTGCTATCTGGATGCAACCTTTCAAAGCATGGTGAAATCGTTCCACCGCACCGTTAGCTGCAGGGTAGTACACAGATGTACGTATGTGTTTTATTTCTCGTTCCTTCAAAAACTCAGCAAAGACAGCTGAGGTGAACTGAGTACCGTTGTCCGTAACAATGCACTCTGGATTGCCATGACGACTAAAGGCAGTACTCAGAAATTTGACAACATCTTCAGCAGTTGTACTGCTAGCAAATGCGAGCTCAGGCCACTTGGAATGATAGTCTGTAAGTGTTATGGCATATCTGCAAGCAGGAGTAGCTGTTTCAAATGGTCCAACAATATCCAGACCCAGTTTTTCCCATGGGCCCTCAGGAAACTGAACTGGCAGCAGAGGTGCTGGATGCGTCACAGGAGATTTGTCATTGGACTGGCAGGTAATGCATGTAGAGATAGTTGACTGGACCTGAGAGTCCATCTGTGGCCACCAGTAGAGATCCCGCAACCTCTGTTTTGTGTGGACTACTCCCTGGTGAGCCTCATGTGCCAAGCAAATCAATGTGTGTCGTAAGGCTACAGGGACTAACAACCTTGTTCCTCTGACAATGAAAGCATCTTTCACTGCAAGTTCATCTCTAACTCGGAAGTATGGAACCAAGTCCTGACTCACTGCTTTGACGGAGGGTGGCCAGCCGAAGTGTAATTTGCTTCCGCAGCTTTATCAGCTCAGGACAAGCAGCACAAGCAGTCTCAAAGTCAGACACTGAAAGAGAGCATAATGATGACGAAATTAATGCAACAATGTCAGGCTCCACGTCAGCAGAGGGGTCAGCAGGTGCTGGCATGGGAAGTGTGGGGCAATGTGCTGAGTTAGCTAGGTGTTTGTTTGAACCACACCTGAAGCATGACTTACGGGCAGACGCAGCAGGGGCAGCAGCTGGCCGTGAATGGTGTTTCCCTCTCGCGTGGTGTGGCTTGACTTGTACAGCGTGCACCGAAGCATCTCTATCGGCCGTCATTCTCTTTGCGTGCTCAGCTGCAGCTTCTAATTGTGTTGCCAGGTTAGTTGCTTTCTGTAATGTCAGGTCCGGCTCGAGTAACAGTCTCTGTCTAATATCATCACTTTGTAAATGTTCCAGCAATTGGTCGCGAATCATATCGTCAACTTTATCACCGAAGTCACAGTTAGCGGCGAGCGCATGTAAAGCAGCAATGTACTGATTTTGTGCTCAATTGTTATTGGATGCTTATTTATTAAGAATTATTAATCATTATTATTAAGACTTATTTCTATCAATATTGAGAACCGTTTTTGCATGCTTAAATATTTTTTTGTGGAATACCATAATAGATTTTTGTGTGGATTCTTTGATGAATAGAAATGTTAAAAGAACAGAATTTATTTGAAATTCTTTTTAACAATATTAATGTCTTTTCTGTCTCCAATGGTTGTGTATCTGTCACAGACACACCAGGGCTGCGTTCAGCCCCGACAAAACGTTGCAAAACGTTTTTTAAACGTAAACGGTGGTGCGTTGAACACCCTGTTCTGATGACGCAGGAGTTGCAACTATGGCAGCTGAGAAGGCCATTCTTTGTGTTCTTTTTAAAGAATTTTCGGAGCCTGCAGTCGGTATAAATACGTGTTTAATACTACAAAATACACTTGATGTTACAGTCACTGCCCTTGTCATCCAGAATAAAACAGAACATCCCAAATCAAGTGAAGGCATTTGTGGGAACTTCTAATTATTGTGATCTTGCCTTGCATTTCAGCATGAAAAGACAAACATTTCAGGTGAAGGATAATCCACTTCTTCCCTCCGAGACTGTGTTGATCTATATTATTTTTATTGTGAGTATTAGGCTTATCATTATCGCTGATCACTGTTGTGCTATGATATTGTAATATTTACCATTATATAATCAGAGGAGTATAGAAAAGTTTATGAAAGTGTCACTTCACAATATATAAGTATAGTATTTTTCTGTTACATTAATACACATTGTGCGAGCTGTCTCTTTAATACCGCGTGGTTTATATGCATCTTGCCGCTGATTGGGCTGACATTTCTGACACGCCCTCCAAACAAGAGAAAACGTATCTCAAACCTGTTGCACACCATTTCCATGAAACATGTCGTTCAACCCGGAAAACGTAGCAAAACGTTGCGCACCGGTTTGAGCTTGAACGTGCCCCAGGTTCTGCACCCAGCCAATCACGCCGCACTCCCTCACCAGAATACTAAGCACACGCACCTGACGCTCATCACTAGCATTAACACAGCAGCATAAAAGACACTCACAGTCACTCTGTCATTGTCCGGTCTCGTTAATGGCCAAAACCGGCGCCCTTCTCTGGCTCGGCGGAGGATTGCAACGGATTCAACTTGCAATGTTCGCTGGCTTTGGAGATGCAACCGCACCTGTACCCCAACGAGAAAGCAAAAATAGCTTTCATTATTCAACAGTTGGACGGTAAAGCACTCCGCTGGGCAGAACCTTTGTGGACACAAGATAGACCCGTTATACAATCACTCCCGAGTTTTATCAATCACTTCAAAGAAGCATTCGGAAAGTCATCATGGGATTCATCATTTGGTGAGAGACTGTGCTCTTTGAAACAAGGTTCATTATCTGTGTCCGATTATGCTTTACAGTTCAGAGTGCTGGCAGCAGCGAGTGGTTGGAACGAACAAGCCCTCATTTCCAGATATCGTCAGGGACTGGATCCCCATGTGCGGTTGCATCTCGCTGCATATGAGGATGCCATCGGGCTCGAAAAGTTCATCCAGCTGTCTATTTGATGCTCCACTCATATGCAGCTGTGCCTCGAAGAGCACCAAAGCCAGCGGTTATTCCCATCTACCCTCCGCCAGCCTGAATCCGTCAGCTCCCCAGAACCAGCCAACATGGAAATGCAAATAGATCGATCACGTCTTTCGTCTACTGAGCGACAGAGGAGGCTGACCCAGGGTCTATGCTTATATTGTGGTCAATCTGGGCATTTCAGAGCTGAACGCCCCACTCGTCCTGTGCGATCTATGGTGAGTGTCATCCTTCCTATGTTAAATCATCAAAATCCACTCACTATTATCGCAAACCTTACTGCTTCTGACATTTGCCTTCCAGTCAATGCCTTTATAGACTCTGGGTCAGCTGGAAATTTCATCTCCGGAGCCCTCTGTCGCCAGCCCAAACTCAAGACCTTCAACTCGCTGAAAGTCTACTAGATCCATGCAGTAACTGGTCGCCCACTCCGTCAGGTTCGCCACATGGTTGGTCCGCTGAAGTTGAGAGTCAGAGTTTTACATGAAGAAGTGATCTATCTGCTGGTTCTGAAGGATTCATCATCTGACATGATTCTAGGGCGCCCATGGTTAGAGCAGCATGATCCAAACATCTCCTGGCAGACAGGAGACGTCCTGAAGTGGGGGTAAAAACTGTTTTGGTGATGTTTTCTATTTATGCCAGTTCCAAGTCAAGATCCAAGTCAAGTTCCAAGCCAAGAACCAAATCAAGTCTCCAGGCAACGATCTCGTCGAGAATTAATTTCTGTCCAGAAATTCCCTACTTCCAAGTATGTCCAGATCTGTGTCACTTCCATAGAAAGTCCAGTGGAAAAAAGATCTACTGCAATCCCAGCCTGTTACTCCCACTTCAGTGACGTTTTCTGTCCCAGGAAGGCCTGCAAGCTGCCTCCCCATCGGCCATGGGACTATGCCATCGATCTCATTCCCGGTGAGCCAGTGCCCAAGGGAAAGATATATTCCCTGTCCATCCCAGAGGAGAAGGCCATGGAAGAATATATCACTGAGGCGCTCTCGCAAGGTTATATCCGCCCGTCTACTTCCCCTGCTGCTTCCAGCTTTTTCTTCGTAGCCAAGAAGGACGGAGGCTTGCGGCCTTGCATAGACTACCGGGCACTAAACAGGATCACTGTGAAATTCCGTTACCCACTTCCTCTCGTCCCATCTGCGCTCGAACACCTCCGCGGCACCACTGTGTTCACCAAGCTGGACCTCTGCAGCGAATACAACCTAATCCGGATACGTGAGGGGGACGAATGGAAGACCGCTTTTGTGACACCTACTGGACACTAGTTCTCACTGATCACAAAAATCTGGAGTATCTACGTGAAGCAAAGAGATTAAACCCATGTCAAGCTAGATGAGCATTGTTCTTCACACGTTTCAACTTCACCATTTCCTACCGTCCTGGTCCGAAAAATGTCAAAGCAGATGCTGTCCCGTATCCACAGTCCTGAGGAAGGTCCCAAAATCCCTGAATCCATCATCCCAGAGAAACTCATCGTTAGTCCCATTGCCTGGTCAGAGGAGATGTTACCTGAGTCCAATGCCTCCACCCACACTCCGCCGGGTTGCCCCCCAGGTTTGCGCTACATCACACGGGCACGACGCATCCCTCTCATACACTCCACTCACACGTCGTTGGGCACTGGCCACCCAGGGGTCAATGAGACCCTCTCACTGCTTAAACCACGCTTCTGGTGGCCCAATATGACAGCGGATGTCAGGAGGTATGTTAGGGGGTGCAGGGAGTGTGCATTTCCAAGAGCCCACGTCATCTTCCCTCCGGTAAACTCCAGCCTCTGCCCGTTCCAACTCGCCCGTGGTCACATCTAGGAGTGGGTTTCATCACTGATCTCCCGGTGTCTGACGGAAATACCTGTATATTTGTTATAGTGGACAGATTTTCCAAGTCATGCCGATTAATCCCACTCCCGGGACTTCCAACTGCTTTAACCACTGCGGAGTTACTCTTCAACCATGTATTCAGATATTTCGGAATACCTGAAGATATTGTGTCAGCCCGAGGTCCCTAGTTCACTTCCCACGTATGGAAAGCTTTCTTCAGACTCCTACATGTGTCCATTAGCCTCTCGTCTGGATACCACCCACAGACGAACGGGCAGACGGAGCGGAAGATTCAGGAGATTGGCCGTTTCCTGCGTACCTTCTGTCATGGTCACCAGAACTCCTGGAACCAGTTCCTGGGCTAGGCCGAGTACGCCCAGAACTCTCTCCGTCAGCCCTCCACTGGACTCACTCCCTTCCCGTGCGTGCTCGGTTTCCAGCCCCCACTGTTCCCCTGGGATGGGGAACCATCAGACGTCCCGGCGGTTGATTACTGGTTCCGGGAGAGTGAGAGGAATTGGGACTCAGCACATCTGCAACTACAACGGGCTCTCAGAAGACGCAGGTTGACAGCTGATCTTCGCCGATCTCAAGAACCAGTGTACCAGCCGGGAGACAAGGTCTGGCTATCCACTAAGGACATCCAAATGAGACTTCCCTGGAGAAAGCTGAGTCCCAGATTCATTGGCCCCTACACCGTCATCAGACAGATCAACCCCATCACCTACCAGTTGCAGCTACCTCCTGAACTCAAAATTCTCCTAAATTTCATTATTAAAAACTTACCACCCATCTGTCCTTCCCTCCACAGAGCCTGGTGATGCCGAAGAGCCCCCCCTTCCGATCATCGTAGAAGACGGAGCGGCTTATCTCGTCAAGGAGATATTGGACTCCCGTCGTCGTGGTGGACATCTGGAATATCTGTTGATTGGGAAGATATGGCCCAGAGGATAGATCTTGGGTTCCCAGAGTTGACATCCTTGATCCTGGCCTTATGAAGGAAGGTTTCCTGATCACAGGAATAAATTACACTTTACTATATATTCACATAGAAAACAGATGATTTACATCTCACATTATTACTGTTTTTTACTGTATTCTGATCAAAGAATACAGCCTTGGTGAACAGAAGAGACTTCTTTCAGAAACATTAAAAATATGTTTTCAAACTTTTAACTTTTAACTACTGTGTGCATTAGACTTGTGCCGATATTCGGTAATGCGATATATCGCGATAATGAATATGCACAATATTGTTATCATGGCATTGCAAAATACCATAATAATTTATTACCAATTATTTTTTTTTTATAATGCAATTAAGATACTTTCCCCATCAATCGTATAAAATGCACAACACCGCTGTATTCTGCGTCAGAGGGACACGCGCTTGTTTTTCAGATGTAAACAAGCCGCACGTGCACGAGAAGCACATGGTTCAGCTGCTGGGAAAGTGATGGCTCTGTCTGGGCGCTGAAGGCAGCACAGTGGCCGAAGACGATCATCAGACCGGCGCAAGACAAAGTTTTTTATTACAGAGTGCTGGCCAAATCACAGGTTTTTGTGCTGTGTCCAAACATCAGAAACATGCACCACATTACCGGTAATGCGATATACGATAATGAATATGCACAATAATCAGTTCAATGCAATATTTTTATATTTTTCTACATTAATCAGCATTAAAAGTGCTCCAAACAGTTGTTCATCACAGATTACTTAATGTATATAATGTTAACATTGTTCAGTAAAACTTTGAGACACAGGGCTTCATTAGTTAACATTTAATTCATCATTACCAAACTGACAATGAAAAATACTTATAAAGCATTAATTATTATTAGTTAATGTTCATTTCTTAGTTACTGTTTAATAACATTACTAAAATCAAAAGAACTTATTTAATGGACCTGAGATAAAACTAACAATGATCAGTATTTCTTAACTAACATTAACAAAAATATTACTTTCTGTAACAAATGTAGCTATTGCTAAATCTTAGTTAAATCTCATTAAATAATGAGACCTTATTGTAAAGTGTTTCCTGTTGTTCTTTCTTTTGCACTTTAATCTGTTTGAAAATTTGACTTTATATATTTTTTGTGTATTGAAATATTGTATTTAAACATTCAGATATCTTTTTGTTATTACATTAAAAGTTCTTAAACTTGTTAT
This sequence comes from Culter alburnus, assembly GCA_028476615.1. Lineage (NCBI taxonomy): Eukaryota > Metazoa > Chordata > Actinopteri > Cypriniformes > Xenocyprididae > Culter > Culter alburnus. The sequence continues at coordinate 32,088 of JAOTNS010000467.1, read as the reverse complement.
ACTATGACAACACTTTTTTTGCAACTTATTTCAATATCGTGATAATACCGTATACCGTGATAAAAGCTTCCGCTTTATCCGCTTAATCGCAACTTGAAAATTTGATACCGTCACATGCCTAGTGTGCATATATTTATATATATATATATATATATATATATAATATACACATACACACAACAGTTCTTTCTGGTTCTTGAATCTGATTGCCTTATAGCCATGCGATATTTTAGTGATAACAGCACTCTTACCTTTTCACCGTTTCTATCACTCCTCTTGAAGTGACTGTCATGGCAGCTGACTATACATATATAGTATATGTATGTATGTATGTGGAAATTCATGACTCACTGAATTAAGAATTAACACAAAATTATTTTACTTTTGAAACTGAATTGTCGAACATTATTTAACACAAATAATGGACCTTTAAAACTTAAACTTAAAATGCTTAATACTGACAAGCTAATATCCGTCTTCAAACCAAAAAATACCACACAGAATAATACACTTGAGTGCAAACAACATCAAGCCCGACTTTCAGAAAAGCAGATACTTCTTCTCCAAACAGGAGTATGAAAACAAAGGTGTGTGGCTTTCAACAGTCTTTTGTGTATAATACAGCATGTGGGCATATTTAGTTTTTTTCTGACGCTCCTGTCACTCCACTTCTCAGGTCATCATACATCTCCAGGACACATGGAGACCTCTTGCAGTAGGCCACATAATGTCCAAGAGCATCCTGGGTTAAGCCTCCTCTGAAAGCAATGACTGCCCTTAAAGTAAATCTCTCTCCCTGGAGCATCAGATTGGAGAGGAATTCACACAAAGGAAATTCTGTGGAGTTGCTTCCCAGGTCAGTGTCAATCCACATAAGTTCTCCCACACTGTAACTGTGAGAAACTTTGCCTGCACAAAGCACTTTTCCTGAGGTATCTGTCTCGAATGCAGAGGGACACTGTGATGGACTTTGGATTGGCCTGAGGCAGGGGGACTCTGGAAGGTTAAGGCCTTCTTCTACTGCGGTCTGAAGATGAGCCATGCCAGAAGCCTACAGTACAGCAACAGAAGTACAAACAAATGGAATTTCCCTTGTGACTTGTGTGCTGAGACCACAATACTGTGAGGAGCACTGTTTTGTGAAGGAAACACATGCACGTTTTGTCATTAACTTCTCAATGATAGTGGAGATGTGGCACTGTGCATCGATTTGGACAGCACCAGACTTCAAAAAAGCTTTGAATATATCCACTTAGCAGCTCAGCTCTCTGTATGTAGGCCTGTGCATTCAGTCCCTTTGTGGTGATGGATTTCACTAATTGGAGGAGATTGTTGGAATCCTCAGCACAAACAATATTTTCAAAAGTGACACTATCGCAGAAAGCACAACATAAGCATTGACAAAAAGCATCATATGCACATGTGTTCAGCACAGAGATTCTTGATTTCCTGAATTTAATAGGCTGGCTGTTTTCAACAGGTCCACTTTCAGTCTTTTCCCCCTCACAGATGGATCTGCATGAAGCCATTCAGGACAAGGAGAGAGGTATAAATTTCTCTTCCTCTTTTTGGGTGGAACTGCTAGGCCCCTCCAGTTTTCAACAGCAACTTCATCTGTTGGAGGGATGTTTGTGACTGTGTCAGACTTCCTGTGTCCAGTGTCAGAAAAGAAAGCATCCATTTCGCGTTCTACATCGACACAGCAAGTTGTGGTGGGTAGTGGATCGGGTCCTGTGATGGTCACTATTGTAACAGCTGCATCCTCTTCACCTTTTCCCTCACCTTTTTGTTTTGCAGAACAAATTCGCATGTTGCCTTCAATGAAGGACAGATGTCGAGCAATGAATCGATCTACTCGAATAGGCAAGTTTTCATGCTTGAAAAGGCCTCTTTTGATGTTTTTGAACTCTGCTTTGGAAGTGAGGGATCATTACCTTTTCGAATAAGAGGGGGGCTCCTGAGCTGTCATTGCCTTCTGCTTCACTGAGAGCCACAACAATAATACTGCGTAGTAGTTCTCTTGCATCATCCATGGATTGGGACATGAGAAGCTGTGCCATTGACCTCACAAAGAAATCTTTAATGCGATGATGTTTTTTCTTCAAGAAGTCCCACTGGCAGATCATCTTGATGCAGTGTGCAACATCAACCCAAACAAAACAAGGTGGCACTTTTGCTGAATGTTTACCAAGTAAGACACCCCAACACTCATTGATGTAGGTCCTTAGATCAGGATGAGGAGTAAAAGCCTTGACCAGAGCCCCGAGCAAAGCCAGAGAAAAGTCACTCACAACCTCTTTTGGAGTTGGAGCACCTGCACGTATCCATTCTGTCAGCCAATGTGTTATCGCATTAACATCATGTCTCTCTGACAGCATTTGCACCACTGGGACACTTGAGCTCTCATCCCCTGCCAGAACACCCTGATATAAGAAGATGTGGCCAGACTTGCCATTTGGTCTCTGTAGTTTCCTCACTACTGAGCCAGTTGCATCAAAACTCACAGTGGGGTTAGTAGATATCTTTGATATTGTCTTGTACATGTGCATTTGAGTTTGACTCCAGTAGTGGCAAAAAAACTTGTCAAGTCCAATATCTTTAATACTAACACTATGAGGTGCACTATGTTTTAATATCTGCAATGACAAAATAGGATCCTTGTCACCTAATTCATTTCTCTCTTGTTTAGCTTTGCATAGGGTGGCCAAATTAGGCAGATGGCTCGGCTCAGGATCTCCAAAATCCATCAGATTTGTTGCCTCTGATGCCCTCCATACATGGGGTTCCATTCTACCCTCACACAGCTCTTTGGCTACCTGCACACGCAAGTTACCGGACATCGGACGCTTGAAACAGCCAGTGTGCAGGGAGTCATCAGTGTTCCTAACACTTGAGCACCATCGGACTGTTAATTTCAGGCTCTCGTTCACATTTTATGTGAATGTGGCCATGACACTCTTTACATTGGCCTCTGACATCAATGTATATCTCTGTGACTGATGGATGGACCTTGGCTCTTTTAAAGGAAAATGTGCATGGGGCATTTTACTTCTTGCCAAATCTGGTGATTTATCACATGTGTCCAGATGCCAGGCTTCAAAATTGTGTATTCCTTTTTTGTGTTTTAGAGACCTTGTCTTTGTATTTAACCGTCTCAGGCATGAATTCAATCCATTTCTGAAACGGAACTTCAAGATTAAAAGTCCAGCAATCTTTTGATTTGGAGGAAAGGGACCCTGGCTCAAAATCAGTGTCATCACTACTACCACTTGTTTCATGATCACTTTCATGAATATACCCTAAAGCTTTCCAGATGTTGTGTCTGTTTAATTTAACAAAAGTGTATAGAGCCTTTGCAGTGATCTTGTCTTCTAGCTGTTTACTAAGCTCTGTCCAGATGCTCTGATTTGGAGTAGCTATGTTGCCATTTTGGACTATAGCCTCTTTAGATGAGCACAGGACTGTGAAAATGGAATCCTTGTCGACTGCTGGTTTCTTTGGCATCTGGCATAAGCAAAATATAATTACCCACTTAAATAATCCTGATTAAAAAATATCATGCTATTTATGGACAATACCAGCAACGTTTGTTTTCCATAACCGAGTGATGGCGAACTGCGCACTCAAAGTTTAACAATAACTAACATTTTGTTTATTTTCCCCAAATAAACAATTATGTTCCCTTTTGTCACTGCGAAAACAATGATGTCACGATCGAAACATGGTGAAGTTTCCTTTTGACACTTTTGAGCCGCTCAAAGATGATGATCAGCACATGGTTAGCTAGCACAGAACAGTTGTACACACAGAAAAACTACATTTAATGGAATAACCCCCCAAAAAGTTTGCTTAATTGCTTTTGAACACATTTAACTCAGAATGATGATCTGCTGTGGATCTAAAGAGAGGCTGTGAGAGGAATATTTCCTGATCAGAAATGTAGAAGTGTGTTAAAATCAGTCTCAGACAATGACTCAAACACACACTGTTCCGGTACTGACACATTTTTACATAAGGTTTAATGATTTAAAAAAATCTAAAATATATTTTTAAAAACAGTGATGGAAAAAATTTGCAAAAATCTAGGGGTCAGGGTTCGGGACAGACTACTCCCAATTGAAAGTATCCAGTGAATGTTGATTTTATATATATTAAACTTACTGATATTTTAAATATTATAGTGGGATTCAGTATAGAGGCATCTCAGTAAATATCTATAATCTGAATATTAAATGTTTTTAAATGTGTTTATGGGACAGCAGTTACACCAGTTCTGTAGAGTTCTTCATGAAACCTTATGAAAAGGGTTTTATTTAGCACCATAAAGGGTTCTGCTATTGTTACAAGCCAAAGAAACCAAATTTGGTACTGTTCAGAACCATTTTTCAGTTTATATTTTTTATATCCACCTTTAGCTGATTGGAATTCTTTTTAATAATGTTTGACTACTCATTTATTCTGTCTACTTTATCTCTCTTCAAATTCTCTTCTGTATTATTTCTAACTTGTTTATTTTTCATATTTAGAATCCCAAACTTCCTAAATACACTTTGCTAATTGTCAAACTTTGAGTCATGAATGATTTTGGTTCCATGTGGTTTAGAGCAAAATCCACAACCTGTAGAATTAGATAACTTCAGGCATGCATTACTGTAATCTTTAGATCAGTGGTTCCCAAACCTGTCCTGCAGGAGCCCAGCCCTGCACATTTTGTATGTCTCCCTAGTTCTGACACGCCTATTTCAGGTCTTTCTGTCTCTACTAATGAACACATGACTTGAATCAGCTGTGATAGATGAGGGAGAATTACAAAATGTGCAGGGCTGGGAGTCCTCCAGGACAGGTCTAGGAACCACTGCTTTAAATGATATATTTTGCCGTTTGAAGAAATCTATATAATTTTCTCTTCTCACAGTTCCTGCTCTAATCATGGAGGCAGCAGATATTTTACGTGATTCGCTCTTCCGCTGGCTGGAAAACCGAAAGGAATGTGCAGAAGATCTGTTGGAACTGGCACAAAAGCTGGAAGAAGTTCATCAGCGCATCAACATTACTCAGGGTTTTGGAGCTGCCGCATCTGTGGCCTCAATAATATCTGGAGCATCAGTTGCCTTCTTGACAGGAGGTCTGGCTATCCCTCTATTGGCTGTAGCAGCAGGAGGCACTGCGTGCGCTACAGTCAGCGTCACTTCCCCATTGGTAAAGGCAGGTATCTCCAGCAGCACCTTTAATAAAGCTACTGAATTAATTAAAGAAGATGAAGAGGTTGGGAAGTGCATTCAGAAGCACCTGCGAGATCTGAAGGACAGGTGTGGAGGAGCACAGCTCGGGGATCATGCTGATGAGTTGGAGTGTGAGGTGACCACTCAACTGATGTGTGCTCTGGCCAGAAGGGATAATACTCACGTATCCCTGGACTGTCTGAGAGGTTTCAACAGGGCCATGTTCTTTCGTCACATGACATCAGGTGGAGTGGCTCCAGCCGAGGCCTCGCGCTTAATTTGCCGAGCTCTAAACCTCGATCGTGTCCCTGTGATCAAGAGTAGCCTGAAGGTATCTGCTGAAGAACATTGACCACATTAGCATTAAAGCAGCAGTTAAAGCACCATCAAGGGCTTTCTTTTCTCAAGATTTCTATTTTAAAGAAATTGTGACCTTGAAATTCTCTTGAAGTGACTCTTTAAGATAACAGAAATATTCACTGCATTGCTCTGATATGTTAAAGGTTTAGTTCACCCAAAAATGAAATGTCTATTAATTCCTCACCCTCATGTCGTTCCACACCTGTAAGACCTTCATTCATCTTCAGAACACAAATTAAGATATTTTTGATGAAATCCAAGTTTTTTATCCCCATAGAAAGCATCGTAATTAACGTCATTCAAGGTCCAGAAAGGTATTAAAGACATCATTAAAATAGTCGACGCAGTTCAACCTTAATGTTATGAAGAGACGAGAATACTTTTACTGCTCAAAAACAAAACAAAAATAAACACTTAATTCTACAAATTCTTCAGTGAACACAATTCAGTGCTTCCGTGTTTACGCTCAAACATTACCTCTTAGGTATCATCAAAAATATCTTAATTTGTGTTCTGAAGGTGAATGAAGGTCTTACGGATTTTGAACAGCATGAGGGAGAGTAATTAATGACAGAAATTCATTTTTGGGTGAACTAACCCTTTAAATAGTGATTTTGTTATTGTGACTTTCTTTCTAGGTACTGGATGCGATCGGTTCAGACAGATCTCTGAGCAAATTGATTGTGAATTGTGAAGAAATAGTGAAGAGAAAACGGATCTTGGTGGCCAGCAAGATCTTACGGGATTCAGCCAGAGATATAAAGGAAGGCCGACAAGAGCTACAGGAGCAGCTGGATGCAATGCAGTATATTTTATTTATTTATTTATTTATTACCGATTTTAATTGGCCAAAGCCAATTCATGTTGTATTTGTCTGAGATTGTACAGTACTGCAATAATAAGAACGCAAACAATAATGAAGGTCTGAAGGTAACTGACTGACTCACAGTACAACTTTTCTCATTACAGCAAAATCATCCAAAAATTGTTCCAAATGAAGAATCTCATCAAGAACTTGGGGGGATATTCTCTCAGCCTGACTGAAGATGCACAGAACATAATGGACTATATCATGGGAACATGTACAGACAACACAGTTGTCTCCTGGCTTCGGGAATTAACTCATCAGAATGAATTTGTGAATCTTCTACGATTTTACCTGGAGAGATTAAGTCACATTCTTCCAGATTTGAGTACACCTGGCAGAGGTCACATAAACATTGTGTTTGTGGCTCATGGCTCAATTGTTGACCAGTTTATGCCAGCAGGTGTCCTGGTGCCCACACCTAACATCAGAGACACCATTCTTTACTCTCCGTGGAACTGTGCCATTGATGCCTACGCTGCATTTGGAATTGCCCGGGGGTTAATTCAAGCGAATAATAGAATGTTTCACAATGTGAGCAATAGGCTTAACGATGAGCTGAACCATTTGCCACAACACTGGAATAGCATGCGAGAATCTCTCCACGACATCCCAATGATCCTTCTATCCCCTGTGACCCCTGAAGATAAAGCATGGACTGATTTTAACTTTCTTTTGAACAGTGTAGAGTTGTTCACAGAAGACCGTGTTATTATTCCATATCTTGTCCCAAAAGAACTGGAAAATGCATTTGGAGTGATCCCCCTGTACATGTTCATATTTGCGACATCATTCATACTCGGGTTCTATAATAAAACAGCTACTGTGCACCTGGCTGCTTGTTTGGTCCGTGCAGCAAGTCCAGAAAAGCCAGTAGAGTGGAGAACACAGTATGCCTACACTTTAAGTGATCCAGCCTGTATGACTATGAACATGAATGATATTAGGCCCATTACCTCTAGGTTACTCGATGCCTTAATATTAATGTTTGACAGAAACTGCAGATAAATCACCTGAACAGCATCTGGGTCATTCCTGATATATTACAGGGCTGGAGAATGACCCAGAGTGAAGCAGTTTAATGCACAAGACCAGCCCATTTATTCATGCTGGAAGGATAACAGAAGTGACATTTCAGGTCTTTCTATCCCATCATATTTACTGCTGACATGTTTCAATCGCAACAAAAAGATGAATAACAAATTGCATATGGAGTAATGTGCAGTCAATCCCAATTCCAACTCTGATTCCAATCATCTCACTCTCTCCTATTATAATGTCTTCAGAAAGACAAAGAAAGGAGGTTTTCATTGAAAGCTTTAATGCAGAACACAGAACAACGACAGGAACAGCAGCTTACACCGCTCTTATATTTTCTCATTCCTGAACTTAACCCTGTAAATGCTGGTGCTACAGAAAACAGCAAATCACAACTATTACAGACTCACTGCTGTGCTGCAGTATAGTGTTATATATACAGGAGTTCGGTTACAGTGTGAAATACATTACTCACTATAGCAAATTTAAAAAAAAAACAAAAAAAACTAAATGCTGCTTTAATAATAACTGCAGGTAGATCTGCTGCATGTCATATATCAAAAACTGCTACGTTATATAGGATATTAGTTGTGCTTAGATGTGCAGTCGAATTCTACTAAAGTGTTTGATGAAGTCATAAAATCTTGTTTTTTGTTTCACTTGCTCTCTGTGTAAAACTGCATCTCACCTGTATTCAGCATAATTCATAAACTATTAATAATCTGCATTATATAATTCTATTAATCATTTTGGTCATCATATTTTTTAATCCATTACTTTGTGTCTTATACTCTTCCATGGTAACACTTATAATTAATAAAGTTATTATAAATCATTTGCAAACTATTAGTTAGTTCATTGTTTAGTATCGTTAATAGTATCGTTAACACATTAACAGGCTACAGAATATACAAATATTAAGTTGTTCAGTCATTGTTACTGTTAACAAATTATTATTTTTTAATTAGCTCATGTAAACACTTAATGTTTCTTAACAACTTGATAAATACATCTGATGCAATTTAAATCATGTATTAAATGAGTTGTTAATCTTCATCAATACATTAAGAAGTTATTAATTCACAGTAAATAAATGCTTATGAATGAAGTGAATTTATGCAAATTTAAGGCTTCATTAGTGTCTATAGGAACATGTACTATTCATGAAATTAAAACACATAATTCTTTAATTACATTTTAGATCAATTTTAATCTTATTCTGTTTTTCTTCTGCACTTGTGATTATTTTATGATTCTTTTTTTGTAAATCCTTTTGATGTAAAGCACTATGAATTATCACTGTGTATGAAATGTGCTGTATTAATAAACTTTCCTTGCCTTGACTTTTGTGTGACTTAATCTAAAGTCAGAAATATTTAGTTCTAAACAAATATTTATTAAGCATCCAATACTTTAAAAGTTGACCATCATTTCCCAGGTGAAAACAAGTACATTTCTATACTTAATATCTGTACTTAAAGTGCTCCATTTTTGTGCACTAATTTTGTCCTTAATATACTAAAAAGTCTTCTTTAGTACTTCTTAAGATAATGTTAAGAACATCTAAGTGTACTCAACTGTGCTATTTTGAGACAGCATGAAACTTATTTTTACTTTTTTTGTTTAACCTGGGTTAACCTTCTTTTGAAATGATCAAAACACACAAGAGATACAGAAAAAATATATTAATTTTTATTAAGATAGCTTGACAGAAAGAAACATCAAACAACCACTGGACACTAAATGTTTGTTATATATTTATATATTATAGTCCAATTATTTTGTAATATTAATAAAAATGGCTCTTTTGCTGTATGCCTACATCACTGTAATATAAATGTTTCAAATGCATTAAATGGACTGCTTACTGAAATACAGTGTGTTATTGATGAGTTTTTCTACAGATGAATGACATGATGGACTTCAGAAAAACTGTAGATGACTTTTATAAATTAATGTATTTTTATTGCAGGAGACTCATTTTGTTTTCAGTATCAAATGGGAAATAGGTCTACAACCACTGAAAAATTCTGGAAGAAACTAAAAGGTTGTAAAATAAGATTGTACATTAAATATTTCTAAATTATTATTTTATTAAATGTAATGAAACAACACAATTACTATTCCTAAGCATTGTATATGCTTTTTTCCTAAGAGATGGGACGCAATTCAAAAGAGGGAATGAAGGTTTAAGGTTTACTGTAGATAATTTATCCGATTTTTTAAATATTTTTATTGTTGAGACCCTTTCAAAAGTATGGAATGTGTAACATTTAAAAACTTGCAGAAATTGAGAATTATTAAAATTAAATTTAAAAATGCAATTTTTAAATTTCTCTTTCTTTCTGTACATATGTGACCTTAAAGTAATCCAAAAGTAATCAGATTACATTGCTTTCATATTTTGGTACTTAGATTATGTTACTGAATACTTTTTTTATAAAGTAATTTATAACTGCAATGGAATACATTTTAAAAGTAATCCTCCCAAGTCTGCTCCCAAATATGCCTGTAAGTGCAATATCTATCCAAATGTAGTTGATATTTATTCATGTTATTCATAATACTGTAAATGTTCATAATCTGTGAATGTTTAATATGACTAAACCTAACTGCATCCTTATACTTTTTAGATTTTCTATTCTTAAATGTATTACTGTATTTCCTGTTGTTGTATTTGTGTATTAGAAGCTTCAGTACCAACAAAAATTCCTCGTGTGTGCAAATACACACAATAAAGCTCTTTCTGATTCTGATGAAGAAGCACTTGTGGTGGAAGATAATGTATGAGTCAGTGCAGCTGTCACATTGAATCTTAAAAAGATTATCATGATTATGAAATTATGTCAGATGACAGCAAATTTTCTTCATATAAATATTCTCACTTCAATAGTGTCCTGAGTATGCAGACATTTATCACCTCAAGCCAGAAACAAGTCATTTAGGTCTTCTGTGGAAGCACATTCATTGAGGTAATTTTATACATATGGCCATGACATACATCTATATAAACCAAATTTAAAGCTAAAAAAACTTAATTCTCATCTGCCCAGACCTGAGGCGCTCAAGAATGGGTTTTGCCAGAGCACCTTCTTTTGACTTTATGTAATGCAAAACTTCATCTAAAAGTGGCAAATTGTGGTTTACAAGTACATCACATGAGAAACCATTAAACACGTACAGAATACGCATACATATACTCTCAGGTTTGGCTTTTCTGAGAAATGCTTTTTTTTTTTTTTCTTTTCATTTCAGGAAAGACCCTGAGGTAGTTTTCCAGATTTTTTAATTCAGTTGTTAATGTTGCCCCATCCATCTCCAATATCACCAGATTGATGACATGTAACTATATATAGTTTGATCATGGGCAGACAATTAGGACTTTATCTTTGCTCTTTGGATATTAATTGCTTTTATCAATGATATTATTGTTAATTTGCACCATTGTTTTCACTCTGGTAAGTAATTAATAGCAAAGGGGACAAAAGAATGTCAATATGCAAACAACACAATGCCAACAATGTGTTTTTAATCCTTTTCTCAATAATCCTGTGGAGATTTGAGAAGCGCTGACTATCAGTTTCACATTCACGCGGAACGCCCATGCGGAAAAATCTCATGAATATTCCTATAATGTCCGCCTTATGAAACCGAAACGAAAAATCTCGAAAAACACCCTGTGGCCATCTGTCGCAGTGAGCAGAGACTGCGCGCACACACCACCGACCGAGACAACGGGAGCGGTTCTGGGACAGCTGACTAAACTCTCTTTGATTCCAACAGGCAAAGCCTCCCCATTTTCCCCGGCTTTTGCGGCATCTTTTCCCAGGTAAGGAGCATGGAGTTCGGCGCAAACATGACATGACAGAGTATTATGGGCTTCTCTGAACTTGGTTAAACAGCTCATCAGCAGAGATTTAAAGATTTTAAATATTTGAAACGCATAAACGTGCTCATATAGGCTACTTTACGCGTCAAAACAGCTTAGAATAAAAGAAACCAAAAACTCATGTTTACACTGGTCACTTCATGCGTTTTCTCTGATGGGATAGCTGTCCGTTCATGAAAAGACCGTGTAAATGCCCTAAAATCTGATCGCTCAAAAACCTCTTCAGGATCTGGGACGCATTCCAGAAACTGAACAGGTCTAAATGCATCTGGTTGTTGAAACCACACATGTAAATTTCACTCTTCCCAAAAATGCTAAAAAATAAACGTGTGAGAGCGTGTTATAGTCTAAATAACATGTTATAGTCAGACTGCATCACACATCACTGCAGACGAGCAGCTGAGCATCTCTTCATCAAGCCGACGCCCAAACTGCTGAAACTGAAACTGAAAGTAAGACGGAGACACTCAACACAATCCTCATATAATGAGACAGAATGATCTTACCAGAGCTGTCGATGCTCTCTCTCCTATCGCGGTCTTTGATTTTGAAATTAGCTGATGATCAATAAAATACAGCTCATATTTGTTGCTTTCGGTGACGTGAACTCCATGAAATCTGCATAGGGGATTGAAGATCGGATTATTTTATACATTTTGTGGTTTACATGTTGAAACATTATATCATTTATTTTGGAGTTGTCCTTATTTAGTTAATTTTTGGTCAGACTACTGTTCTTTTATTAAGGCTCACATCATGCCCAGCTTTGAACTGTGCTTTAAAAATGTTTTATTTGGTTTCTTTTCCTATAACAAATGTTATCATAAGGAATATTATTTAATTAATCTGCTGCTTCTTTTAGCTAAATTTTGCATTCATAAATCTAAATTTGGAGGAAATAAGCCTTTGTTTTTAATTTTGAAATCAGAATTAAATCAATACTTAAACACAGTTATGTTTAAAAAATAAGAAAGCTATAAAGTGTGCTTCTATTTGTAATCATTTTCATATTATTTAACTTTTTTTTTTCTTTTTTCTTTTTTTTCCTCTTTCTAAATTTGTGTGGTTTGTATTTTATGTTTCTTAATGAAGTTTATCTAACCCCTTAACTGTTAAAACTGTAATATTCTATACTAAACCTAAACTAATCTTGACAAACTCTATATCATTTGAAAGCTTAGAATCTCTAGTTTACATATTTGGTGACTGATTTTCAAAATAAATTACAGAGGAGCAGTAATTTATCAATTTGCAACAAGCATATTTTCATACTCATAAGGCATGTTCAGACCTTTATTTTGAAATAGCGATGAACATGAAAAATCATTAAAGATTGGTTGAAACATGTTTGTTTTCATGCCAAGAGTTCAAAAGATAACATCCATTCAATTTTTTGAGAAAAAAAGGTCTGAAAATGTTTTTAATAGAAAAAAAATACATTTATGATTGTGGCGGCGATCTATAACCCACATACATGTTATTTTTATGTTTATTAGAGGCTGAATTCATATCAAATTCTGCCAAACTTCCCATACTACTTCTATATATGATGTCTACTTCATAAATTGTATGAAAATAATGGAAATATATGGTTCAGATCACTCAAACCATATATGGAAATGGAGGCGCCTTTATATGGTCACCAATGGAGCTTGGTTGTCATCTAGTGAAAAAGTGTGGTACTGCGCCCAAACAAAATCTTACTGAAAGCTCATTTTTTGAGATATCAACCTGAAATTTGGAACACAACTTGTTCAGATGTTTGGCTTTGATTTCCTTGCAGCTTTAGAGTAAAACTTGTTTTGTAAAATATATATTTAATATAAAATATAAAATATTATATTTTTACATTTTATATTTTCATAAACTTAAACTTCTATAACTTTTTTTCTGTTTCACTCACATAAGTTATTTCACATCTACAATAATCTGCCAAATTATCATCTGTAAAACAAGACCAGCCTTATGTCTATACTCCAAAGTATTCTTGAATTACAACCATTTAAGTTTGGATAGTGCATTTTCTTGTCTAAAAAAAAAGTGGGGGTGACAGTTAAAGGGTTAATGTACCCCCTGACTGTAATTATAATTCGTTAAAACAATAAAAGTTTTAAAAAGTTCAAAAAAAAAAAAATTGAAGATCGGATTTATATCCGTTTTGCGGAGACACATTTATGTGACCAAGTGTAAATAAATCAGATAGCCAGGCCTATCTGATCAGTAAAAACACGTCAGGACTTTTTGAATTTTTGAATTCAGGCCAAGAGACACACCAGGGAGCAGACGGCAAGCCACACACACAGAGCCATTTAGGACTCCGCACAGGGCTGGAAATGGGGTAATAATACATAATACAATACAAAATGCAGTATTCTTTGTTTGGTTGCGCAATCAACTTTGGTGATTTGCCAAAATAGCTGCAGGTTGCAACCAATGCTTGGGTCCTCACAGTACCAATCATCAGATCAAACCACCCAAGGTCAATTAACAGAAGAACCTTCATTTTAGCAGAAAATCTGAACAGAACCTATTTTATGTGATAACAGAGATTATGTATCTGGATTGTCCAGGTTTCATTGGATTTAGTGCAATCTATTAAATCAGCACGACACGTGCGTGTGATGCTGACGCAGGAGCCGGCCAATAATGAGTCTGCGTTCTGACAGAACCTGGAAGCGCTGGACGTAAACAACGTATGAGAATGACACAGAAGAAAAGAGATTGTTGAATAAAGTCCTTATTTTTGTTTTGTTTTTGTGCACAAAAATTATTCTGGTCTCTTCATAACATTAAGGTTGAACCACTGCAGTCACATGACTGTTTTAATGATGTCTTTAATACTTTTCTAGATATTAAATGTGGTATTTTCATTGCCTTCAATAGAGGATTAAAAACAATATTATATTTTTGTATTTCAGTAAAGGGTATGTTTCCACACTGATAAAGGCCAACTTATAAGTGCAATATCATAGCTGCAGAATGTCAGATGCTGAGTTCAGGCACAACATAATAGTTTGACAACATATGACCACTTTTTATTTGACATTTTCATTTGTCATGCTTTGAATTAAGATGAGTAAAATTAAATATTTACTTAAGACAAACTTTTTTCATGGGATCAGCACAGAGGAGCATCTGCTCTCTCTCTCTCTGAAAATGTGTGATTTTAAGATTTTCTTAAGCAAGAGCTCTTGTTAGAGATTTAAATATCCACTGTTTATAATTTTTTTTTACAGATTTCTTAAAACATTGTGTCACATGAAAAATGCCACTTGAAAAATTGAGAATGAGATCTAAGATGACTAAACACAGTTTTTGAACTGCTTCTTCAGCTCTCTGAAAGTGTATTTTTTTTAAAATATATATTTATATTTTATATATTAATTTAGCTAAAACTATAACTAAAAATGTTTAAATTGTTTTTAGTATTATATTTGATATTATTTGTTGTGTTACATATTTTATTTTGAATCATTTCATTTAAAATAGGCATCACAGGTTCTGAATGTGTTCATTGTTTCTCTCTCTCTGAAAATGCTTGGGGATTTCCTTAAGGAATTATTGAAAATGTTATACATTGTGTGAGATAGCTTGTGAGACCCCCACATTTTTACACATACACTGATAAATAAAAATTATACTTCAGGCTTAAGTCAGATCATTTATACCATAGGTCATCTGTCTTGGAAGATTCCTTTTATTAAGACTTTAAATATCATTTAAATAAAACTTTAAAGATTTAATTTAAACAATCTTTTCATTTTAAAAGATGTAATTTAAACTTTTAAATTTTTGCTTTAAAATAACGTTAGCATGAAAAAAACCCCAATGTTTTATCCTGCACTGACCACCACCCTCCCCCCTCTGTCTCAGATTTCACAGCATGGTTGCAAGAAGTTACTTGGAGAGACAGAGAGATTTTTAGATTTCTGTACTAATATACTTATAGCATTTGTAAACCATTTCATTCATGTTAAGGACATCAAAAAGTAAGGAGTGCTTTCCCTGCTCTCTGAAAAATGTAAGATAATCTCATTTAATTTTAAACTTTTAAACTGTGTGTGTGTGATTCATGCCTTCCCTTGTGTAGTAATACATTAAATGTTTGATCTGAACAAATTATGCCCATTAGCAAAACAACTATTTCAATTATAAATTAAAAAATAAATTATACTAAATTATATTTTGAAAATATAAGAATGGAGAAAGTTTCCTGCGATGGGTGTGTTTAGGTGTAGGGGATACAATGTGCAACTTCAACTTTCAACGGCCAGAATAAATAAAGCTAGAGCCTCAACCCTTGAGGCTTGGGAATCTGCGGCAAATGAGTTGACAGAAAAGCTTCAAGATGGTAGAATCTAATTTTGTGATATGGTTTGGACTCTCAAACCTCTGATGACCTTTATGTTAATTCTACTTATCCTAAGTTTCTCATATTGCAGACTGTATCTTCTATCTTCTATCTATCTACTGTTATTATTATTATATTATTATTTTATTATGCAGGTGTATATGTGAATGTTATTTTGTTTTGATTGCAATTTTATGGCATGGATCAATGTCCTGGACCTTGGGGAATGCTGGAGTGGGGGGAGTGGGGGGTTCAGAGGGTCACCTCCTTGTTTATGTTTTATTCTGAAGAAAACTATGGACAACTGTATGTGACCCTATGTCACAGGTGTTTTGGTTTTGTGTTCATGTTTTTGATTTTGTCTTTTATTTTGTAGTCTGTTTCATGTTGCTTGTTTGTGTCTTGTTTCCCTTGCTCCTCATGTTCTCCCTTAGTCCATGTGTCATGTTCTGATTGGTTGTTCATGGTCATGTGTTTCTGAGTTATGTTCTGTCATTGGTTCTCTTGTTCCTTGTGTCACTTCCCCATTGGTTGTCTTAGTCTTGTGTTCTCTTAGTTCTTGTATTTATAGCCATTGTCTTCACCATGTTCCTTGGTCGTGTATTCTGTAAAAGAGAGTCCACTGGAAGCGAGCATAGTGAAATGATGAACCCAAGTGCAGTTTATTGAAAATAATCCAAAACATGAACAGGAACAGAAACGCAGACTTGACTTGACTTGATTTGATGAGAGCAGACTTGAACATGAACAGACTTGACAAAATGACTCACCGACAGCAGGTTACATTTACAATACATGACAAAGGAACATGGGGAAGACAATGGCTTTAAATACAAGAACTAGGAGAAGCTTCTTTATTATTACTCCAATGAAGTAATTTTATGTGCTTGTCACAAACATAAAGAACAAAAATTTCACAGTGTCCAATAACCAAAGGGCATAATTACCAATATACACTCACCTAAAGGATTATTAGGAACACCATACTAATACTGTGTTTGACCCCCTTTCGCCTTCAGAACTGCCTTAATTCTACGTGGCATTGATTCAACAAGCTGCTGAAAGCATTCTTTAGAAATGTTGGCCCATATTGATAGGATAGCATCTTGCAGTTGATGGAGATTTGTGGGATGCACATCCAGGGCACGAAGCTCCCGTTCCACCACATCCCAAAGATGCTCTATTGGGTTGAGATCTGGTGACTGTGGGGGCCATTTTAGTACAGTGAACTCATTGTCATGTTCAAGAAACCAATTTGAAATGATTCGAGCTTTGTGACAAGGTGCATTATCCTGCTGGAAGTAGCCATCAGAGGATGGGTACATGGTGGTCATAAAGGGATGGACATGGTCAGAAATAATGCTCAGGTAGGTTGTGGCATTTAAACGATGCCCAATTGGCACTAAGGGGCCTAAAGTGTGCCAAGAAAACATCCCGCACACCATTACACCACCACCACCAGCCTGCACAGTGGTAACAAGGCATGATGGATCCATGTTCTCATTCTGTTTACGCCAAATTCTGACTCTACCATCTGAATGTCTCAACAGAAATCCAGACTCATCAGACCAGGCAACATTTTTCCAGTCTTCAACTGTCCAATTTTGGTGAGCTCGTGCAAATTGTAGCCTCTTTTTCCTATTGTAGTGGAGATGAGTGGTACCCGGTGGGGTCTTCTGCTGTTGTAGCCCATCCGCCTCAAGGTTGTGCGTGTTGTGGCTTCACAAATGCTTTGCTGCATACCTCGGTTGTAACGAGTGGTTATTTCAGTCAAAGTTGCTCTTCTATCAGCTTGAATCAGTCGGCCCATTCTCCTCTGACCTCTAGCATCAACAAGGCATTTTCGCCCACAGGACTGCCGCATACTGGATGTTTTTCCCTTTTCACACCATTCTTTGTAAACCCTAGAAATGGAAAATCCCAGTAACTGAGCAGATTGTGAAATACTCAGACCGGCCCGTCTGGCACCAACAACCATGCCACGCTCAAAATTGCTTAAATCACCTTTCTTTCCCATTCTGATATTCAGTTTGGAGTTCAGGAGATTGTCTTGACCAGGACCACACCCCTAAATGCATTGAAGCAACTGCCATGTGATTGGTTGATTAGATAATTGCATTAATGAGAAATTGAACAGGTGTTCCTAATAATCCTTTAGGTGAGTGTATATCAAGAGTGTGATAACCGCAGGAACAAGCACTCGGCATGATATCAAAAACAACACATCCCAACGCCAGATTGCCTCTTATTTAACCCAAACAAACAAAATTGCTAATCAACTAGAGATGTTTTTTTGTTTGTTTGTTTGTTTTTTTCTATACATCTGTGCCACGATGTCTTAAATAGTGGTGAGGGCATGTCCCAACCATCCCACCTGCAAATTACACCTGTCTTTAGATTATATATTGTGCCATTTGAAGAAATATCTGTCATTTTCTCTTCTCACAGTTCCTGCTCTAATCATGGCAGCAGCAGATCTTTTATGTGAGTCACTCTTCTGCTGGCTGGAAAACAGAAAAAAATGTGCGGATAAGCTGTCGGAAATGGCGGAAGAGCTGGAAAATGTTCACTGGGGCAGCAACATCGTTCAGGTTTTTGGAGCTGCTACGTCTGTGCTCTCTTTATCAGGAGCAGCAGTTGCCACTTTCTTGACAGGAGGTGTGGCCTTCCCTGTATTTGCTGTTGCAGCAGCAGCAGCAGGAGGCGCTGCAGCGGGCACTGTAATCAGTGTCACTTCCACATTGGTAGAGGCAGGTATCTCCAGCTGTACCTTTAATAAAGCTATTGAATTAATTAAAGAAGATGAGAAGGTTGGGAAAAGCATTCAGAAGCAACTGCAAGTTCTGAAGAACAGGTGTGGAGGAACACAGCTCGGGGATCATGCTGATGAGTTGGACTGTGAGGTGGTCACTCATCTGATGTGTGCTCTGGCCAGAAGGAATATACTCACGTACCCCTGGACTTTCTCAGAGATTTCAACAGGGCCACGTTCTATCGTCACATGACACCAGGTGGAGTGGCTCCAGTCGGCCGAAAGCTTTATTTTCCAAGCTCTGTGCCTTGTTTGGTGTCGGTGTGATCACGGGTAGCCTGAAGGTGTCTGCTAAAGAACTGGTAAAGGACATTGGACGCATTAGCATTAAAACAGGATCAAGGGTATCAACTTTCTTTTCTCATGCATTCCATTTTAAGAAAATAGCTACTTTTTTAGATTCTCTTAAAGTGTCTATTTAAAGAGAACAATATTAAATTTCACTCACTGCATTGCCCTTATAATTCAGAGAGTGATTTTGTGATTGTGACTTATTTCTAGATACTGGTGCGATTGGTTTTGGCCTATGTCTGTATGACCTGATTGCGAAGAGTGCAGAATTAATAAAGGCAATAATGTCACGGAGGCCAGCAAGATCTTACGGGATTCAGCCAGAGAAATACTGGAAGGCCAACAAAAGCTAAAAAACAGCTGGATGGAATGCAGTATGATATTTTATTTTCTACAATTTTTTTATTTCTACTAATGTATTGGCCAATATTGTCTTTGGTCTTGGCCAAAGCCAATTCATCTCATATTTGTCTGAGATTGTACAGTACTGCAATTGAAGGTCTGAAGGTAACTGACTGACTCACAATACAACTTTTCTCATTACAGCGAAATCATCCAAAAATTGTTCAAAATGAAGAACCTCATCACGAACTTGGGGGGATATTCTCTCAGCATGAATGAAATGGACGGAACGTAGTGGCGTATATCAGGGGAACATGTAGAGACAACAAAGTTGTCTCCTGGCTTCAGGGAGTAACTCATCAGAATGAATTTCTGAATCTTCTACGATTTTGTATGGAGGGATTGAGTCCCATTCTTAACAAATATGATTCAAGTCACATACACATTCCTGAGCATTTGACAAGGCCTGATGGAAGACACATAGACATAGTGATTGTGGCTCATGGCAGAATAGTCGACCAATTTATGCCAGCAGGTTTCCTGGTGCCCAAACCTACCATCCGTGACACCATACTTTACTCTCCGTGGAACTGCTTCATTAATTCCAATGCTGCGTTTGGAATTGCTCAAGGGAACATTCAAGTGGAAGACAGAGAGCTTTGCAATATGAGAAATAGGGTTTACTGTGACCCGTACCCTTTGCCAAATCACTGGAATAGCATGCAAGGATCTCGCCACAACATCCCATTGATCCTTTTATCCCCTGTGACCCCTGAACAAAAAGTATGGAAACTTTTTCAGAAACTTTGGAAGAATAGAGGCCTGAATATTAAAGACCGTGTTATTTTCCCATATCTTGTCCCACAAGATCAGGTAGATGCATATGGAGAGATCCCCCTGCTCATACTCATATCAGCGATATCAGTTATACTCTTGGTCCATGGTAAAACAGCTACTGTGCACCTGGCTGCTTGTTTGGGCCGTGCAAGAAGTCCAGCAATGCCAGAAGAGTGGAGAAGACAGTATGCCTACACAAGTGACCAAACTTATATGACTGTTAACTTACGCGATAAAAGGAATGTGAACATGGACTTACTCAGAGCTTTAAGATTACTGTTTGACAGTCAGGAACCATAGCTAAATCACCTGAACAGCATCTGGGTCATTCCTGATATATTACAGGGCTGGAGAATGACCCAGAGTGAAGCAGTTTAATGCACAAGACCAGCCCATTTTATTCATGTTGAAAGAACTTCAATAAAGAAGTGGCAGTTTAGGTCTATCTATCCCATCATATTTACTACTTGCGTGTACATTCTGCCGGTACTAAGACTCGAACCCACAACCTTTGGGTTTCAAGTCAGACTCTATTAGGCCACAAATAAAGATAAAGAAAGGAACTTTTCATTGAAAGCTTTAATGTAGAACACAGAATAACAACAGCTACAGGCACAGCATCTTACGCAGCAGTGTTGATTTACAGTGTTTACAGTGTTGGTATTTAACACTGTTTGTCATTTAACAGTATATATATCGTATGTATACAAGAAGTAGTAGTAGTGGTGGTAGTAGAAGTTATAATAATAATAATAATTAAAGCTGCAAGCAGCATTTACCGGGGTTCAAGCATTTAAGGCCTTTAATAAAATATAGGCGTAAAAAAAGACATTAAGCTTTATTTAGCAAGCATGTCACAGATGAACAGCTATGATATATGCTAAACCAAACACAGAGAAAGAGAGGCTTAAACAATAATACGTTTACAACTAAATTAATGCCAAATGAGGCCGCGTTTAGTTAAAGGTTCATTTATTAATTACATTAGTATTACTAGCATTACATATACATTCTATACAAGTAATTAAATAAAGTATTAAAAAGTTCTTCAGTCAAGGCAATATCAGCGATGGAGGCATCATAATCTACTATTATAATACCAGTTGTTTTTCATTCTTTGATAAGTGATTAATACATGCTTTAATAAAGGTGTTACAATACCAGTTGTCTTTGTAACGTAGGCGGGACTCAGAGTAAGATCCACATGCAAAGCTTTATTAAATGTTGAGCGTGGTCGTACAGGCATGGTCAAACGGGGCGAACAGGAACATCAGAGACAGGCAGAATCGTAGTCAGAGAACAAGCAGTGGTCAAAAGGCAGGCAGCTAACAATCACAGAACTGTAGAACCAGACAGGGATCAGCAACAGGAACCGGAACCGGAACAGACAGGGAAACAGAATAATAACGCTTGGAAATGTCACACAGGGAAAACAAGACCTAGCAGTGAGGTGATGTGTGTAAGAGTCTTTTATAGTCCTGGTAATGAGCTGCAGCTGGGTGTGGTGATTAGTGATTAGTGTTAAGTGTGTGCAGGTGAGTGGCAGAGAGGATGATGGGAGATGTAGTCCGGGAACTGACAGGAACAGATGGTGATCATGACATAACGCCCCCCTCCCGGAAGGCGCGTCCTCGCGGCGTAAAAGGAACAGCTAGGGAGGGAGGGTGGGTGCATTGGAGACCTGCATGCAGACAGGAACGGGGTCCCCAATGCAGGTCCAGGAACTCGGGCAGCCACGGCGGGTCAGGAGCCTCGGGCAGCCACGGTGAGTCCGGAGTGTCAGCAGGCCACGGGGGATCAGGTGGCTTGGGTAACCTCGGCAGGTCAGGTGACTTGAGCAACCACGGCAGGTCAGGCGGGTCAGATGGCTCGAGCAGCCCCAGCAGGTCAGGTGGTCTGGGTAACCACGGTAGGTCAGGTGGTTTGGGTAACCACGGCAGGTCAGGGTCCGTAAACGGCCCTAATTGTTCAAAGGCCAATGACGGCAGTGGCCGGGCTGGGTCCCCACCCACAAGCTCCCCACCCCTGGGTATACTGCCCCCCCCCAAAAAGTTCTTGGGGATTTCAACAGGGTCCATAATAGGTTCGTGGACAGAAGGCCTGGATGGCACCAGCCAGGGCAGAAACTTGGGCGGCGGTTTAGGAACAGCTCATAGACAGCACAACAGTAATACTGTCTCAGAGTTTCCTTGATTCACTCAGGGTTGCCGTCGCCAAGTAAACTTTAATAGTGGAAGAAGAAATGGAAGAAGGATGGGGAAGTTATTCAATCTGTTTGTGTTTCATAAGAGGCTTATTTCATCTAATTAAAGTCAGACTGAATGTTTTAGCCCTACAGTATGTATTCAGAAATGTCCTCCCATGTCATGCTCTTTCTGTTGTAACTAACCAATGCTGAGGTGACAAACCGCTTGATGTCTAAATCAGACTGGCTGCAGAGATCATGGAGATCTGTCAGCAAACGGAAAACTTGTGGCAACCAATGAGAAACCACAGAACTTCCTTGCTCCATAGAACTCAACGCCTACGTGATAACAGCGCGACGGCTGCTGCTTGCATTCGTCCATCTGCCTCTTTCGTTGTCGTCAATACTACTTTTTTAAATTCAGCCTCATCATATATGCTTTTCATATCTCACACACTGACTAATAACATTGTCACTAATACATCACCAGTCGCTGGAATAGGGATTTTTCACTTTCAGGTGTTTCACTTCTCTGTCAGTTACAGTGAAACATATTTGTTGTCTAATGTCTAATTTCTGATATTAGTATACAACTCTTTTGCCTTATATGACATTATGCTCTTGGTCTTTATAAATTTCCTGACCTCAGAGATGATGCAGATATGCATATTTGTCTCTTTTTAATCCATGTATGACAAACTATCACATGAGACAGTCAGTGGGCAGACAGTCAGTGGGAAGGCCCCATTTTGGCACTAATGAGATTTTTAATGTTTTGGAAAGAAGTCTCACTTGGGCTGCATTTATTTGATCAAAACAGTAATATTTTGCAATATTAATACAATTTAAAATAACTGTTTTCTACTTTATATATTTTAAAATGTATTTATTCCTGTGATGGCAAAGCTGAATTTTGAGCATCATTACTCCAGTCTTCAGTGTCACATGATCCTTCAGAAATCATTCTAATATGATTTGTTGCTCAAGAAATATGTCTTTATTCATTTTTATGTGTCCTTGCTGAATAAAAGTATCCATTTATTTATTTATTTTTTTGAAAAAAGAGAAAACTTTCTGTGATTCTGTGAATTATAGTCTTTAAATATTTAGTCATTGAAACTTTCTAAATAACAGAAGCCCAAATGTTTTTCAGTGTAAGTCAACGGGATTTTTATCCATCTTATCAACTGCAGATAAAATATGTGATCCCCGAACATAAACATTACAAAAGAAGTCAAAAAACATTTGAAATGTTGGTCACACTTTAGATTAGGGTCCAACTATTAACTAACTATTAACCATGACTTTTGCTTTTTGTAAACTCTTAATTACTGCTTATTAAGATGTAGAATAAGGTCATGCAGAATAAGGCATTAATATGTGATTTATAAGTACTAATAAACAGCCAATATCCTAGTAATAAGCATGCTAATAAGCAGCTAATTAATAGTGAGAATTGGACCCTAAACCAAAGTGTTACTTAAATTTTTTGTTTATCAATTTCTGACCTATTGTGTTTCTGATTGACTGGTTGAAGCATCCGTTCATTAATATTGGGTGACAGTGATAGTTCAGTAAGAGAGAAAGTAGTGTGATTACAGGCAGCTGGTCAAGATGACCTACTTCATCTGGAATTTACACTGGAAAACACGCGGGAACGATGTACAGTATCTCCAAGTTCCATGCTTTCAGCTCTCTTCCTCTCGTTCTTGGAACGCAGTGATGGCTTGGCCTCTTGGAAAACCCTGATGAATCAACATCCCGACCTCCTGATAAACACGCTCACCAGTGATACAGAATGGACCTGCAGAGCCAAGCTGTTCAAACACACACACACATACACACATACACACACACACACACACACACACACAAACAACAACAACATTCAGTTAGTGAGACCTGGCTGGACATTATGTTCCACTTGAGGTGTTTTTGGGCAACTGTAGTAATAACAAAAAGGCATTAAAAAAAATCTCTCAGTGTACAGTTCTAAAATCCATTCATTGCAAGGCAAGGCCATATTGTGTTGAAGTATCTTTTCTTTGGTGTTGTAGTGTGCCTTAGTTTTAGCAAAGACATTTCCTTTCAGCGTTGAGATGGAAAGCTTTTACTACTAATGCATGTGTTCATTTCTTTTAATAACCAAGTAGAGAAGGCACCATTCACGAGGCACAAACAACGTGCACAAGTACACAGTGTCTTCCCTCTGATCTCCACGGGGCGATATGTATCTTTGATCTCTTGAGAGAGAAAAATACAGGACAATACAGAGTCACCAAAATAAACCCACATTATGTGCAATGTCTTCCAATATGTAAATTCTATAAAGACTTTCTATAGTATCTAATTTCATTTTCGGTGTGCAGTCTGTTGATGTTAGATTTGCGTAACGCAAATTGTTTTTTGCCACATTCTCTCAGTTAGTTAAAAGTCTACTATCTTAAAGTCCCCCTGTAGTCAATAATTTATCCCTTTAAAACTCACCAAAATGGCATATTTAAGCATTTTTTCCTGTGAAAAAAAGTCTTCATGTCTTAAAATAGCTTGTAACTCTACACCCTTGCTTCATTTAATATACGCAGATCTATGAATATGCTAATTAGCCCGCCTTCACTCACTCGCACAAGCTCAGAGATCCACACAGTCAACTTACTTACTGCACAATGGTATCACTATCACTAATGGTATCTTTACAACATCGGACACACAACGGTAATTAATATGATTAGCCTTTTGCTTGACTACTCTCGGTCATCCTGGGCATCATGCAGCTCCAAAGCTGCCAAGCTTTCGATTAAATTTCAGATTTGAAATCACCAATGAAATCTTACAACAACTGTCTCATAATTTTTTTTTTTTTTCCAAACGCTCGAATCATGACAAAAAACCTGTTTTTATGCTGGATCAAGCTAATGCGCATACTCAGACCTAAATGGGCGTCTCTTGTGCCTCATTTCGGAGGCGCGCGTCTGACTGTTTCTATAGAAACCGGTGATTCTAACGGCCGCTGCAGTGACACGATGACTTTACCAGTCGGCGATTGGCTCTTATTTAGAAGGCGGGACTTATTCCGCCATATTGCGCGTTACACTTTCTCCCATTCAAAACAATATGAGTGACACGTCTTGTGTTATTCTATAGTCTTGCTTGTAACTGATTTCGTTTCAGACTAAAAATGTCGACACAATGTAGAGTAGCCTACTTACTACTATGTATGTTCGGAGACCAGCAATATTAATTCATCATCCATTTTGTTCCATTCTGTTTGTTGATGTTGTTGTAGGCTACAGCAAGAGTGTTGTGACAGTTGGCCGATGTTGTATTTGTCCCGCCCCTCCTCTACTCTGATTGGACGGCTGGCTAAGAAGTGACAGTGATGAGCGCAGCGTTTTACTCAAGGCAGGAACACACCAGGCCGACCGGGCAGTTTTTCTTCGTCGGCCGACTAAGTTTTCTCAGTGTGTTCCGCACCGTCAGCTTAAGTTGGTCCTCGTCAGCTTTTTTTTGGCCGATTCGACATGTTGAATCGGCGTTGGAGCTCGTCGGTCGGTCGGGACATCTGATCATTCTGATTGGCTGTTCAGATACTGCCGCCTGCTGGTTCGGAAAGGAATTTCATCTCACGCAGGCGCAGAACTGACGTGCTACTTGGCCGTCAGCGTCTAGCGTTGGTTTGGTGTGTCAGGGCAACTTTGGACACAGACGCTGCCGACGTGAGCCAACCCCGCAGTCTGCTTTCGTCGCCACTAGTTCGTCGGCGTCGGCTTGGTGTGTTCTGGCCTTCAAAGTTGGAACATTCTTCAACTCGAGGCGACCAGTACAAAACGTAGAGCTCTCATCGCTTGAGCGTGAAAAAGACGCTCGGCACCTCGTTATGCTGCGTTCACACCGAACGCGTCTGGGGCGTCTGATTTACATGATAAGTCAATGTAAACGCGCGTCTAGGTGTCCTGTGGCGCGAATCAAGCATCTAGCGCAGCGCATCGGCCGTTGACGCGCGAATTGAGCGTTCACGTGGCTGACGAGCGAATTGAGCGTCTGACGCCCAAACGCCCGAGTTGAAAAATCTGAACTTTGGCGTAAATTCGCGGCGCGTTAACCAATCAGGGACTCTGCTTTGGTAGTAACGCGTTTATGATGTGATCAGTGGTGGAGACCAGAACAAAGATGTCGCTGTGTGTGGCCACCCTGAGCTCCATGATGTGTCATTATATTTTTATCGAGACAGGAATAAAAAGGACCTTGCCTGGAAGAGAATAAGCGAAGAAATACAATCTGGTTAGTTGTAAAACTTTTTGCATGATTTTAGCCGTTGATACTAGCCCACCTTCTAGCTAGCAAAAGTCGGCCGGCATAACCGAGTTAAATTGCCGCTACAGGTTTCCAACTGACGAGATTATGTGTTTATTCAGAGGATCTGTGCAGAAAGAGATGAAAGCCCCTCCCATGACGCGAATTCGCGTCTGAACACACTTTGTTTAGACGCGCGAATTGAGCGAATTTTACACGCGCCTGAAGCGTCTGACTTTAAAATGTTCAAGCGTCCAACTAGACGCGTCTGGCGCGAATTTGACGCCCCAGACGCGTTCGGTGTGAACGCAGCATTACGCTCCTGACGTTTAAAAAAACGCTGCGCTCCCATTGAAAACAATTGGAAAAGTACGCTAGCCACTGGAAAAAGCGCTTGGGTGGACACGGGGCCAAAGCATATTAAAAACAAAACATAGACATATAAACAACATTAAAAACTTGATTTTTACCTAACTAGACTTTAAAGACTTTTAAACAAAAAACTGAAAGTTTATGTGAGGTATTTGTGGTACGTAAATCTATTATAATGTCATAAAATAAAACAGCAGTACTTATGTTTTGATAATAAACACAAAGCTCTCACTGTTGCTATAGTTACCAACTCAAGCGAATGAAACTTCTGTATTTAATAGCACATTCTAAAACTTTCAGTTCAAATTTTTGTGGTTATTGAAATGTTTGAAAAATCTGTTTAAATATATTTAATTTTGTTTTCACTTTCTTTGAGAGGGTTCCAGTCTTAATTAGGGGGTCAGATCCCTCTAACGCCACCATAACCTTTTTCAGGACATTCCCTAGTAAAGGTCTTTGGACTCGATTTTTGCTCAATTTGGAATAGCATACTATATTCCATTAAGAATGCCATGGAAAAGTAGAAAGCATAATATCCTTATCATATTCTAAACTGGTGCCATCAGCCTTGTCAACCACATTGAAATGAATCAAAGAACAGCAATATTCGCAGATCCTTTAAGTTTGCAAATTGACCTCTATAGCTCCAAAACAAACAGGTCTGCAAAATATATTTTTGTGCATTTAATGTGGAAATCTTCAGTCATTTTTTTTTTTAAACTGAACTTAAGTTACCTACTTATCAGTGCTTGTTATGTCAAATAGGCTTCCTGCAACAACCTGCTTTCCCTTCCTGCTGTTTCTTTTGGGACTTTCTATAAAAAGCTTTAAGAATTGTTGTGAAATTCCCTTTTTCATCTACGTAATCCAAGTATTGACACACATATTTCCACATAACAGGCCAGATAATTATTATATAACTACTGGTCAGATGGCTTTCCTGTCTCAAAGGCTGTCATGGAAATAGACCTTGAAATTACGCTGGCAATCAATATAATCTTTTAACCAGGTGCACTCTGATTTACCAGCACCAGACAAACATTACTCACAAGATGAGAGGAAAAACGGTTGTAATGGTGGGCAGATGGCGTCCACTCGAAAACTGGTGTCCATGCTGATACCACTATCAGAGAGGTTCTGTCATCATAAAACCACTGTAAATGAGGAACTAAGTCTGTGGCCAAAATACAGGATGGAGTGTAATTTAAATAGTCTTCTTTAAATGCCTGACAACGGCCTCCATATCCTAGCGTCGGTTATTTCACCTGTCCATACACAGACACACAATCCAAATAAGTGTATTGGCTCACAGCCATAGGGTTTAATGTGAATGGAAGAGCTTCCCATTTTGTTAGCAGGTTGCTCTTAACTCACTCCACTGAGAGGGCCGAAGTGCAGCTGTCTGTACTTCTCCAGTTCTTAATCTTTGCTATCAGTAGATGCGTTATAGTCTGACTGACCCTTTTGCTTCACAGTTCCAAGAGGAAAGACAGAGAGGCTGGAGAGGTGGAAGGAAGCAGTAACGTTCATTAACAAACATTTACACATCTGTTACAGCCTGAGGCACTGGAATAAATGTATACTGTAGATGTGAGGAACTGAATAACCGCTTGCGAAGCCTATGTGAAATATTAACAATCAAGCATTGAAAAATGTCACCAAAATTTCCAAATCAAACTACATTATTATCCATTACAGTCAACAAAAACACAAAGATGGTCTATTCTCTATTGGCATAAATAACAAAGCTGCACAGATGCTTGTTTTGAATGTGTTTGTTTTAAGGCCATTATTTACTCACCTGCTATGGTCGACAAAATCATATTAAACCCTGTAGACAGAGGGAATATTGTCTCAACTAGGTAATAAGCTGGAAGTACTACCCTCACCGTGTGTGAATGGAAAGAGTGAGTCTGTGCAGAACTTGGACAGTAGTTAGGAAAGTGGTTTATGTTGTTTCTGAGTCCTCAAGCATTACAGAGGCTTTCAACAACACCTCCTTTACAGGTTAAGGTGCTCAGTGAGGTTCACACACATTTACTTTTGCAAACTGACAATAAACTAATGCAATGTTTCATTTCGAAATTTTAAAGAAAATGTCAGTGATGCTTGGCTTTGCCAAACCTGCTGCCATGACACAATGGTGTTGTAGACTAGAGGTTGGCAGAGCATTTAAATCAGTGGTTCTCAACCGGGGGGCTGGACCCACTAGGGGGCCTCAAAAAACTTCAAAGGGGGCCTCAAGATGACTTAAAGGTACACTATGTAACTTTTTTGTTCAAAATTAACAAAATGCTTTTCGCGCAAAATGTAAAACTTGTGTCACTCGTCAGTGCGTGTCTCGTCATATCCATAAATAGAGGAAAGTTGCTCTGGCTACTTTGACGTGTGTATGGTGTGAGAGTGGAATAGGTTAGTTGTCACAATGAGCGAGAAAAGTTGTCACGGAGCATGCTAAACCTCGAACCTCCGGGGAACGCCGGACAGAGGAGCTTCTGCTTGCAAAAACAGAACACGACAGAGCTCGTAATAAAACAAGAATCAACATTGGCTTTTTGGAGATGGTGAGAACTGAGGGATTTGAAATGTTGTAAATTTCATCCACATAGTCATGCAGGGCCGAAGCACCACCAAAACAATGTTGTTCCGCAAAATACAAGCAGTTTTGTTTTTTAACCGCTAGAGGGCCAAAAGCTACCTGTACCTTTAAAATAAGACAAAACAAGCATAAAAATAAGCTGGTTTTTTTTTTTATATTATATATATATTATATATTATATATATATACGCTTGAAGTCAAAAGTCAAAAAGAGATCCTCTGATTTAAATATGTTGCCAACTTGCCACTGTGTTATATATATATATATTTTATTTTTTTTTTGCATTGTAAAATCACGTTTTTAAAGTCAGCATTGTACTCAATTTACAAAAAATTTTGACATTAATCGAACAAGAAAAAAAAGTTGGGCGGGACTTTAATTTTGTCCATCTGGAATTGATGGTTGGATTGTTGTGGTTTGTTATTTCTGTGACAGGTTCGCTCACCCTCGCACCAGTAAATGTCATCAGACAAGATGTGGGTGCAAGTGGGAGGGGAAGTTATTTTAGTTAAGGGCACATGAATAAAAAAAAAAAATAATGATGTGCACAGATAAATCATTTATAATAAATACTGCAATATTCCATAAAAATATGAATTGTCAATTTTGATTTCATGATGACTTTAACTATTTAACTTAATTAAATTAGATTACAATCCACTATATAAATGCAATAAAAGGATCAGCGTAGCATAGGTTAACTGAAATAAACTGGGGGGAAAAAAAAACACCAATGACATTATTGGTGATTATAGCGGTAAAAAAAAAAGATTCAAGTGATGCAATGACATATAAATATGTCTTGTTTTAATCTGGGGAACTTCTCAGGTGGAAAAGAGGTTTTACTCTGATTTCAATCTCGAAACATTATCCTGTCCTGTGAATCCCCTTCAAATGGGACTACTAGATAACAAAAACTTTTCTTTCTCTGGAAAGAGTTGCAGTCTCTTTTTCACCAGGCAGCTTTGCATTGTGATGCATTTCCTGCACAATCTCTCTGCCACATCCTGTCTGCACATGTGACTTGAGTCTCTCTCGTGTTCATGTGAGCACACCAAAATGTACACATATATCAATCCATTCAACTTCCTCCTAAGCAATAGGCAACAAAACACACTTGTGGACTGCTACAATATTCTTTTGCACTTGTCAGCAAAGGGATTTAATGATTGTTACTATTTCTCAATTAATATTAAATATTATTTTGTAATACTGGCATGACATCTGTTTTTCAAAAATGAAACTCATAAATTATACTTGTTTTGTGACAATCTTTTTTAGTCATTTTACACACACAGTCATTCTAATGTTATTTATCTATATATTTTATATATAAAATATAAAATCAATTTTGAATTATATTAAATAGGCTACTACTGACAAAATTAATGACCATGGATGTGGATTAGAAAATCCTCTCTGCTCTCCTATATACTTACGTCTGTCATCATATATTTACTATATGCAGATATTGGCCGTTTGGAGGGATGTTGTTGCACAAATCTGTAGCCTACACCCTTGAGACCTCGACCAAGAAGCTCTAAAAGATTTTCAATCAGACACCCACACCTCATTCACTTCCTATAATAACGGACATTAATCTCACATCACACTTATCAAGGGTCAGTTCATCTTAGCTCTCAAAATATGAAAAAGCTGTTGCAGACAGTGAAGATATGAGATGTCTATTCAAACTCACAAAAGTGAGTAAAACGTGGCAAAATAGCAATGGCAAAACATGGCTGCAAACAGACTTTGTTCCATTTCTTATTTTGAATAGCAGTTTTATGCTTTAAAAAAATGAGGGCCAACAAATGTGTTCCTTTTTCCAAATAAGTCTGTCAACAGCAAAACTTTCTTAATTTATTTAAAGTCTCTATATTACGTAGTTTAAGTTCAAACTAATTTAATTAAACTCCAATGACGTACATTTTTTTAAGTTAATTTCACCAGGATAGTGTAATGAGATGCAGAAGCAGCTCAATGCATTCTGGCCTATTCCTCAAGTTATTATATAACACGCTCTAATTAAAAGCATGAACATAGACAGACTGTTCTGTGTGAATGTTGGAAACACAGTATTAAGGATGCAGTCATGCAGTCATTTCAGAAAACTGGAATATCATCACTGGCAAAGTAAGTCTCTCGAGTTTTGCATGTCAGTTGTAACGTCTGGGGAGAAAAGCCGTTGTCCACATGTTGTTTTTACTGTTGGTGCTGAACATCTAATCGCCTCATGGTTTTTGGGACTGTTTACTGACTTTCCCGTGTTAGCAATCACACAAACAAATATGTTTATAGTACACAATATGTTTTATGAAGACTATTGGCCTCTTTAATTAATGACAAATTACGTATTTATGTACAGACTTACGTTTTCGTGCAAAATTTCCACCGGAATAACACGTGCCAGCGCGCTCACATTTCCTACCCTCGTTTAATGTTAATGAATTCAAAATAAGGGGGCGCGTGCCTGCAGGTAGTAATTTGCATAAAACTCGCCCAAACATTTCCATATAAGGGCTTTCCGCAACTTAATCGGTCTCTCTCTCTTGCTTATTTTCGCCACTTTAAGACTGAGATTCCACAATTAAGACGGTCTTTCCAAGAGGATCAGCAGGATAGTAAAGT